>JAPWTK010000181.1:0-350000 GCA_029963805.1 Aromia moschata
CGAAATAACAAGAAATAAAAAAAATGGATAGGGGCGAGGTTCAGATTAGGCAACTAGTTGACTGTTCAACCACCTAACCCCAAAAAACCGCAGATGGCTAGATAGTACCAAAAAAGAATCCAGTGACATACAACTAAATAGAATAATATGTAATACAAAACATAGTTTAAAACTGTTATAAATAAGTCTTTGATTATTTCAATAATATATTATATGATAATGGTATAATAAATAGTGGTCTAGTATAAGTAAGTTACAAAATGCTGTCAATATTTGAGATAATGTATTTCTTAAATTTATTTAATGTCATTGATCTGGTATTAAGGGGTAAATCATTAATCATTTTAGCCATATTGTAGGAAAATGATCGTTCATAAAATTTTGTGCGGTGCATAGGAGGAGTTATAGTATTTTTATATCGAATATTTATATTATGAATATCAGATCGATAGCGTATTTTATTATATAAGTAGCTGGTGTTTTGGTCAACAAGAGTTTATGAAGAATTCAGCTGAATGGAGATATCTTCTTTGTTTCATGTTTAGCCATTTTATCAGTCCAAAGGTATGACTTATGTGTTGAAATTTACGAATACCAAATACAAGACGTAAGCAGGAGTTTTGAGGCTTTTGATTTCGACCAATATCAAATGCTGACAAGCAAGGGCCATACACAATATCACAAAAATTCATATGACTTAATACCAAACAATCACAGAGCATTGCTTTTATGTTTTGACTTAGTAAATGCCTGTTTGCATATATAGATTTCAAATTTATATAAGCTCTTTGTAAACTTTTTGCTAACGTGCATCGAAAATTTTAAATTTTGATCCATTATAAGGCCCAAATTTCTAACAGAATCTTTAAATTGAATATTATCATCATTCAAGCAAATTTTGTTATTGTATTGCTCCACAAAAAAACATATCTTTCAGTGTTGTTACCAAAGACAATAGCTATAGATTTACTAGAATTTATTTTGTAAACAATGTTCTTTAGCCAGCTCGGCAAAATTATATACATCGTAATTAAAAGCAGCCATAGCCTTGACAACTTTCTTCGGATAAAATGATAAATAAAGTTGAGTATCATCTGCAAAATAGTATTCAGAACATGAAATAAAGTTTGATGGAAAGTTACAAGTATAAATTATAAATAACAGTGGTCCTAAAATCGAACCCTGAGGTACTCCGGTATTAACACCAAGAATGCAGATATTTTGCTGTCATAAGTAACAGCCTGAACTCTGTTGGTTAAATAATTACTAAGCAATTGGACAGCACTTGGTAAAAGCCCTACGAATTTTAGGATGGCATTTAAAAGAGAATGGTTTATAGTATCGAAGGCTTTTGTAAAGTCCAGCAATATTAATAGTAAAAGTTTCTTCTCGTCAACAGCAGAACATATATCATCAGTTAAATTAAGTAATGTGGAACAACAGCTATGATTACTTTTAAAGCCGGATTGATTAGTTGGAATAATACTGTTATCATTTAAATGATCTCGAAGTTGCAGTTCCATTACCTTTTCTAATATTTTTGAGAATGTTGGGAGAATACTAATAGGTCTGACATTGTTTGAGGTTAGCAGGATTTTTTATTTTAGGTAGAGGAAGCACAAGTGATTTTTTCCATAGATCAGGAAACACAGAGTTGATCAAACAAAAATTCACTACATGTGTAATAAAGGGAAGCAAATGCTGCAAACATAATTTTATAGATAAAATATTGATTCCATCGTATCCAGTAGCGGTACTTTTAATATTAGATATAATTTTTAAGATTTCGGCTTCAGTCGTCAGTTTGAATTGAAAACTATTTGTTGTGTTTTTGATGTTGGCTTCATAAAATGAAATAAGATCATCAATAGGATCTAGGCGAGGAATAGATTGTATAAAATGATTATTAATAATATCTACATCTGATAAATCAGGAGGTAACTCAAAGTACGTTTGTAAGGCTGCTAATTTAAAGGATTTTAATGAAGACCAAAATTTCTTGCTGGTATTCCCTTGATCAGTAGTTGTCAACACTGAATTATAGTAAGCTTTCTTTTCTGTGCGAATAGCTAATGTTACCATGTTTCTGAGTGACTTATAGTGATTCCAGTTTACTTCAGATTTATGTTTATTGTGTTTAGCCTTTAGCTTTGTAGGGTGCATGTATATCTAAAAGAGTTGATATTGATTCAGTAAGAAAAGCAACTTTTGCATCAACATTGTCAAGATCGTAAATATTCCTCCAAAGGAATTGACTTTAGATCTGATTCAAAATCGTTTAAATTAAAATTTTTGAAATCTCAAATTTTTTTGAAAGTAGTTTTAGTTTTATTAACAACAAAATTTATAGTGCAACGTGTTAGTTCATGGTCACTTATTTCTGGAAAGCTCTCAACCCCTATATCCAAAAATTAAATCCTCAGATGTTACGAGTATATAATCGAGCAGTGTGCCGTGTCTTTTATTTCTATTCTATTTGCTTTAATGATAAACCTTCAAACACATTATTTGTAAAAATTGCATCAGCATTATCAGGGTTTAAAAGATCAATGTTAAAATCGCCCGTGACAAGAACCTCATTTACTGTTGGCATTACATTTGATATGGTCGACTCAAAAACATTAAGAAAACCTTTGTAATAAACATTGTGTGGTCTGTAAACAACACCAAGTCCTAATATCTGAGATTTAAAATATATTTTTAACCACAACTGCTCTATTTCAGCACTAGAATCAATAATTTCATATTCTATAGAATTATGTAAATAAATGCCTACACCTCCATACTATGCCATTCCAATCACAACGAATGAAATTGTAACCATCAATATGAACAGGATCATTTGATATAGCATTAGATAACCACGTTTCACTAACACACTAGCATCGAATTCATAATTATTGACAACATTTTTTTACATCACTATAATGTGCCATCAAAGATCTAACATTTAGATGACCACATTTAAAATAATTCATTTTATCTGATTTATCAAAGTTTATTAATTTGTTAAAGTATAAATAAATGTAAATATATTTAACAGTAGTAAGAATATAGGAAGAAAGAAATACAACTAAAGAAATACAACTTTTCAAGAAATACTGCAAAAAATTATAATAAAATAGAAAAAGAAGTGTGACTGTTAAGAATAGGTTGCCAAGACGTTACATTACAAGGGTGGGCTCATCCAATTAATAACAAGATTTAGTAACATATTCAGGTCTTCATTCTTAGAAAGGGTCATGATTTTACCTTTGTTTTTGGCTAGTATTTTTCCATTACTCGACCAAACATTTAACTTGCCAAGTAGTTTCCCAGCTTCAAGCAGAAGTGTATATCTAGTACGTATAAGATCTCTTATTACAAATGTTGTACCTTTCAACTTAGATTTGTTGCGAAATATACTGTCTCGTGTATATTTTGAGTAAAACTTGACGATAACAGAAGACATATTATTATGCTTATTAATCATAGGCTTGCAAAATTCAATATCACATAAACTTACTTGAACGCCAAGATTGTTGTGGCAGATGTTCACTAAAGCTTGTTTACCTTCTTCTGGGCTATTTACATTAAGACCAGTTATTAACAAATTACGTGAACGTTCACTTTGTTCCAAATCTTCCAGCTTGCTTTTCTAGTTGGGCACATCTCTTCTCGACTGATTCCACCTTTCTATCAATAGCATTGAATCGTTCTTCCAACCTAGCAGACACCTTGGATGCTATTTGTTCAATGATATTATTCAAAAACGCCTCAGATGCAAAATAGCTTTTTCCATATGGATTGCATTTGAGCTTCTGTAAAATCAACACGACCCCATTGTAAAAAATTTAACTTAATAGACCTTTATTTGACAACTTTCGAGAATGTTGCTGGAAATGTCTCGTCACTACATAACCACAACCATGTATTTTTTAATGCCCTTTATTCCTCTTTAGTAGTAGTTTATTATTAAGGAAATACTAACGCCAACGACATAAACGCTTTGAACACACTCAATAATAATCTAGAGTCTGCAAGTCGGTCGGGCGAAATCGACTGAACCAGATGGTCCAACCCGATCGGCCAACCCTAGTTTTATTTTAATTGTATGTCTATATTACTGTGTATTCTAAAGCTTTGTTTTGACATCTACTTTTGGGTTTCTTTAAAATGACCTACTTTAACGTGACTTTCGCTTCTTGTTGAGTTTGATCTATCTATTAGTCCATTTGTTGTCTTTGCCTTGTTTTAAGCGTATTTGTAAAACAATAAAAAAATAACCACAAGGAATTCTAAAAAAAAAACACTTTTAGTTCGATTTTCAAATGGGAAGGGTTCGGTTTTCAAATTTTGTGATACCTTGTTTGAAAAATATTTTAAATCGCTCTTCAACACATTTCTAGCTTTAAAAATTTGTCCAACGGTTGAAATTTTATTATTTTTATTAAATACTTTTGTGAACCTGATGAGCTATTTATGTTTTTATGAATAAAAACACAATATAATCTAAAAATATTTTGCGAACCTGATAAGATGTCCATGTTTTTATTAATAAAAATTAAGACACTACTTAGATTTTTTAATAAACATAATGATATGTGGCAGTAAAGAATTAGTACAGTTGTAAAAGTGATGCATTGCTTTTGCCGCATTGTCAATTTTTTTAATTATCTCTTAAAATAGTTTTTTGAGTTTGACTTCTACACAAAATTGAAGTTGTTTTAATTTTAAACTGAAACAAGCCCCAATTTTTAATAACCGCTTTCCTGATAAACTCATTCGTTATTATTGCTAATCCCAATAGATGGAATGGTAGATGTGGGCTTTCTGGATGACCGGCTCAATCACCCTTAGACTTCACACAAACCGTCATCATTAATTAATTGAATTAGAGTTGTTAGAATATTACCCGGAGAAGAATTAAAGAGTAGAGAGTCTGAGAGAAGAAAAGAAAAATCTTCTGCTATTATTCTATACAGGAAGTGCAGCGTGGACATTTTGAACAATTATTAACATACAAATATTTCTCTGTTTTTGTTTTTGTGTGGAAATACGATAATAAAATTTAGGATTATTTTTCGATTTTATTGGAAAAATCGCTGGCCCGATTTTAAAAAATTCTAACTACGTTGAAGACAGATTTGAAATCCCTTTCAAACGAGGTGTTACGAGACCCCCTTCCCGTTTGGAAAAACAAATGTGACAACAACGCCCTCTGTGGTGGTGAACCAAGTGACGTATGTCAAGTTTTCAACTTTTTTTTGCGTGATGTCAATATCTTGCTTCATTCAAAGTTAGACGGAGAGTCCACACACTTTTGAGTCGCACTGTATAAGAATTTGTGTTTTAGATTCGAATACGTTGGGAATATGCTAGTTTTGCGGTCGATCCTTGACCAAATAAGTCAAAAACGATAAATCGGACAGCGTTTTCGTCGCCATGCAAATCGAAATGCATGAACGATGGTAGGCTGCGATCTCACGCATCTCATGAAGCTGTATCCAAAACAAATTCGACACAGTTTGCATCTCACCTACATTTTACTCGCATTATGTCAAGGTGAGAGCTGTCTTGCGGTGTACCGAAATAAATTTGCAAATATTAAATTGGGAAAAATGATATTTACATAATTATTTGCATAATTATTAATTACATGGTGGGATAAATCCAGCGACAGGTTAAAGTATTCACTTTCGTCCGTTTACAGGGTGAGCAGTGTGAACGAGTACTATTGCGGCATGTGGGCGGTACTTTTGACATTACGTCACAATATGGCGCAGAACATCTTCCGTTTAAATAAACGTAATGAAAAATCGCGAGCTTGTGAAATTAGCTTTACAGATCTCTTATTACAATCGTCAAATTTAAAAGAAAACAAGTTTTAAATTGTGTGTGTTCGTGTTGGTACAGTTTATTATACAGGGTGGGCCAAGGGAACATTTTTGCAATGGATAATACTCGGCAGGTAGAAGGGGTAGGATGCTGCGAGCAGTCGCGATGTAAGCGTAAAGGAATGCCATTTAGTATACGCGATGGCGCAGTGGCAACAAAGGGCCAGTTGAATTTTTAAACCACCTGGAGCTACACGAACGTCCCGGACTCCCGAAAATGTAGAGAGTAAGGCAGGCTGTATTAAGAAGCCCTCGCCCTTCAACTCGTCATATGGCACAAACACTACGCATTCCTCGAACTGCAGTCAGGCGTATTTTGCACAGCGATTTACATTTCCATCCCTATAAACTTGCACTAGTTCAGGAGTTGCAACCCAACGACCCTGTCCAAAGGAGCGCTTCTCCGCAAGCATGCAGAGAGTTACTCGTGGGAAATGAAGATGCAATTATTCTTATGACTGACGAAGCTCACTTTCACTTGAACGGTTTCGTCAATCAGCAGAACTGTCGTTATTAGGCTACAGAGAACCCAAAATCTTTTCACGAACTACCATTACACTCCCCAAGAGTCACAGTCTGGTGTGCTGTTTCAAGAGTTGGCGTCATCGGCCCCTATTTTTGAAGACGGCGGACACACTGTTACGGTCAATTCAGATCGCTATGTCCAAATGTTTCGCTATGTCCAGAATTTTTAAGACCCACTTTGCTCAGACTAAGAAGAACATATCCTCCAGCAATGTCGTGGTTCCAACAAGATGGCGCCACTGCTCACACTTCGCGTAACTCTATGCGGGTGGTTCGAGAAATGTTTCCAGACCACGTAATTTTTCGTTTCGGATATGCCATGGCCACCTACATCCCCCGATCTCACTTCATGTGACTTTTGTCTGTGGGGATATCTCAAGTCAAACGTCTATGCATGCAACGGATGACGGATGACGGATGTATTTTTTCATACATAAAATGGCATATATTTAGCTGTATTTTTATATGAATAAATATTTTTTAATACAAAAACTGAATTTTTTGTGTAACTTTCAAAAACGTCATGTTCCCTTGGCCCACCCTGTATAACAGCGATCTTTGTATTAACATTTAGAACGTGGAAGAAATATTTTAATATCTATAGCGTACCTTTTGTGTTATAAAGAGGATCTGCTGTCGAGCAAAGCTGCAGATGACAAGAGTATTTTAATGCTTACCACTTTGACCGCGAGATGTCGTACCGGCCAATGTCAGATCCCAATATTGGCGGCTATAGTTGGGTCGACCAACACACATACAGGGTGTCCCATTATTAAGGAGTCACAGCTAAACTACAGATTCTTTGGGTAGAATATTACGATTTAATCAAACTTACCTTAGTCCAAAAGTTATTGGTAACCTAGGTACAGGGTGTCAAAGTTTTAATTTTATTATTGATTTCCTTGAAGCAGAAAAAATTTGGTGACTGGGTGTTTTTTGAAGAGGGAATTTTAATTTGGCCATCATTTGATGTAAGTTTAGTGGTCACTCTCTGCGGCATTCTGAATCGATAAAAAATGGTGGAAGCTTTTCTTAGGTCTTGTGTTCTCTTATTGTATTTATTGAAAATATCAATTTTTCCATTATTTATTGACAGAAAAGTGTTCAGTACAACAACCTACTTACTTACTTACGAGATCATTATTGTGAGATTTACAATTAATATCCCATTAACGATGGGATCATGGGCAGCTGACGATTCTGTCACTCAAAATAAGGTGGTTGACATAAACCTGCTTAAGCAAATGTTATTCGTTTCCGAAATACAGTGTGTTAAGTTGAACATAAAAAAATATATTATTAGTGATATTTTTTATTATTATATATTATTACTGTTTCAAATTTGGCAAGAGATTTTATTGTCATAAGGGACACTTATGTAGAAAACCAATTAATTTACTTTTTGGCAGTGGCGTAGGATGTGGGTAAGTGACAAATTTATCCCTTTAAATTTTGCGCCAATGTCTAAATATTAATTTTGACTATAATTTTGAATTTTTTACTGTATTTTACGTAGATTATGTACTACTGTTGCAAACCCATAGAGTGGATGATTTCGAGATATTCGCACTTAAAAGTTAAGGCACATTTTATTTTAAATTATATCTAATTAACTCGACTTATGATGTTTTTCTTCCTTTTTTTTTTTTTTTGTAAATCAAAGAACAAATTTGTTGTTGCACTGAACATTTTTACTGAAAAAAAAATGAATAAATTCATTTCACACTTTCTTAGTTCTCATATATTCTGCCCATCGTATGTTTGTGACTTTTAATTTCCATTAAAATTCTATCACCAGATAACCTCGCCCGGTTGTCACTGACATTATTTTTATTGCATTGATCTAACTGGCTAGATTAATTTAAAACTATTCACAGTACGCATATCTACTATTTGTCTCTATATATAAAGTATATCCATATATTCCTTTAAATTACAATGTAATTCAAATAAATCTGTTATTTGTAGCGATCGATTTGGTCATCTTAAAGTCAATAAGCTTAATCGATTTGTCGAGTGCAGTCGAGTCAAAAATTTCGTAGATAAAAATCTCCAGCGGCTGGATCTTTGCCCTTCCATTCAGTGCCGTAACAACAGTCGGACCTGGTTTCCAAACCCCCAAAGGGACCCCTTAAATTAATAATAAAAATATTATGTTGATAGTACTAAAATGTTCTGAACATCTGACTGGACAGTCGGGTATAACGTTTTGAACACTGACGGTTAGCGGGCCCCATAAATATGTGGCCCCATGGTTGCTATGGCACTGCTTCCGTGTAGTAGTGTTTTTAAAGTAGTAGTAAAAACCTTAAAATATGTTTAATGAGAAAATTTTATTAGGATCAATAATATAATTCATGCAACATACAATTCTACCCTAATTTCTTTTATGATACTATAGTGACTTAATGTTCATTTTATTTTATTGACAACTATGTAAAATTTAAGGTACTTTGTGTTTTTGATATTCTACTTCTGAACGATGCATCCCACAAAGTAGGTACATACATATGTAGCAAAGTATTGACATTTGGAGGAAAAATGCACTCTGTCAGAAAGGGGTTACTAGGTTCCAAACTGATAAAATTAAGAAAACATTGAATATTTGTTATTGTACACGATTTGATATCCCACTTCTGAATAATTCCTTGGACAAAAATATAATATATAAGTAGAGCCAGGAGGTTAATAACACAGCACCATAAAAAAATAAGTGAAATGTACCTCTGACCAAACTTGGTGGATTCAATGTTCTTGGGGTCGCTGAATCCGAATCCGAAGTCCGTTTTGCCCCATCACGTCATATTTTTTTTATCCTCAATAATCTGCGGAAAAATTACAAAAAAATGACAAAAAATACTCTAGAACACAATCAAACCTCATAGCCCATAATAACTTCATACTTGTTACAGCGTTAAGCCCAATTGTTACAGCGTAACATGCAATAGAAGCTGTCTCGATATTTTTACAAATTTGTTCGACATTTTGTGCACACGAATAATGCATCGACCAGCGCAGTTGACTAATACTAGCAATAAGTGTAAATTATCTTTACGTTCGAGACTCGATGCACGTGCCATAACTTGGTTAGAGTGGGGCGCACAACACGGCAGACGCGTTATATTCCGGAATGTAATGGGGTTGTTGACTATTAATTAATTATTATGGTACATATACCAGTATTTCAGTCTCGTTAAGACTGGTCCTAGAGTCTATTATTAACCCATGGGTTCTAATAATAATACATGTAGAATTGCCAATGGTTTTCAAGAACTATACATCTGGGAATAACAAAGGTTACTAAGATATTAACTACAAAAATTGATAAAAAAGTTAATGGATAGTAGAAGTGAAAATAACACTTTGATCACTTGTTATTGTTGTATTTGGATAAGATCTGATATCCCACTTATCAAGAATTCATTGGTAGGTAACATGTGGTAGTGCACTGGTTTTGTTTTTTAAGACCGGGTTTGAAATTTCCCTCGACTGTTTGCTGTCTGTAAAATTAGTCTGAAAAACATTTCAGAACCCGAAATCATGAATTTTAAGAATCATTTAAAAAAGGGACAAGCAAATTAAATAGTAAGTGTTGACTGATGAACCATTTAAGTGGTGATATTTATATCAACTTTACGTTGAATTACCATTTCAATGGTTACAGTTATTTAAATACAGGGCGATTTACGATGAGTGGCTCCTATTAAACGTTTTGGGAGAACTATAAATGATATGAGGCTGAAAATTGTATCTAGAGAGTTTTTTGTGCCATTGGATTTAACGGGGCGAAATTCGCCATTGGAAGCTCTTCCATCTAACCCCCGATACACTCACATTGTAACACCCGGTTTCGAAGTTAATATTCACTTATACAGGTATGGATATACCTGTATAAGTGAATGGATGTACCTGTGGAAGTGCCAGAAAGAGATGCTTTAGATGTGTAGAACATCCCCGAAAACCCCTACATAAATTTTTAGCCTCATATTATTTATAGTTCTCCCACAACGTTTAATAGGCCACTCACACGTGAATCACCCTGTATAAGTAGTCAGTGAGATTATACAAAACTGAGACATACATAAATCTATTGTTCTAATTTCCATCTTCACCAATTAAAAAATAAAGTTATGCAAATGACATAATTCGGATACTAATTCGTTAAGTTCCATGTAATGAATTAATTTATTTCATTAACATTAAGTATTCATTGTCACAGTTGCTTATGTAACGGACAAATTAATTTCTAAATTCAGCATAAGTGAACAAATTCTCCTTATTCGGCGTCGTGGTATTTTAGTTTTTCCCGAATATTTCTGAAACGTTTGGCAACTGTTAAATTGCACTTGGGTCAAACTGAGCGGGTATATCTTATTTAATTTACAGCGTAATTTCACTATACGTACGTTATGTACACAATTAAGTCGTTTGTAAGTTTTTTTTTTTGTTAATCAATTACCCTGACAAGCTATATTTTCTTATCGGTTATGATTATTTTAAGGGAGAACCTTCACTACGTTCGATTTTAATAATTAATTGGCTAGCCGAAGGGGATAGAAAGTCAATTTGTTTGTGTTGGTCTTTATATATAAAAAAAGGTTTTCGATATATTACCTCATACGGTAGGAAATTGTTATTTTGTATAACGCGAGGCTCAATTTTTTCTCCTTATTATGGTTATCAGCATGTGCAGCATGAGTGGCTAAAAGAACTGCAGTGACCCGGCTCGAAGGACCAAACATTTTTTTGAAGGTCAGTTCGGCATGCTGCACTCCTGTTTACCGTGGTTTGAAATTATAATAATTTTGACAATGGTTTAGCATTAGCCAATTTGTTAATGCAAGTTTCAATTTTGAGGAAGATAAAACTGATATTTCTTGCTAATAATTTTAGGTTTTGACAATCGTAAGATAAAAAAAAGTGGAATTGATCCCGCATATCTTGTTTTTATTACCAAGAAAAATTAAATATACGAGGTGTGTAAATCAAGTAATGAGACTGATTTTTCAAATTTCTTCGAATATTCGAATATAATTACAATTCAGTATTGCTTCTTAGGAAGCGACACTTCTCCTCAAAATAACTTCCTTAGGAAGCCACACAGCGCTGGAGACGGTTCTTCCATGGAATAGCCTTCAGCTGGTCGGTTCAGCCGTTTGAACGTTTTCTATGGTCCCAAAATTACGTTTCTTGAGGTGATTTTTCAATCTCGGAAGGAAAAAGTCACACAGACTCAAGCCAGGCAGGAATGTTTTTATTGTATGAATAATGAGGCTGAGGAGCTACAGGAATGTTTTTACTCGTTAAAAATTCGTTTACTGAAATGGCTGTATGACAAGACGCATTGTTGTGATACAACATCCAGTTGTTCTTGATGTTTGGTGTCATACGCATGACCCTTTTTCGAATTTTTTCAAGAACCTCTCTGTAAAAGTGTTGAATTACTGTTTGGCAAGGAGGCACAAATTCTTTGTGGATAATTCTCTGGTTATCAAAAAAAGAAAATCGGCATGCATTTGATCTTCGACTTCTTCACTCTTGCTTTTTAGGGTCTTGGACAGCTTGAAGTGTGCCATTCCATGCTTTGTCGCTTGGTTTTCGGGTCGTACTCAAACATCCAAGTCTCATCACCAGTAATGACATGTTCCACAAAATCATTTTCAACCGATTCCAAAAAGTCAAGACACCTTTCTCTCCTGATGTCCTTTTTGTTCCTGCGAAAGCTTTTTTGGAACCATTTTTGAGCAGATTTTTCTCATCCCCAATTTGGTAGTCAAAATCTGATAAACAGTGATGATGATTCAAATTTAACTCTTCCCCGATTATTCTTGTCGTCAACCGACGATCTGAACGCACTGTCCTGTCCAACGAAGGTCCTGTATTCATATCGACATTTTCATCGGTTCTTGAAAATGGAGGCCTTTCGCTGCGTGGTTCATCTTCAATCGATTCTCTTCCTTTTGAGAATGCCTTAAACCACAAAAAAAACTGGGCTCTTGAAAAAACACGGTCTCCGTAGGCGTGTTGAAGTTTTGCAAAAATATCCGTTGAGCTGTGTGCCAGTCTGAAGCAAAACCAGATAGCACACTGTTGCTCAAAATGAATGTCACTCATTTTTAAAACGCACTAAAAAAACCGGTTTACGAAAACAGTCACAAAGAACAAACAAATGACTCCAACAAGTTCAAAATTGTACTGAAGGTGTATTACATGTTAACGTACCGCTTCTCCGTTGCCAGATCGGGCGCTACGTTGCCAGTCTCATTACTTAATTTACACACCTCGTATGAGAACGAGCGTGAGCAAAAATCATCCGGTTCGAAAGACCAACAATTTTCCGAACGGTCGGTATATTTATCGACACCTGATAATTACAAGCGCAAGTAATAAAAATTGCTAAACCGTGTCAAGGGTAATGAAAATTCGAACGTTATTGTGCCATTATTTTTTTTAATTCTCGTACGCGATTTAATATTCGGCGGTGCCCGATGAATAACCATTTTATTCAGACAGCGTCCGAGCCTAGGTCTAGGTCAGTGTCGAACGGAACATTTTCCTGTACATAAAGATGCCTTTTCGAGAGGAACAACCGCTGGACACGGCGTTGACATGGCGGTTGAAGTTTTCCCATTATTTTACGCGCGTTGTGATCTTGAACTAGTTTCGGTATCAGTTGGTCTTGAAGTTTACTCCGTATGCATACAAATATAAAATTTGATTTGTATGTGGTTGGATACTGGAAAATTTCTTTCAATGTTATACCGTCGAATACATTCCCAATTAGGGTAGACTGTGATTTATATATATTTTCTCTATTAATGGTGGGTAGAATAACTACTGACAGTTGTCAAATTAATTAAAATTATGAAAATGAATTGCAGTTGCACAATTGCACTACAATTTGCACAATTTTCAGATGCAAAATTGTAGTCGACCTGAATGTTGACTGCTTGGTTGACTCTTGCATTATTAGTGTGTTCGAGGTGTCTATGTCGTCGGCGTCGGTATTATATTATATTAATAATAAAATGTCACGTGCTAATGCCTAAAACTACCATTTGCTTACAAAATGAATAAATTCGTCGGTGATTTCAAAGGTATATTTTATGATGGTGATGCCAAACACGATTGTAGCCGTCACAGAAATAATGTGAAAAAAATCAAATAAAAAGAGGGTATGCCCTTGAGAACTCAGTTTATGTTCGACTTACTTTTAATGCTCAGTGCTATGATTTAAAAATTATTCATAGTAACTGTAAAAGTTTATATGACGCCATACAAAAATTACAGAACAGAGTCCCTACAAATAGTGGACAAAGTAAATTCACTGCTACAAGCTAAATGTGAGACAATAAATGAGTCAGTTGAAAATAAGTTCGAAATTGTATATTGAATTGAAACCGGTTTTACTAAATTAAGACAACTTTGTGATGGCGCATTTACAGATTCATTAAGTGAGTGCGAAGAGCATTTTAATTATGCCTGTATGACATCAGTAGATGTCGAACGGTTGTTCTCAAATAAGCATGTATTTTCACCATAGCGAACAAGACTCTCGGATACAATTATAGAAATTTATCTGATGTTACAAAAAAAAAACTGGACGTTTTCCACGAAACACCTAACTACTACACTTTTCTCGACGTTTCTCGTTTCGCCAACCAAGTTGGCATCTTCAGAAGATTAAAACTTTTAATCTTTTAAGTTCTAAAAGATTAAAACTTTTAATCTTTTAAGTTCTAAAAGATTAAAACATTGAATCTTTTAAAAGTTTCAATCTTCTCCTGAAGATGCCAACTTGGTTGGCGAAACTCGCGTCGAGAAAAGTATAGTAGTTCGGTGTGTCGTGGAAAAGGTCCAGTTTTTTTTCTACGCCGAAGGTTCCAGTACCCACTCCATGATGTTACAAAGTTTTTACGAATCATCTCCAGTTCGTAATAGTTAAAGCCGGCAGATGCGTCATACTACTTACTACTTGTTTGTGCAAAAACCAAAATTCATGAAAACAATAAACTGTTGCAATTTAGAAAGAGATGTGTTAAACTTACTCTGTTATTTACATTGAGATGTGTGAAAACTTTGTGGGCCGCCGCGCTGTTTAGCCGGCATTAGTAATAGTACTGTTAACCAAGCTACATCGTCAAGCTAATTAAGAAGGTAAGTTTTACATACATAATAAATATATATGGTTACATACATACATGGTCATAATACATACATACATAATATATGGCCATAAAGTGTGAATTTATTGTTTTTGTTAGTAGATTTAATATTAGCTACTTTCTTGTAATACATGTATTATATTATATTGCGTACGCCTATGTCTCGCGGCATATTTCGGCCAACTCTACTGATGATGATCGAGAATTTATTTAAAAACGCGTTACTCGCTTTGCATTCGAATGAGTGTTGAATTCTTTCGGATGCTGATGGACATTTTCCGTAATCTTTTACCAACAAAGTAATTGTTAACTTAGTTGTTAGATGTAGTATTAGTTAGATTAGGTATCAGTGATTTATTTACTCGGAATGAATCATTACAAATGTTTGTATGATGAACAGATTAGCGAATTTAAATATTTATTCCCTTTTTAAATATAATTCGCCAATCTGGGTATGTATAACTAGATCTTAACTGATTTGGAGAAAAGGTAAATATAAGATATTTTCGTTCCCATTTTGAGTTTTGAAGCACTGGAATAATGCCTAGTTGTTTTTGTGTAAGTTATTGTGACACTCGTGTTATAACAATACTAATAATAGAAGGTAAATAATATAAATAAAAAACATGATTATTTGTGTATCAAGATCAAATAGAAAATAAATCTTTAGATCTTTGTATAAAAAACATGGTTTTGTAAGAAATATGTATAAAAAAACAAATACAATAAAAACCCATGCACGTCATCAAACACGTGTTTAAGTTTTACGGCGCACTGATGACAGATTATAAAATTATTCAGTATTTCGAATATTTATTTTGACTAGCGTGTGGATGGAGTCTTTGTCTTTATTTAATGTTAAATAACTTATTTTTTCAACATTAAAAAGAGAAATAATTTAAAAAAAATAATATATTTTAAAATACATTTGTTGGTGCCTAGATATGCAAATACAAAAAAGAGCAGGAAAAGTTGGTAACAAATGTTAGTACAAATGTTTTTTTTTTATGGGGAGGAAAAACTAGTAGAAACAAGTAAATAAAATATGAATTTTCCAACAAACACCATTTGTTTGCAAATAGTGCAGTGTAGTTTTTTGTACATAAATATCAATTATTATAAATGTTTCGAATGGCACTTGTATTCAATGCTACAGTATTTGTAACCCTCTTGGTAGTATTACTCTTTCTAGGTGATTTTCAAAATACATTGTTTTTTGCTTTTTGTGAATTAGAATTAACCGTAAAAAACAAGTTTAGTGCTGGTGTTACAATATATTGGACTGCAGTTTTAATTAGTATTTTAATTTTATATTTAAATTACCTTTCTAACAACTGTTAAGGATAACACCATTATTGTCTCATTCTTTTTTAAAATAGCCTAGCAAAGATGCTACTAACTCTTGGCAGCAGCTGTTTGACTGTTTTGGGCATTTCGCAAACGGAAGTCTGACAACTAGACTATTTGATTATTCTGAAAATACCTAACAGTTTCTCAAAGCAAGATAAAATTTTGAGTTCAGATACTCTGCTGCCAACTGCATAACAATGAATATCAAGCGCAAAATTTAAAATCCAATAGAATGTTCCTTTATAGTTTTGACATGCATCGGTTTTTATTTTGTTCAAAATATATTTTTGAGTGATATTCACGGATTCACGGCGTAGATACACTTAAAAAGTTAATAACGAAATAAAAAATGGTTGAGTCTTTCCCATTTTTGCATCGAGTGTTAGTTGAATCCACGATAACAAATAATGAGATACGTTATACTAACGAGAGATGAAGTCATACGAAAATTGAAATACAAAACAAATGTCAATATTTTCCCTTAATGTTTGCGCACTGTAATTATAACTTCAAATAAAAATCTGGTTTCTCTTTACTCTGAAAAGGTGATAAGTACATGTATTAACTAAAATGAATTGAAATATATAATGTTTTGCGTGTACGATTCTCGAGATGCAGTTTTTCAACTGTGATAATATTTGCTGTAACTATAATAGTCGACTCAAATTTTAGTATACTACTGCCTTTAGTTTATTCTTTTAATTAAAATACTGTGCGCGCCTAAAGTATGGAATAAATTCAGTAAATGTGAAACAAAAAATTTTTGGAAAAATCCTCGAACAGGTCGATTTTGTTTAATAAAAACACACATTTTTGAGGGAACGTCTATTTTTAGATGTCATTTGTTTTTGAGTAATGACGTCATCAACTTATTTTTTCAAATGGCAACCTCCATTTTTTTTTAATTTAATTTGAGAGACCCTTTCATTGTCGATTAACGGTATAAAAATGTTGCCACCTTACATAACAAAATTTTTGAATAGGTGACAATTGAATGTTAAAAAATGAAAATATATTTTTCACAATAAATAAACGACTATTTCTTTAATAAGCAAATACAATTTTAAATTCTTCTTGTACATTCTGAATGACTTCCGGGGTAATGGATCCCATTTCATATCTAATGCGATCTCGTAGTTCGGTTAAATTGTGTGGTCTTCTGCAGTAAACTTTTGATTTTAAATAACCCCATAAAAAAATAATCAAGTGGTGGTAAGATCCTGGGCATCTCGCGGGCCATTCTATCAATCCTCGTCTGCCAATCCACCTCTGAGGAAAGATATTGAGCGCGCATAATGCGGGGGTGCTCCGTCTTGCTGAAACCAGTGTGTTATCTGGAATGTCAGGATCATTTTCGTTTGGGAAAATTACCGCAAGCGCTGGAACTAGATCATTTTTCAACTCCAGATATCTTTCTCCTGTGAGAGTTTTTTCAAAGAAGAAAGGCCCTATTATTCTGTTTGCGACTATTCCGGCACACACATTTAATTTCTGCGGATGTTGAGTATGTGCTTCTATGATTCAATGAGGATTCGTCCCACTCCAATACCTGCAATTTTGACGGTTCACTGTGCCGTTTAGAAAAAACGTGGCTTCATCGGAAAAAAGTATTTGCTGGTATAAATTTGGATTTGTTTGACAAAGATTCATCATAGTTTCACAGAATTGCAGTCGCCGGTCGGGGTCGTCTTCGTTGAGTTCTTGCACAAGCTGAAATTTGTAGGGATTATAGTTGTCTTTCCGCGGAATACGTAGAACTGTCGTCTGACTAACTTCATTTTCTGAGGGCAACTAGTGTAGAGGTACTCTGAGGGTTCTCTTCCATACATAACACAATGTCAATCTTTTTATCTTGGGTAATTTTTGGACGTCCTGATTTTTGACATGACCTGATCTTTAACATCACTAGTTTCTCTAAATTTGGACTCAATCTTACTAACTGTGGATCTGGATATTTTGCATTAAATAAATTGCATACCTCCTACTGAGTTCTGGTCTTTTTCCACATCCGATGAAAATCAAAATTTCAATTATTTGACTCACAGTTAAATGTGCTGTATTAAAATTGGAATTTCTATAAATACTAACACGTTACATTAACTTTTCGCACAATTTAATGACAAAATCTTCTGATTAACTGACAGTAAAAAAAACATAGATACGTTAAAGCACTAATGTGATAATTGTTTTGCTTATCAACGTACTTTTTTGCTGTTTTATTTGTGTTCAGTTTTGCAGAAATTTATTGTGAAAAATATATTTTTCACTTTGTAACAATCAATTGTCATTTACTCAAAAATTTTGTTATGTAAGGTGGCAACATTTTTATGCTGTTCAATCGACAATGAAAGGGCCTCTCAAATTAAATTAAAAAAATGGGGGGTTGCCATTTGAAAAATAAGTTGATGACGTCATTACTCAAAAATAAACTACATCTGAAAATAGACGTTCCCTCAAAAATGTGTGTTTTTATTAAACAAAATCGACCTGTTCGAGGATTTTTCTGAAACATTTTTTGTTTCACATTTACTGAATTTATTCCATACTTTAGGCGCGTACTGTATACATACATATTCGAACAATAGACAGAATTTTACGAAAGCTATGATTCTGTTTGGGGAGTTTCAGAAGTTTTAGGATTTATTTTGTGATTTGTGGCTACGTTTCATATTAAACTTTTCAGCTATGATATTAATCTAGTTATCTGTATGAGCTATAATATAGTCTTAGGCCTTATGCAGTCAGACGATATAAAGGGGCCACAGAACTGAACCTTGTGGTGTAATATTAATGGTAAAACATTCCATGCAAACGGTTTTTTCCATTCTCATTTGTCTGTAAAGGCCAGAACTCAAGACGACGAATTCAGAGAAAGCATGCCATGAAGCGCCGTCTCTTGTTATTGTTAGCTCTGACATAAGTAAATAATAAAGTAATTTTTTTTTTTTCAAGAAAACATTGTTCGGTATTACCGAGTAGAAAAACAATTAGGGGTAACTTCGGGTCAATTGTTTTTCTATTTTTAAGAAAAGGCCTGCTATTTGGGGGTTGTGGGTCGGTTTACTTTTTAATATTCATGACGTATTTATGTTCTATTGACGTCAGAGTATTTGCTGTCTTATTTGGTGGGTTATATCAGATTTCTTTGGTTAGATGAAATCAGGTAACTACCACAAAAAAACGGGAAGTCTAGTTTTTTGTTGGAAAACCTCAAGTTGTAAGCTAAAAAAAAAACCTGGCATAGACAATGACAGCTCGCTGCAAAAAATAATGTTGCTTTCTTATCTCATTCATCTCTTAAAACAATCTTGTTTAATTAATTTGTATGGTACCATTTATATAATAATTATAGTTACAATTTTTGTTTTATAACTCAAAAGAAATATATATTCTGATTCAACTGTGGACTTATTGATGCAAATAACTGTGTTTTAATGATTTGTCAAATATCTTTATGGCTGCTCTTCCATGTAACTCCAATAAACTTAATGATATGTTATGTCGGAATAGAGTTATTATGTCAGAATAGAGAGTCAGATAGCCAAAGCGCTGTAAGCAGTGTCGTTCTGTACGAATCTGTGTACGTTAGAGTCCGTGTGAATCTCCGTGGTGCGAATACAGTGATATGTGGTAGACGCACTCGATATTTTTCGTTAATTTGTTGTTATCTTTGCAATTACAAATTTTCATAATTATCAATATGAAAATGTACTCAAAATATTTAATGTTACGTGCTTCAACGTTAACAGTAAAACAAAAGAATATATTTCGTTTCATACATACATCAGTAATTTGAAATATTGTCCGGTTATTCTGACGCTTCGGAACGCTTCTTGTATCACACAATGCAACACATCACTTTCGAACCATATTTATTTAATATCGGATTGTATTTTTATTAAAGCCAAACAGCATGTAAGTATACGCATTGACAGTCTACATTCACATGTGGTCCGCTGCTCATCACGTGACTTTCGCAGATCACGTGACATGCAGTACAAAATTGCTTACAGCGCCTTCTAGAGACAGATATGAGACCATGACACCGAACGACTTCGGTCCCCCTTAGTTCTAGTCTTCTTGCTCGAAGCGAAACTTCGTTGTCGTCAAACTCTTTGACAAGTGGCTGTTACAATTATTGTAAAAATAAAAAATCACGACACATAATCCGAGCCTTGGCAATTTAATAATGTTATAAACTTAAGATAGGAATAGAAACACGTCTTTTCTTGTTCTGCCAACTTTCATGACAGTTGTTTTTTGGGGTGGCTCGTTATAAGTAATGTTTAAAAAATATTTCTTTATTAAGTCAAAATGTTACTAGACCAGGCAATATATGTTTTCGGATGTGGTAGTTTGAACTTTCTGTATATGATCCTAATGTTTATTGAAATGATCGTGAAACTTTTGGTATGATAAAAACACACCCCAAATATAAATCGGCTTGTTTAATCTAAATTGTCTGACTGGTCTCCACTTATCTGGAAGAAAATAGGGAAAAACGAATATTCTCGAGATTTTTTCACTTTCTTAATAAAAAATTTAAACTTTTTTCCAACACAATTGTCTCATATCAAAATTATCATTCTTATGATATTCCTGAGACATTTTAATAAAAAATAGGGATCATATGGAAAAATCCAACCCAAAACAGCCTAGTCTATACTATTTCTGAAGTTTTGAAAATGTATCACTTACTTATAGGTAAAGTATTATTTCTTTCTGTGTAGATCCAAAGAATGTAGCAGAATTCTTAAGTCACTGTTTGTGCCTTGTGTTTATATAAAAAAGTCTTATACCACCGAGACTTTATTCAAGCTTAAAAGCAAACAATTAAAAACAAAACCTCATTTACAAAAAGCTAGTTCCAAAAAAGCGCTATTGTAATATATATTTACCAATCTACAGATAATCGCAGAGTTAATATTCCAGCTCCAATCAATAAACAAAATGTAAATAAAACTAGTTGCGTGGAATGTACTGTAATAAATAATACACTAATGTACCCAAAGTCATTCAGTGGTGGCTGATATGAAATTTGAAATTCGCGCATCTTCACGTTGGAGCATTGGACTCGCCCCATATTTCCAAAAGAAACTTGTTAGACCGAAATAAGTAATTGTTATAAGACATTTTAGAAAAATAAACATTGTCAAAAGAAATGTATCCAAAAACACTTAATTCTTGTACTTTTTAATAAATGAAATACAAGAAAATCACAATAAGTGAAGTGAGGTTAAGCGAAATAAAAAGTAAACTGCATTCGATAAATTCATAAAATAAAATAAATTCAATTAATTGAAATGAGATAAAGAGATGAAGTGAAATATAATGAAATTAATTGAACAAAAATAATGAAAACAAAGTATAGCGAAACAAAATACTATGGAAATTAAATTAAACAAGACAAATAAAATAAATAAATAAAAAAAACAAATGAAACTCAATTAAATAAAGTCACGTGGAGTGAGGTAAAATTAAGTTAAGCGGAATACAATGAAACAGAATAAATCAAATTGAATCCACACATCCAAAATGCAAATAAAAAAATCAAGATAATATAAAATATTGCATAATATTTTATTTGTATTTTATCTTGTTTATCTTAAAACAAAACAAAATATGATAAGATAAACTCAAATAAAATAAAGGTGAGGTGAAATAAAGTGAAATGAAATATGATGGAATAAAATAAAATAAAACCAAATAAAGTGAAATGAAATTACATGTAATGCAATCAAATGAATTACATGAAAATAATAATTCAAATAAAACATATAGAATGAAGTGAAGTGAAATGAGATGAAATTAAGTGAAATTGAATAAGATAAAATAAAATAAAAATTAAAACAAGTTTCAAGCTTTAATTAATAGTACAAAATTAAATAAAATGAAGTGAAATAAAGTAAAATGAAATAAAATGGAATAAAATAAACTGGATAATCAAAATAAATTAAACAGAATGAAGTGAAATGGAATAAAATTAAATAAAATTAAATAAAAACAACTAAAACACGTTAGAGTTTTAATCACTATTATATCTAAAAAAAGACGCCAACGCGTTTGGAGAAACGGACGCGTTGATTGACTCATGGTGTGGAAAACGCGTCTAGATCTTTGGCTTTTGACTTTTCCACTATATCTTTGGAATTTTCACTTGGAGTTTTATATTTCGGGTGACGACGCCGCGATTTCCCATTTCCCTTGGCCGCCGCTGGTGCGTCCGCAGCCTCGGCGACGGCCAGCGCGTAAACCCAATTTAGGTAATTATTCCCTCATCGATTTTCCGCTAAAAATAGTGGCACGTACCGCGGCCATCCATCATTTCCGAAGCGTCGGCGTCGTCGAAGCGCCACGGCACCGGAAGAGCCCGCAGGATGCGACCCTCCACCGGGAGTTACGGCGGGCTTTGGAGCGGTCCAAGTCGACCAATAAAAAATGACGCCGAAGGTGATCCGCGGCCTGCCGCGACGCGACACACGGTGCAGCGGGTATTTAATAACTATATCACACCTGCGTTGCGCGTATAGTGTGTCTCAAACTCTGTGATTCGAGTTTTTTTTGTCGTCGTCTTCGGAACTTTTTGGGCGAAGATGGGTCAGTGAATTTTTTTGTGTGATTTTTCTGAAGTTTCGATGCGGGAGAGCGCTGAGAATAAGTTGGAATGTTTTTTTGGTTGCAGGGTTGGACTTTATCGAGGGACAAGGGGAAGATTTCGAAAGGGCTTTAGAGCAGACAGGTGAGTACTTTTATTTTTCTTTATCTGTGAAAAATATTTTGGAAATAGGATCGTTTCATTTTTTTACACTAACGCTAGACTAATTTTTGTTTAAACTAAACTATTTTGTTTATCTATGGCAGCTGGTGAAATTTGAAATTCTCGAATTTTCGTAGGAAAGCGTGGGACTCACAGCAGACTTTAGAGCGTTATTGATAGGCTACTTTAAGACTATTTTTTTTGCTATTGGCTATTGCTAAAATAACTAAAAAATTTCGAACTTTTTTTTTCAAAAAATCTGCAGCATCCCCAAAAAAAATCTTGGAAACGGATTGCAAAGAAATTACCCATTTGTGAAATATATTTTTTTTTCTAACTACATGTGCATATAATTTTTTTTTAATCTTATGGTCTTCCCAAATTTTAATTTTTCTCATAATTATGACTAAATTCTCAACACAGAAATGTTGGTACGAAACGACAAACTTTCTTTTAATTCAACACAAAATAAAAATATTATTACCAGTTATGTCATTTAGATCTACTAAAATCCATAAGCATGGCTTAAACGGCAATGTTCTTGAAAGGTACATTGTCCTTGAATATCCTCGTGCAAACTAAGAGAACGACACCATATGAACATGGGAACTTTTGAGTACAGTTTTCTATTTCAATAAAGGTTATTATTAAGATTTCTAGAAACACATTTTCCTTCATTTTTTGTGTACAAACGACTTTAAAACATGAATAGATTCTATATAAAAACAACCATCATAATTTTTACTATTTCTAATGTGAAAACTCGTGTCGTTAAGTCTATAGTGTCATTGTTTAATGTACTTAATAGCTGTCTATTTTTATGACAATTCCAGATAATATTCTTGTGATTTTTATAATTTTTTTAAAACATTATCAAATTGATAGTCTAAATATAGCCACTGCCGATTAATTTTTATTTTGGTTATTAAAAGGGTAATTGATTTCCAATTTGGCTTATTTATCAGTCTGTTCTCATTTTGAGATTAGCTATTATTATTACACACATTGTTAATGTTTTCAAACACTTCTTTATAGCGTTAACAGTTGTTCAATTTCCCAAACACAGATAAAACTTATTGGTTGAGGTATATGGTCCTTTAATGTTACTTTAAATACCAAGATGTGGTTACAGAAGTTGATGGTTCACTATTACTTCATTGAAAAATTATGATAATAATAATAAACATAATTTATAGACATGGTTTTCTATTACAGTCTGATATTACCTCATCAGATGCTTACGGTAGTCCTTATGATATGGTGAAATCCCACTAACAAAGATGGCTAATAGGAATTTAAAGATTTCTTTATAAACTGACCGTACGTTTACAAGAGGCATATCTCAGAGAAACAATAAGTTGTAATTACATATGTAACCGTTTTAGTATTTTTTGGAATATGTAACATTATATGCTTCATTAACTATCAAATCCAGATGGAAACGGTGCCTGTTTCGGTGTAGAGCAGTGTATCCGATCTAAAGTCAACATCGAGCTTCCTAGGTTCGATTCTGTAATAAGAGAAAAACACCTCGTTTAATACGCTACACAAATATTTGCTCCTGAGATAAAAGTGCGTATTTACCGAACAAAAAAACCAGAAATTGTTAGTAGCAATACCATAAGGCTATTAGTCTGTAATGTTTCCATTGTTCGATTAAAGTGTCTAGGAAAATTTTAGGTAATTAGAGGAAAAGACCGATTAGGAAACCAGACCCCGACTGTTGCTTTTTATAGAATAGATGTGAAGATATCGGATAAAAATAGAGATTGATATGGACGAAAAGGACGAAAAACAATGCGATTTTACGTGGTAATTCAGTTCGATGGTAGTGGAAAACACATTTCCTAGTCAGGAAATGAATCACGGAAAAAAAAAGAAAAACAAAAAAATTGTTTTTTCTTAGTTATAATAATCATCTCCCGATGATGTCAACATGGTTGGCGAAACGTGTTTCATTAGACGCGTAGCGTTTTGATGTTGCAAGACGTTCTCGGTTTTTTAAGACATTCAAAGGTAAAACCCACTCAAACAATGTTTTTGAACATTTTATCTGAAAATGCAAGAACTTATCCTTAAGAACTTGCCTGAAATACCTTATTCAAGCTTCATTATTTTTTTCTGATTTTTCTTTTTTATTTTTTTTAAAGGTACGTACTCAATTTTCAGTCACGATTTTTTTCTATTTTCCTGACTTTTCGGACTTGACATCTTCTCTGCTTTCTATTCATCTACAGACAGACTATATTATTTATAAACAAATAATAAGCTCGTCTTGATAAAACTGATTGCTTCACATACATACATTATTTGCTAGTTAAAACAAATGTATTCATTGGTTAGGTCAGTCTAATAAATGATTCCAAAGTATTTTAGGTTAATTTTCTTCTTGGCACAATCTAGAGTAAAATGTTCTTTAAGTCTGGTTAAAATGTATCTTTTTGTTTGACAACTCTTTCGAATTCCCGTTACTATTAACGAGCCATCCAAAAAAAGTCATCAAATCTATGAACGAGAGAGATGGAAATAGCGGTTATGTCGAAGCTCGAAGCTATACTTTATTGTTAAACTTTTGACAAGTGGTTGTCACAATTGTAAAATAAATAATGGCTGTCACATGATGTGTGTGTGAAGTTTATAAATTTAAGGTTAAGAATAGAAATACGTCTTTTGGCATCTTTGATGACGTTTTTTTTTTTGGCTGGCTCGATAGTTTTATTGTTACTACTGTTTTTACTCCTGGATTCATTCGCAAAACTTCAATGGCATCTATGAGTTTTGCTTAAATTTCCATTTATACGGACCTTCGTCGATGTACAGTGTGTTCATTTTATTTTGTCTCACTTTAAATAGCTGTAGGAATGTTATTTTGACATTTTCTTGTCGATTTGCCCAGCTTGAACCGAATTTCTCGTTCCTTGAATCGTTGGACCCTCCCCGCAATTGCATATGGTAATTTTTGTGACGTGATTATTGTTTTTTATCACGCGCCTGACATGCGGTAATTATGTTACGATTCAACTTGACCTAAAAACTGATGACTTTGCATTCAAGACGTGCCAAAATTTGATGATAATTCGCGACCCTTGAGGAAAAACTAAACGCGCGTTTAAGAGATCCATCTGATACCACCGCTGGCAGATAAGGGTGTAGTTTGACTAGTCTGGTGTACTACGACAAAAAAGGCAGAAATTGCAAAAGAAAAATGAAAATTGTATTTGTACTTTTTGCAATGTTTCGAAAGCATTAAAATAGAATTGGAAAAAATTGGTGTTCACTATGGTAAATAAAAAAAGGACCATTCGATTAAAAATAAATATTATATAATAAAATGGCTTCGTTACTCACATTTAGATTTTCTTCATTCATCGAGATTGAAGAACACCTTTCGGTTACAAATAGTGCAGTGTAGTTTTTTGTACATATGTAAATATATTATAAATGTTACGAACGACATTTGTATTCAATGCTACAGTATTTGTAACCTTCTTGATAGGATGACGCTTTTTTGTGTTTTTAACAGTTTATTGTATTTTGCTTTTTGTGAAATAAGATTAACCATACAAACATTTAAATTTAGGGCTGCTGCTACACGCTAAAACAATGTATTGGACTGTAGTTTTGATTATTATTTTAATTTTATATTTACATTACCTTTCTTTTTAATCTAAATTAACAAGCTGTTAAGGGTAGAAATTGACCACTATTGTCTCGTTCTTTTTCAAAATAGCATATCAAAGATGCTACTAACTCTCGGCAGCAGCTTTTTAACTGTTTTGGCAAAGGAAGTTCTAACAACTGTTTGATCGTTTTGGAAAACAACAGTTTTTCAATGCGAAATTAAAGTTTGAAGCTCAAAAAGACCTCAAGAAGCTCATAAACCACATTATTAAAGCCAATGTAGGGTTGAGCTAATTTCAAACTGTCAACAAATGTCAAGTAATACGATAGGGTAGACCGGGGCACGTTTACGCATGGGGCACGTTTACGCAGTGCACTTTTTCCGAAACGAGTTATAACTGGCGGGCCACCAGTCATGACAGATTGATGCTGCTCCCCAGCGGGTATTCTCACAAGTTTTTGAGCGTCAGTCGAGCTTCGGTCTAGCATGCGGAAAGGATAACCTGTTTTCTGTCAAGCTGAGTAAATTTTGTGTTGAACTCTATTGAAACTTATTGTGAACTAATAATACTTAGTTAAGGATAAACAAATATATGAACATTAACAGAATTTTATCCTTTTTTGAGAACTGTATTTATATGAACAGAAATGTTATTAATTGTCGTTGCACGTTAAAAATACATCCAAACATGGCGATGGGGCACGTTTACGGATTGACATCGGGGCACGTTTACGCACGTTCTTTTCAGGCTATTTAGTTTTGCAAATCATCATTTAATGTTTAATTGAGTAACATATTCGTCTCTTATAGCTTCCAATCATATAGCTCTGTATTAATTTCTGTTCAGCTTTAATTTTATACACTATTCAGCCTGTAATGAATTTTCTTTATTTTACAGATGGTAAGACATTATGTTCAAAAAACAGAACCAAGTTAGATGTATGTTTAAAGTTTGATGTTTAGATGTTAGATGTTTGATTAAATATTTATTTCACTTACCTCTTGGTATCACTTATAATATGCGTAAACGTGCCCCACTTTGATGCGTAAACTTGCCTCGTTCATGGGGCAAGTTTACGCAACAGACTTGGACCTAAACAAATTTTTTTACGGTTAAAAACACAAATAGGACAACAACTGAATCCACAAATTTTGACTTTATTAACTGCTTTATAAAACCACAATGTCTAAAATTTCCTAAGTTAAAACATAAAAATTAGAAAATTCATTGAAAAAAATTCGCGTAAACGTGCCTCGGTCTACCCTACGATTAAAACTTCGGATCTGCTGCACAACAACACATATCAAGGACGAAATTTAAAATTCAATAAAAGATTCCATTATAGTTTATATTGCAATTTAATTTAGTGAATTAAATTGTATAAAAAAATAATAAAGTATAATTTGGAAGAAAAATTTGCAGAATAATCTACACCAAGATTTAAATTTCCAATTCCGCACTGCTTTATCTATTCTTAAACTACTTCCCTTGCACCTGAAAGCAGCCCCATCTTCACGCTTATTTTTAATTCTCATAAATTTTATTATTTCTCATTTTTAGGTTTTGGAAAATTTCATTTCGCTCTCCTAGCGATATGCGGCCTTATATACTTGAACACCGCCGTTGGGATCACCATCATATCCTTCGTCCTGCCCTCGGCCACCTGCGATTTTCAGATGTCGTCCTCGGACAAGGGGTGGCTTACCGCTGCTCCTATGCTTGGTGAGTAAAAACTCTATCCTAATATAAATAACAATATTTATCGACAAATAACCAACATTATTGTCACATGCGAACACTTTTCCATTTAACATCGTAACAATTTTTTCCACTCAACCCGCGCTTCGCCAACCATGTTGGCATCATCAATAGATAAATAATTGCAATTATGATTATTGATGGTACTGTTACATTTAACAATTTCTATACCTTCGAATGCATTTAACTGTCTACTATCTATTACATTATCTATTAATTAATTCCAATTAACTATTATAAGTTTTAAGCCATCAACGCCTATTTTATGATTACACTGTTCTGCATGAAAATCCTCCCCCGCCAAACTAATGTGTTATTTCGATAATTTCTACCTAAGTAATCCTCACACTGCCTGTACCTGTTGTCGTATCGTGTAGCAAAATCTAGAAAATATCAACATGTTTTGGCCTTCCCTATAAACCTACCGAGTGGTGACTGTTTATTGACTCTTCGAAGACAAGTCTGAAGGCAGTTTTATTGTATAATTATGCTGTAAATATGAAATGAATGTACGAGAACATGCATATATTACTTCAAAGTATAAAATACGAAGATCATAAATGTAATATATGTGTCGATCTAAAAGTTGTTGCACTACTTACAGGACTGCAGAGTGGCTACACCAAATATTGTCGTTTTTTATGCGAAGGGGATAGCAGAGCCAGAAACCAACATTGTCTTTAAAGAATGGCCCTTACGTGAAAACATTCTGCCCGCTCTGTAAAATGTCCTTAGCGAACCCTTAGTAGATCAGCAGAAAAATGTATTTACCTCTTCTGCACCGAAAACCAGGGCTTATAAAAAAACCTTAAATACAGAATGAAATGATTAGAAAATCATTTCCTCATTAGAAAATTATTTGAGACGGAAATGCGCTCGTATAAGTGAGGCAAAGCTTAAAGAGTGTTTCAAAAAGTTATGGCCATTTTAATTTTGGGAAACAAAATGTTCCTATAAAATTAAAATTAAAATGGCCATAACTTTTGAAAAAAAAAATATTTTGCAACAAATCGAAAAACGCTACTTATATTTGTTTCTAGATTATGAAAAAAAATATACTCGCAAAAATATCCCACAGAGCGTTACTGAGAACCCAGGGAGTGCTCCAGTGTTTTTGAAAAAATTTTCGCAAACTTTGCTGACGATTTTTTCACTATAAATCCTTTCTGTAAGAGGTGTATAGTCATCACCTAAAAAGTGAAGTGGGTCCCATGCGTCGTTTTCAAGATATGGCTAACTGAAATATCACGCACCGCCACTGGTCAAAAGAAAACACACTATTGTATTAAATTCCTTTTTCTATAAAACAGTCTCGGAGGGTGTCACTTACAGTCCGGATAGTAACCGATCCCGGCGAATACAAGCGAAAAAAATATAACAAAACGGTTTATTGATTGTATTATACTTTTTCGATACAAAATGAAGTATATTTTGTAAAAAAAGTGATTGTGTTTTTTTTAATCTTCGAAAAGTCGCTAGATCACTTATGGTTTGGGTTTTTCATATTTTATATTCTTCTTCACTTCTTTAAAAACTTATGGGTGACGTGATAAGTAAAATCCGAGCTCATATTTGAATCCAGCACATTACAACAGATACAAAAAACCCAAAAAATATCAGGAAGCGACAACACATTTCAAAATGCAGGATAGTGTAATTGACAAAAGCATGATGAAGGGCCTCACAAGATTTTTCTGTTGTACCAGTTTTAAGTGAGCTACAGGTTTTTTGAATCTAGTTAATTCCAGTAATTATTTAAGACAGTCTCCTCCTCAATAAACGCCAATAATTTCTTGATGATGTAGCGTGTTGTCGAAGAAACGCCTGAGCGTTGCTCGTGCGAAATATAACGGTTTAAAATTAATAGTTGACAGACGTGATCTACTATTGTCTATTAATAGGCGTCTAAATCCAAATAGACGTGCATGTAACAATTATAAACAGTAAAAGGTTGTTATATTATGATTTTTAATATCTACAATAAATCATCCTTGAACGGTTGGTTAAGTGGATTTTAAATTGGACCCGATCTGTTAGTAGACACTGGTATTGTTTCCATATTTAGAACGGTTGACGAATTGTAAATGCTAAGAACTATTTTATATTTAAATATATCTGCATACCAATATACGAGGTGTGTAAATTAAGTAGTGAGACTGAATTTATTTTTTTATTCGAATAGAATTTCAATTCAGTATCGTTTCCTTCAAAATAACTTCCTTAATAAGCCACACAGCTCTGGAGATGGTTCTTCCATTTCTCATAGCAGTGCCAGATCTCATATACTGGCATAGCCTTCAGCTGGTCGGTTAGCTAAGGCTATACAGCAGTTTGAATGTTTTCTATGGTCCCAAAATGACGTCCCTTGAGGTGATTTTTCAATCTCGGGAAGAGAAAAAAGTCACAAGGATTGTGTGACAAGGCGCATTGTCGTGATGCAACATCCAGTTGTTCTTGTTGTTTGGTCTCACAGGCATGACCCTTTTTTTTTTCAAGAATTATAATGAATATTTGGTTCAAGAATCCTCTTGTGAAAAGGTTGATTTACTGGCATGCATTTGATCTACATTTGCTTATCCTCGAAGGCTTGACCGTTGCGCAGATTTGTCTTGGAGAGCTTGAAGTTTCCGGGTCGTATTCAAACACTCTCTTCGTCACCAGTAATGACACGTCAAAACACTTTTTTCTCCTGATGTATTTTTGTACCTGCGAAAAGATTTTGGGAACCATTTTTACGCAGATTTTTCTCATCCCTAATTCGTTAGTAAAATATGATGAACAGTGGTGTGATTCAAATTTAACTCTTCCCTGATCATTCTTGTCGTCAACCGACGATCTGAACGCATAAGATACTCTATCGACATTTTCATCGGTTCTTGAAGATTAAGGTTGCATGTCCTAAAGATGAAGGTCCGCTGCATGGTTCATCTTCAATCGACTCTTCTGAGAATGCCTTAAACCACCGAAAAACCTGGGCTCTTGAAAAAACACTGCCTCTGTAGGCGTGTGAAGTTTTGCAAAAGTATCCATTGCGCTGTGTCCAAGTCTGAAGCAAAACCTGACAGTACACCGTTGCTCAAAATTAATGACACTCATTTTTAACACGCACTAGAAGAAACCGGTTTACGAAAACAGTCACAAAGAACAAACAAATGACTCTAACAAGTTGAAACTTTTACTGAAGGTTCATTAGAGGTGAACAGTCCTTAAAAGTCCCGTCTCCGCAGTGTTACTGGATCGGGCACTATGTTACCATGTTACCAGTCTCATTACTTAATTTACACACCTCGTCTTAAGCATATGGCAACAATAAACTGAAACACATACTATTCATTGAATATTTATTTTTAAACATCAGACTTATTTTCCTAGGCTAGTTTTCCTTTAACGTCTGAAATATTTAGTGAAAATTAATATAAAATGAGATACAACCTTTGCAAAAGTTGTTAGTGAAATATAAACAAAAAGTACCAGACGTTCCGACACATATTTACTTACATTAGTGAGCATTGAGTAAGAATTTTGCCTAGCATTGTTAAATAAGTACCCGTGAATAGAATTACCCGTGTCGCCCCTATTTGACAGACCGATACAGTGGAAACCGTGATGTTTTCAACTGCCCGTCACCATCAAGGTCATTGATGGAAAATTTCAAAGTTAAACTGTTTAGGATTTCGAGAAATAAACTGTAAATAATTCTTCGTGGTGGCCTTGCCCATAGGCGGTATTCTGCCAGATCTAGAATGCCTTGCGAACGGTTATGCAAGGATAATATTATAGAGAAAATGCGAAAAAAAAAATGGGAAACAAGGTTTACAACCAACCTTAAATGATAGTGCGCGAATATTGACCTACATGCGCGTTTTTTAAGTAAGTACTCCTAATTGAATTTTATCACGAACCGTAAACATTTTAAGACGAGTGAGTTTTCATCGTTTTTCATAAGGACGTTTAATTAAAAGTTTCTAGATACATTTCCCAAGAAATTGCTTGTATCGATATTATCTATTACTTCGTTGATTTTTCTCTCAGTCCATCTACATATATCAACAAATATTTTTTTACGAGCGTCATTTTTCACATAATCCTATAAAAGAAGCAAGTGGTGTGAGGTCAGGACTTTTAGGAGGCTATCTTATAGGTCACGTTTTACCCATATTTAATATCGATATTTGCAGTTATATCGGTAAAACTACGAGCTGTCTAAATTAAGAAATGAGACTGGCAACGTAGCGCCCGATTAGCAACACTGCGGTGCCTTGGAAGGGCGGTAAGTTCATATGTAATGCACCTTCAGTACAAGTTTGAACTTGTTAGAGTCATTTGCTTGTTCTTTGTGACTGTTTTCGTAAACCGTTTTTTTTTAGTGCGTCTAAAAATGAGTGAATTTTGAGCAACGGCGTGCTATTAGGTTTTGCTTCAGACTTGGACACAGCTCAACGAATACTTTTGCAAAACTTCAACATGCCTACGGAGACAGTGTTTTCTCAAGAGCCCAAGTTTTTCGGTGTTTAAGGCATTCTCAGAAGGAAGATAGTTGATTGAAGATGAACCACACAGTGGAAGGCCTTCATCTTCAAGAACTGATGAAAATGTCGATAGCATACGGGAACTTGTGCGTTCAAATCGTCGGTTGACGACAAGAATAATCGGGGAAGAGTTAAATTTGAATCACACCACTGTTCATCAGATTTTGACTAACGAATTGGGGATGAGAAAAAAATCTGCGCAAAAATGGTTCCAAAAAAACTTTCGCAGGAATCGAAAGGACATCAGGAGAGACAGGTGTCTTGACTTGGTTGAAAATGATCCCCATTTTATTGTAGGTGCCATTACTGGTGATGAGACTTGGGTGTTTGAGTATGATCCGGAAACCAAGCGCTAAAGCATGGAATGCCACACTTCAAGCTCTTCAAGACCCAAACAAAGCAAGAATGAGCAAGTCGAAGATCAAACGCATGCTGATTTGCTTTTTTGATAGCCAGGGAATTGTCCACAAAGAGTTTATGCCTCCAGGCCAAACAGTAAATCAACACTTTTACAGAGAGGTTCTTGAAAACTTTGAAAAAAGGTCATGCGTGTGAGACATCAAGAACAACTGGATGTTGCATCACCTGCCTTGTCACAAAGTCATTTCAGTAAACAAGTTTTTAGCCAGTAAAAATATTCCTGTGGCTCCGCAGCCTCCTTATTCGCCTGACTTGAGTTCTTGTGACTTTTTTCTCTTCCCGAGATTGAAAATCACCTCAAGGGACATCACATTGGGACCATAGGAAATATTCAAACGGCTGTAACCGACCAGCTGAAAGCTATTCCAGTATATGAGTTCCAGCACTGTTATGAGGAATGGAAGAACCGTCTCCAGCGCTATGTGGCTTCCCAAGTTATTTTGAAGGAGACAATATTGAATTGTAATTCCATTCGAATAAAAAAAACCCAAAAAACATTCTTAATTTATCTCATTACTTAATTTACACACCTCGGATAGGAGATATATAGGTATAAGGAATCTCATATTGCTCAAATGAAATAAACATGAGGATTTCGATTTTCCAGTGACATGCAGGGTGTTGCATTTAAAGAAGTCAAGTGTAAGTCACATATTCTTTATAATGCAAAATCTTGTTATAGAATGACTATTATTGGTTTTTTTAATTTCCGTATCGGTCCAGAAATAAACCAGTTACCTATAACCCAGAAATAATCAAGTGGGAACATTTATGGTAAATCACCGTGGACAATTGTTCCTCTTTTCTTAAACTGTTTTGTAAAGGTCTTTGAAAAATGACGAGAATTTGTAAAAAAATTACAAATAAACCAATAATATTTTGTCTTTAAACTCCATCAGACAAGACGGCCAATATTTAGTTTCGGTTTGGAAAAACAGTTAAGGTATTGACATGTAAATTGTAAATAAGAAGAAAAAATCAATTTCAGAAGCAGTCCTTCACACAGTTCAAATAAAAATAACACCGAATTGTGAAACCCATAGAGTACCAACAAAAACGTATTGGTAATCTGAAAAGCCTAATTTTAGAAGCAAACCACGCTGACGGGTTTTTGATAGCGCCGAAGACAACGACCTTGAAAATCACAGTCTACTATGTTTATTACGAATAATATGTAAAATTTATGTTTCTGCTACGTCACATCGAACATTAGAGAGATAAAAAAAGTTAAGACGCGGATTCCAGAGTGGCACCTTGTAATTTTAATTTAATATTCACACGTCATAACACAATTTACATACTTTTCGTGGTAACACAGTCTATTAACTTTTTTGTACGCCGTATGTATTAACTTGGGGTTGTACTGATCCAGAATCCACAACCTCACAAATCCACAAATATACCATATTGTGTACACGTGAAGTCGCTCCTTTTTTTATAATACATAATGACATTTTGAGAGCACATCATTGTTTTGAACCCGTTTGATTCAGTCAGTTTGGAAAAACCTGATCGCGTTTTTTTCACAAAGGGCTGGATTGCAAAATTGTTGTGCAAATACTATTAGACCAACTTGGATGAAATTTAGTGTGTTGTTTTATCACATTAAAACGTTTTATTAGCCATGATCTGAAGGTCATACATATAGTCAAGTCGAAAAAAAAAATGAGGGAAAAAAGTTTTCTTTTTTCCATATTTTTCCATTATTGCTATTTTGTAACAATAATAACTGCATTTTTAATTTATAACTTAGATCACCTTGTGTAAAATTTAATAACAAAACTTTTTTCTTTCATCAGCTTTTCACTATAATGAATAGTTCTCAAGTTATCTAGAAGAAAATAGGAATAAAAACTGATATTTTAGAGATTTTTAAATATTTTGTCTAATAACAAATTTTCCAGAACTTAAACTGGAAATTACCTTTTCTTGTGATATTCCAGATGCATTTGAATAGAAATTAAAGGTTCATAAGGAAAAAACCAACCCAAAACATACATATGCCTGGTCTATTGACAGTTGACAGAAGACATTTTTCACATTGTTTAATTAATCCATGGTTTTATTGGACATTGTTTTATCTTACCATTGTCGCTACTTGCGTTATTGCTAACTTAACTGCGCTATATTTATTGTGTGTTAATTTTCATGATATCAACTTTGTATAGGTACAGTATATTCCAAAAAATCTCAAAAAAATTATTTAAGTAACAATCTCATTTAATCGACAAAACCAATCCGAAAAACAATCCGAAATTTTGCGTTAAACATTTCACCTTCGGCGTTAGATTGTGGCGCCGTGCGCACCTGATCCGCACCCACTTAACCTAATTTTGTTTCGCAGGGATGGTAATTGGCTCGTATTTCTGGGGCTGCCTGGCTGACACGAAGGGCCGGAAGACCGTCCTGATTGCTGCCCTGCTGATGGATGGCATCTGTGGCTTACTCTCCAGCATTTCCCAGGCGTATTGGCTGTTCATGCTGTTGAGGTTTCTCAACGGATTTGCGTAAGTGCCTACGGATTACTCTCGCTTTTCGTCGATGTCGCTCCGATTCGAGAGGATCTTATTTTAGTAGCAATATATCAACACAATTTAGAGTCCAACCAAGAAATAATGAAATGAGTCGTCACTAGAGGTCAGGGATACATTCCAAGACGCGAGAATAGTTGAAATGCTAGCGTATAACATTCCATGGAACACAGTGAATCATCCCGAATTTACACAGTTTTTACTTCCACCATGAGAAAATAATATTTTCCCAATTTACTATGAGCCTAACATAGATGATTTATGATAACATCTAAGGATATAGAGCAGTTATTAATAAACATTCCATTACTTCTTTTGGATAAGGTGGATTTACTGTTACTTAGTAAATTCTTGTTTCTCTGTACTTATTTTGGGTTGCGTGTCAAAAAATTTCAAAACTGGATTAAAGTCTAAGACAAGGTAAACTCGTCTATACTTTTTTCAATATAGGAGAACAAGCGGTTCAATATAGGACACTATAATAACTAGTTTGGGTCAGTAATATGCCAAATTATTAATCAACGGGATTATTATAAAATATATGAGTGAACTATTTCCATTCTAAATTGAAAATAGGTAGAAAAAGCAAGGTTGTCAGATATATTTTCTAAAATTGCTAAGCTCACTATACAAGTATACTTCATACTTCAGTAAACTGTTAGGTCGTGACGTTCTTAGAAAGCTAGATTGGAAATATTTTAAAAAAATACATAGATATAAATTTATTAGTTAGCATTAAAATAAAGCGTTTAAAATTGCTTGAAAAAATAATTATAAATTAAAACAACTTTATGTATACTATACTTTAAGAAAATTTTGAAGAGCCGACAACGTGCTGGCCGGTGCTCCATTAGACTACACACTGGGCAACGATCCAATAGACTATTGTGCGATGTGAGAGTATGCATCGAATACATACATTGCTTAAATACTTATTCGGTCCACTGTGCCATACAATTTTTACGACGTCGTTAAAATGATTTACGACTTTAGAGATTCTATGTGTTTAAGGCACCAGTGACGTGTATTTCAGCTAGGTTTATTAACACAGACAATTTTTTAAGATTGTCTTGCTAAATGAGCATTATTTACAGCAAATTATATTACAAATATTAAGAGTTTTGTATGCAGGCTAATTTTAATCTACTATATTGATTTGAATGAAAAAAATGATTTCACAATTTTCGAATTTATAAAAGATATATGCACGCCCATGGAATCATAAAGTTGCAGCGTTTTTTTTGTTCCCCAGGCGTATTTATCATTTTCAATTAAAATTAGAAGGACTATAAAACAGTGATGTTTCTGAAATATCCTTATTTTAACAACAAAATAAAAAAACAACTCTCAAACAACAAATGTGAATCATGTAAATCTGTTAAACATATTACTGAAAAAATGACTTAATCAACAAAAAAACAATCTCTTAAGTGTTCTTGATGACTGCCTAATTTATTGTTTGGTGTAGTTTCATCGGTGTTTACTGATTAGAGGCAAGTGAATAACGATGTCTCTTTATCAAAGAGCTTTTATAATTAGATACTTGTCATGAAATATACGACTGAAAATTTATCTATGATGTAAAACGTTTTAACTCATTGTGTTTGATATTAAAAAGGAATAAGACTATGAAATTCGAAATGTTACTGTGAATATTATGTGGCATTGACAATAATTATCGTTTCATTCTGTTGAAAAGAGAATCATGACTATTTTTGTACGTGCAAACTTTTTCTGGACCTCTTCATAAAGGTATCTACCTAAAAATGTAAATAAATTGACATGTAAGAAATTGACAGTTCGACTGAAACAACTGCTATAAAATTTGTAATAAATAAATTGGATATATTATAGTCCAACCAAGAAGGAATGAAATATGATCGAGTGTACGAAAGGCAATTACAGCTTAGTATAATTTAAGAGGTCAATAGTGTGGGTTTCAAGGGGTTGTATTAACAAGCAGATTTATAAGGTTGTATTAATATTCTAAGATTCTATTGATACTATTGTAGCTTTGTATGAGTAGATACTATTGAAGCTTTGTGTGAATGTGATTAAATTTGAATTTATGGGACAAATGTTTTCTTATCCTTAAAACAACAAGTTGTAGGTATTATTCCTAAATAAAACAGTCCGTAAGTCCAAATACCTTCGATTTACAGTGCGGCATTTGTGATACTCATTTTATTATTTATTAGACTGAATAGAGCTGTGTCTTTAATTTATTTTTTTAACTGTTGAATTTTATATATTTTTTTGCAGCATTACGGGAGCGATGGGTATTTGTTTCCTTACTTAGGAGAATTCCAACCAAATAAATATCGAGAAACTATTTTGTGTTGGATGGAATTATTTTGGACATTTGGCGTCATAGTTCTGCCAGGTAAGAAATTAAGCAGATATCCAATAAGTCGATATCAATACAAATCGTATATGTGTATGTAATTTTATATACCGGGTGTCCCAGAAAATTCTGACTCATTTTGATCGTAAATATCTTTTGACGGAGCGAATGAAGGATGCAGTTTTTTCTAGTCAATTTACTATTTGAAAAGTTTTTTTCGTGGTATGTTAAAAACAAGAGGTTTTTGAAATATGGTCAACTTCCACGTCAAATTTCGCTAGTATTTTAAATGCAACACCCTGTATATGTTTATACCAAATAAAAGCTACAATCTTCCGCTTTCCAAAAATGTATAATTTGTTACACTGTACTTACAAAATGGATCAGTAATTTGCTTTTAAAAACATTGTTTTTGGAAACTTTGGCCCAGAAAATTATGACCCATTTTGACTGTAAATATGCCTCTTGAAATATGAACAGAGTGAACAAGGATGTGGTTTCCGCCAGTTTATTCACTTTTTAAAAGTTTTTTACATGTTATGTTAAATATTTGTTACGTACCATATAGGAAGATTTTGAGTATCATTAATTCAAATATAAAAGCACAGTTTGCTCTAACACCCGTATTATGCTTAACGCGAATAAATGATTATTTTTTTGTACTTTTTAAAAAAATATGCCATTTATGTCATGTTTTTTTAAAAGGAATTAAACTGATATTTTTAAGCTAATAAGGTAAAATTAAAAAACATTGTAAATTATTTTGTTAAATCAAAAAGTAAAAATATACGAATGAACCAAAATAAAACAGCTTAAATGTTATGGTACATATTCCAAGTGTCTACCATACACTATGTGTATGGTACTTCTGAAATCTAAATACCGAAATAAAAAATGAATTATTCAATTTCTGGAGTTTGTTTCGGCGCAACTTTTCAGGGGTTTGCGGAATGAGATTGTAGAGAGAGAATGCGATTGCCACTCAATTGGTCAGAACTTCATATCCACCTCTTCCCAAGCCCATCCCCAAAGATTTCTGTTACAAAATTCCTTATAAGAAACGAATAATGAGCTTGAGCACCATGTTACTGAAAAAATACCGCTGTTTTGTTTTACGTATATATTAAATACGTATAGCTGTTTTGATTTTGCTCCGAAGGTAGAAATAAATCTGCTACATATTCGTATAAACTTTGCAAGTAATTTTCCCCCATTGAAAAAAGAAACGACCATCAATTTTTTTGTTTGGATATCGCACTCCACACGTTTAATTTCGGAAAAGTCTCTTAGCAATAATTAAATGACAATTCCATAGACTTAATTTAAATTATAGAAGTAGGTACATTTTTCTTTAATTTTGTTCTATTAATTTCAATTACTAGCACATTTTCAAAGTAAAGTGTAACAAATCATACATTCTTGGAAAGCGGATGAATGCAGCTTTTGTTTGGTGTAAATATATACCGAGTGTTGTGTTCTAAGTAATGTCGGTTTTTTGTATCGAACTTGATCATATTTCTAAAACTTCCTGCAAGGCAAGTAAAAAGTTTTTTACATAGTACGAAAAAAACTAATCCGGACACGCGGCACGTTTTTTTTTTTGAACTTTTTTTTTTTTTTTTTTTTTTTATGAATTTTACTTCTTTATTCGTTGACAAACTTCCGAGATAAAATCGACTAGACACAGTCATTTCGGACCTTTTTCAGGCATAGCGTGGATCATAATCCCCATGGACTTCAGATACGAGTCACCTGGCTTCAGGTTCGCCAGCTGGAACCTCTTCGTGGCCACGTGCTCGGTGCCCAGCATCCTAATCGGGATGTGGCTCTGCTTCTTCCCTGAAAGCCCGAAATTCCTGCTGGAATGTGGGGAGGCCGACGCAGCCTTGGAGGTACTCAGGGACATGTTTGTCAGCAACACTGGAAAAGACGGAGGGGACTTTCCGGTACGTAAAAATAAATAAATAAATAAAAACTGTTCAACATACATGAAAACATAATTTCTTCTAATTCATTCACAATGCATTGCAAGGGCAAGTGATAGTTAGAAATGCATTGAAATCATGGTGGCCATAAATTTTCAAAATTTCTGGTTCAGCACTAACAGTTAGACCTCATCATTTTGTATTTCCCCCAAAAAAATATGCATCAATGATGAAATTAGCTGAGCAATAGTGCTAAACAGTGACTTTCGTGTCATAAAGACCTTGCTGAATGATTGCATGTAGATTTACTGTTGACTACATTCGACAGTTTTGAGTGTTGACTCCATATCGTTAAGAGGAAAATCTGCCCCATCTGTCAATAAAATACAGGATAACCATTTCAATCGACAATATTAACAACGAAAAAATCTGCCAATGATTGCCAAATCTGCCTCCTTCAAATCAAACAGTCGTTGCAGTTTATAAGGATGCATTTTTGGGATTTTGCATAAAATTTTCCAAACCGTCGTACACATGGCATTTACAGTCTTTTTGACATTGCATTAACACTACTGATTGCTAGCGGATTAGTATTGGGCTTGTTTCTATTTTCCTGAAGTACTTCTGCAACTTGGACGTCACTGATCTTTGGTCTTCCTGATCTCGGCAGGTCGATTACAGATTTTGTTCTTTCAAATTTCCTCATCAGATTATGGTACGCGTTCATTTTACAGTAGCCTGCTCTCAAACCCATTCTCGTACGAAATCTTCGTAAACTAACAGTGTAATTTCTACCACATTCATAATAACATTGTACTAAACCTATTCTTGTTTGCAGATCCATTTTTCTTAAGTTTAAATGTTTGAATTTCCGTTAAGATCAGTTTTATTTTGAGAATAATTCACTAAATTACAATGTCTTTCTGTTGTCACTTGTGTCAGTAGTTGACGTAACGAAACGTTTTTGCTATAGTCAACAATTATCTCCTATCTACCGATGATGATGCAGTGATCGTCGAAATGCGTGAACGATAACTGTTTTCCAGGTGAGCAGCTTGAGGGAAAAGGTGCGCACGATGAGCGTCGTATCTCAACAATCTACCAGAAGTATCCGTAGTCTGAGGATACGCAAACCAAAAGAGTTAAAACTGCTGCTGCAGGAGATCTGGGAGCAGACGAAGGCGTTGTGCAAACCTCCCCACCTGAGGTACACAGTTATTACCTGCATGATCCAGTTTGGATTAACCACGAGGTAAATTACTGTTTTATTTTTTTTGTTTGTATTTTTTTTCAGAAGAATTTTATTGTTGTTGTTCTTAGCCTGTACTTCTCGAGCTACAAAAGAAATGAGCCCAATGTCAGGTTTTGTCTAGCTACTGTTGGTGCGCTGTACGTCTGTCTTTAAGTCAAATTATTATTTTTAGTTACTACACCTTGATGATATGGTTCCCCGAGTTGTTCTATCGTTTCGAGGAGTTCGAGAACTTACACCCCGGTGAGAAGGCTACCGTCTGTGAAGTTTCGTCAGTTGGGGTGAACTCAACCTCAGAGCATTCCCAGTTTTGCGGCGAACCTATAGCCGACTCTGTGTTCCTTCATACTCTGATCATCGGACTAGCTTGCATCCCCACGAGCTTCTGGTTGCCCCTCTGCGTGCATAGGCTTGGAGCCAAGTTCTTCTTGGGTGAGTGAAATACCGACCATTATCGTTACTCAACGTACCGGGTGTTTTACCTGGAGTTCAACCCACTTCTCACCAAAAGGGTTGTTAAAAGTATTGAGTAGTTTCAGAATAATTTGAATCGGAGTAGGATAAAGTATTTTAACCAAGTGCCAAATTACCTTTGTAATTTTTTCAATAGTCTTGGGCATTTTGTTAATTTTTAATCTGTCAGTTCCAAATTGAGTTCAAACTACACCTGAACCAGTCTTTGTTCAAATAGAAAAATAAAAATTAGGGGACAAACTCTACCAGAGTTAATGAAACCGTGCGATAAATCCTTTTGTTCAGTTTTTAGTTTATTGGTAGCTGGAGCCGTGACGTTTGGACTATACTTCGTCGATTCGACGATATCCAATCTGGTGCTCTCGTGCATTTTCGAGGCTTTGACCAGTTTAGGAATCAGTACCGTGTACTGCGTCATGGTGGATCTATTTCCTACGAATTTGAGGTAAGAACCCAACATTAAATAAAATCTGTAAGGCTCAGATGAGGTGACCGAGATGGCTGGGAAACGGAATATACTTCTACTGTTTATTTTCGTTAGAAAATGTTATTTTAATTTAAATATTTTTCAAGATATTAAACTTAATATGTGAAAGGACAAAATCTGAATGTTTACATTTTCAAATTTCGAATAAATTATACGAAACAGATTAAGGACTTGGAACTGTCTTAATAACTACTTTTTAAAATTATAGGTCACTTTAATATTAGAAAGAAAGGTGTGTATTAAGTTCAGATCAGGTGTGCGAATTGGAAAAAATATATACTTAACGTATTGTTTTCAAATAGGATACATATAAGGGGATTGCTGATATACATATGTACATGGTGTGGCATTTTTTTGTTTATTCTTAATTTATCTCGTTCTGAGAACATGCTGTGTATTCCTATAGCCTAGACCGACTCTTCCAAGGATTTATAATTGCCAGCGACTCGAAGTGCGTCACAGAGCTATATAAATTAATTAATATGACACTGGGGTTCAAAAACACTCTTGTTTCGCTATTAATTGACTGTTTATTGTGGACAGCTGATAATTACACATTTAAAAATATAAAAAAGACCGCTATTTTCAGATCGGTTCGGTTTTCTCCACTGCCAATTAAGACCTCCAGGGTCCGATCGTGGACAAAACCGGATGGAACAAGATCCGGTTCAATAAACAATTCGTCGAAATTCGTTCTGGGAATAAGTAGAATCATTTCTAACGCGTTGCTTTTCGTGTTTTCAGGGTGATGGCGGCTGCGCTGTCGCTGACTTTCGGCAGGGGAGGAGCACTACTTGGTAACCTGATATTCGGGTTCCTGATAGATCTTAACTGCGTGGTGCCGATAGCGCTGTTCGCGTCCATGCTTCTGGGTGAGTATCCCCGAGTAAAGGGTAGAATAGTAAGAGGAATAGTTCGAGCCTGTTTCCTTTTTATTTACTTGCCCCAAGTAGAGCGCCAAGTTTGCTCCACGTTATAGGCCAAACTAGAAGATATACTGTGGCCTGTGGTGCTACCTTGTTTATGTGTATTTTTTACCTTGGGGCTTATATTTATGACTCTTAGAGACTATCATATAAATATTTTATACATATCTTCATTTTCTCAGGCAGATTTATCTGATTAAAAAAAAGTGGACAATTTTTATAGTTGTCAAACACTAATTTATCTATTATAATCTCGAAATTATGCAATAGCCGTAGAATAGTTTTATGTTTCTCTTATAGAATACATATAGGAATAGTAGATAAAAAAAAGTGTGTTACATAAAATTGTTACATGCGTTTTTTTTTATTGCAGTTCATAGGTCACAAATCTTAATTACAAAAAATGCATATTTTGACTGCTATATCAACTTTGGATTGTCAACTGTTTTCATTTCAGTTATCAATCAATTCATAGTGAAGAAATTGTAAATATCTTACCCTCGTAAGGGTTTCTTGAAAAAAAGAAAGGGGCTAGTTAATATGTCGATTACTCCTGCCCAAACATTTAGCATTGGTATATGTTGAGAGCGAATCTCTTCATCCAATGAGGATTATTTGTACTCCAGTACCTTCATGGAATAGGTCATTCACGACGTACTCAGAGAATTTGTATTGGCAAGAAATCAGTTGTTGACAATTTGAGGACCATTTGGCCTGATCTTTCATTTTTATTTGCAGTTAATTTTTAGTCAAAATAAAATTTGTGTGTCATTGAATTGCATTTGAAAATATTGAGAATGATGTCATTTCTCGAAAACATCCTTTTCAATTCTTGTTGATTAAACTTTGTTAATTAAATACAGCATGGATAAAAAAGTATGCTTTTTCGTTTCAATAAGTAGTTATTTGTTTCTTCTTTTTTCTTGTCGCTATTTTTTATTGTTTGTATATTTTTTTAAATTGCAGCTAGTGGACTTTTGTGCTTATTGCTGCCAAACACGGGACAAGGGGCACTGGATTAGAGTAGATTCCTTCTAGATTCCTTTCTATACCGTGAGATTACATATATATATTGTATATATAGGACAATTTGTAAGAGTATAGGAAATTGTACCACATACCATTCATCTTATGCAAGCAACATAATCGTTAAACCAGTTATTTCGAAGATGTACATCCGTTTATAAATACGCTTGTAAGAAGTCTTTTAATTTTTTAATGGCCACAGGACCTAACGTAAGCTCAAAACAGTTAACACGCTCTATATCCTTGTGATAGGTAATTGTACATTTTTTTCTATTAAGTCATATGACCACTTTAGAAGCATGGCGGTCAAAAATGGAATTTCAGTGATGAAGGGAAAGGTTGTACGCTTTTACTGAGGGCTTTAGCTTAAAATATTACTTCAAATAGCCAGCAGGAGGTGTTATGAGATGGCCAAAGTAGTGGAGACAATTTAAAAATAGGTTATAATGTGCCATCTAGTGGTTGCTAAGAATAACTGTTTAAAACGTAAGATACATCCTTTCCTTTCGTCTTGTTATAGTGATGTTCTGATACCATAGGCAGTGACATCTACCGATAATCTACGAAATGATGGTGATGATTATAAGTTGTATGTATAAATTTTACTTGTAAGAAACACCAAAACAAGTGCCTAAGAGACCAATGATCGAATCATAGCCAACTTTTACAAAAAAAAGGGAATGACAACAGAACTAAGACAAATTATTGATGGGTTATAAAGATGTGATAAGTAAGTTATGTTTCAGTATTTTATTACGAAAAATGATTGTTACAAGATTAGTTAGAATAGTGGTTTGCACGATAGCAAACCTAAATATTGTTTATAAACAGGTTAGACGTTTTCTACATGAAATCTCTTTGATAAAATGATATATACAAAAAAAGTTACATCAAACTCAGAACTTTTCATATAGGTATATGTAAAGATGTATACCTGCTATATTTTTTGTACAATTTCAATTTCACTCAGTATTTTTGATACATTTTATGTAGGTGACGACACCGCACAACTATGTAACCCTAGTTTTTAAGTGTAACAGAAGGACTATTTTTTTTATAGGAAATGTAATATAACTGTATTATACTAGTTTTAGGTACACACCACTAGATTAATTAATGTTTTTATTTATTACGTTTTAGTTTTATTTTTAGAATTGTCTTATTTCCATACGCATCTTATTTATTTGTATTTATTTGTACGAATAGATCTTAGCGTGCAAAGTGATGCCAACATTTGTAAAAACCGAGGAAAGCACAAATAAAGAATCGTAGTAAAAACGAGTTTCATTCAGAAGTGGGATAGATAATGCCCCACGTTGGGCGCAATAAAAACAAAACAAATTTTATAAAACGTAACTTTATTGCATTATTTTTATACGTCTAACTTACGCTATGATATGTGTTTCACGTGATTAACCTAAAGTATATTTACAGTTATATGAAAATATATAACAAAAAAAAATATAATTATATATTTTTTAGAATATCTTTGAGAAATGTGCCTTTGTCAAGGAAATTATTTATAAAGTACTTTATCCAAGTTGAAGATCTCTTGGAAACAGTAGAGCAACTCAAAAAAATGACGTTTGTGAGTTTGTGAAGATGGTGAAAAATTACATTGTCCATACGATCTACTACCAGTAATTCTTCTTTGTAGTAATTCAGTAGAACAGTAATTCATTTGTGCTAGTTTTTTCTTGTGATTATAAAGTTGTCACTTGATGATGCCGAGATATATGTTAGGTATGTCTGTAAACAATCTATGACCTAATGTTATCACCAGATTTTAGAGGAGATTCATCGACATATTCAGAAATATAATTTTGTAAAATGATAAAATGGAAATCTGTTCCGAAGGAAAAGTATCTGTCGATTGTTATATTTTGTTGAATACTTCTGCAACAGCTTTATTGACTTCTATCTTTTCAAAAAACTGAGGATACTGATGGAAACAACTGTAAAAAGTGAGATTTTGTTATTCTTAAGTCAATTAGGCAAACTTTAAATTTATAAAGATATAGGTAGGTAGAAAAATAATATATAGTCCAAGATACAACTGCGTGATTACTGTTTTCGTTCAATTGCCACATATGCCACACATAACTCTAAAAAAATTAACCGGTTAATATCCCTCTAGAACTCGATGTTTTTCATTAAAAATTTCATGAACAGCGATTTTTACGAAAACTATAAGGATGATAGAGTTTTAAATTTTTATGATATTTTCGGTTTAACTAGAAATACAAGTAACACTGACAAGTAACACTACCCAACTGTCACCCACCGATTTAAATGAAACTTTGCACACTCATCAAATACTAAAAAAATATTGAACACCTGTTTTTTTTTCCGGAATATGCTTTTTAGGGGTAGAAACCACCCCTAAAATGTGGTAAAAGCAAGAAACGCCGTAAATGAAATTAAAAAATACCAAAATATGTTACAACATAAAATTTAATATATTTTCTGTGCAATCGTGATGGGATTAATAAAAAGAAAATATTTGCAAAGTTTCATTTTCCAGGGTTGATTACAATCCCTTATACGGGGATGAAAATGCATGAAAATCGCTAATAAACGCGTTAAAAAAATTTATATTAATTTTATGTTGTTAAATTACATTTTATGTTGTATTAAATTTTATATTATATTTTATGTTGTAACATATTTTGGTATTTTTTAATTCCATTTACGGCGATCTTGATTTTACCACCTTTTTAGGGGTGGTTTCATCCCCTAAAAAGCATATTCCGGAAGAAAAAAACAGGGATTCAATATTTTTAGTATTCTATGAGTGTGCAAAGACTGCAAAGTGTCATTTAAATCGGTGAGTGAGAGTTGGGTAGTGTTACTTGTTAGTCAGATAGATACTTTAAAGATTTCCCTTTACTATGAGTCCAAGAACTTTGAATAGGATTTAATATTTTAGAAGTTATTCACAGTTTTTTTTTAACACATTTCAGTTTTACTTTTTTTTAACGATATCTTTTCATACAATAGACATATCATATTCAACTAGGGCTTAGGAGGACAGGAAGAGGGAGAGGACATAAATCACGCGGTCGAATCTCGTACTGGTACATTTTATGTATTGTATGGTTCAAATGTCTCCTTTTTCCCAACAAATTAAAAAAAAATATGTTATCCAAAACTAAACTTCATTGGATGCATAACATGCTCCGTTCGAATGTAATTTCTCCAAGTCAAAAGTAAGAACAAACCTTTTTGAGTACTTTCACGCACTATTAGGGAGTTTTCCCTGCGTTTTCAACTCCTTCCATGTTCAATATTCGCCACTACGCTGCATCCAGTCACCCAGTCACGAGCTCCGCCTAGCGGCTGCGTCCGCCGCCACGACCGCTGCGTCATCTATGTTCGGGACGCCGAAAACGCAGCCCAGCGGCGAGTAGTAGGGCGCGAACAAGGCGGAGTACTGCTGAGCGCTGGGCGCGAAGTAGTGGGGCGGGAAGAGGCCTTGCCGCTGCGCCATCTTCAGACGGGTGGTTAACTGCTTCTTCCACTTGGTGCGCCTGTTCTGGAACCATGTCTTGATTTGAACCTCGGTGAGGTTCAGCGCCTTGCTGAGCTCCATGCGCTTACTGACGCTGAGGTACTTGTCGATCTTGAACTCGCTCTCGAGTCGTTCCAGCTGCTTGGCGCTGTAGGCCTGGCGGGGCTTCCTGTCCAGGCCGGGCTTCCTCGACCGCCTGCTGCTGGGCTTCGGTGCTGGAAAGAGAGGGGATCTGGATTAGTTGAGACTGCATTATCAGAAAAAAATAAATCTACTATTAAAGCTGTATTCGTAATGATTGAGTACATAGTTGCGGGATATGATGAGACCACAAACACAACTGCTACGTTGTGTGATCTCACCAAAGGCTTCGACTATGTAAATATCAATATCTTATGATATTAAGCTTGAGTATTACTGTATATGGGACAATGTGTTAAATTTATTTACGTCTTACTTGACAAATCGTAAACAGTATGTATGTGTGAACGGAAATGAGTCAGGATTGTTAAACATAGAGAATGGGGTTCCCCAAGGTTCAGTCTTGGGACCAATTCTCTTCTTACTTTATATTAATACTCGATATCGAAAATGGATCCTGTATATTATTTGCAGATGACACTACCTTACTTAATCGAGATGATTCATCCGGAAATAAACAAATTGTAGATTCAGTTAGTGAATGGTTTTCGGTGAATAAATTAAAACTTAATGAAACCAAAACTCAAAATATGTATTTTACGTCAGATAAAAGAGTGCAGAAATCTAATCCTGTAAAGTTATTGAGTATTGTCTTGGACAGTAATTTAAGCTGGTCGTGTCATATAGACTACCTTTGTGCCAAGTGGTCATCACAGATTTTCTGCATGCGTCAATTACGTCAAACGTTGTCTTCAAACATATTGCGTATAGTTTATTTCTCAATAGTACACAACCACATTACTTATGGTATTATATTATGGGGCAACTGCAGCAAAGACCATACAGTACTCATATTTCAAAAAGCAGCAATTAGAATTATTGAGGGTGTGAAATATGGTACTCCCTGTAAAAAATTATTTAAAAAGCATCGCATCTTACCTTTACCCTGCATATACATATGTGAGATTTAGTTATATATACATAAAAACATTAGTAAATTTGTTAAAAATTCAGAATTGCACTCTTACAATACAAGACATGCTGAAAATCTGGTTACAGAGTATTCAAGGATTAGTGCGACACACAAAAATAAAACTGATGTTGCTTTGTACAATCGCTTAATAAATATTTAATATTTATTAATCGTAATATCGATATTAGACACATGACCATAAATTCTTTTCATAAAGGGTATCCCCCCATAAGTATGGTGAAATGCCCCCCCCCCCTTTTTTTTTATTTTCTTCGCATGATGAAAGTGTTACTTAGGGCTAATTATGAAAGGTAGACCGAATTTTAGGTCCAAAAAATTTTCCTCTCAGCTAGGTATGGAAAAAAACCCTGTTTTTTACGTTTTATTTTTTTTCTCGGTTTTTAACTGTCGAACAAATCTGAAAAAAATTCATGAGTACAGAAAATATGATTAATTTTATGTAAAATTTTTTTCAAGCTCATTCAAGTTCATTAGGCCTTCTAAAAAAAGTATTCAAACTTTAAAAATCCTATATCTTTTAACCAAAAAAAAGCTTCAGTCTCAGATTTTTAATATGTTATATTTTTAACTGTTTTTTACTACCTCAAATTTTAACGACTTAAAACGGATTAAAATCATAATGTTATAGTGTCCTGATTTTTTTTCTTGCACTAAAAGGACTCAAATGACTTCAACAATTATAATAATAGTAAGAAAAAATTCCACTTATCGAAACTAGTAGTTTTTATATTTTTTAATTGTTTGAAGTCATTAGAGTCCTTTTAGTGCAAGAAAAGAAATCGGGACACTATAAAATGATGATTTTAAGCCGTTTAAAGTCGTTTCACGGACAAAAAAATGTATTTTTCGCACTTTTGGACATGACCCACCACTCAAAAAAATCTGAAAAAAATTGAGGTAGTAAAAAACAGTTAAAAATATAACATATTAAACATCTGAGCCTGAAGCATTTTTTAGTTAAAAGATATGGGATTTTTAAAGTTTGAATAATTTTTTAAGAGGTCATAATGACCTTGAATGAGCTTGAAAAATTGTTTACACAAAATTAATCATATTTTCTGTACTCATGAATTTTATCAGATTTTTTTCAACAGTTAAAAACCGAGAAAAAAAATAAAACGTAAAAAACAGGGTTTTTTCCATACCTAGCTGAGAGGAAAATTTTTTGGACTTAAAATTCGGTCTACCTTTCATAATTAGCCCTAATAAACACTTTCATCATGCGAAGAAAATAAAAAAAAGGGGGAATTTCACCATACTTATGGGGGGATACCCTTTGTTCAAATTTTTTTATTAGAACATTGCTTTTATAATCTGCAGGATTACACTGACTTGACTAATTTCACCATGTCCTAGATTTTTAAATATTTTAGATTTATACATTAGACTTAAGACTCAAATATACTGTTTTATGTTTGTAAAGTAGTCAATAAATAAATAAATAAATATCTTTTTTGGAAGACATAGAGAACAGGATTTTCCAAGGTATATTTGACGTATAGGGCCGAAAGTGAGTACAAATTCGGTTTCAGAGAGCAAAATACGTGAAAATTCTATGGATTAGACCAGTCTTCTCCAACTCTGGTGCTAGGGCCGCTCCGGCCGAGCGCCGGCCAAGCACTGGGAATTAAATGCGAGAATATGATGCTGTCTGTCCCTGTCGCGCAAAGGCGGCTGTGCTGCGGACGAGTGAGGAAGGCAGTGGACAGGCACCGGTGCTGCGAAGTGCAGCACCGGTGCTCGCCGGCACCGAGTGCTCTTGTTGGAGAGGCCTGGATTAGACCATGGAGTAGTTGTCAAAGATACTTTGGAAAATCCATTTAATCGCAGGTATTTTTGACTGTTCTACTACTGTTCTATTTCTTCACGTTGCCACTGACATCATCACACATCAATTACTTTTTTTTAGATTGACCTTCCTATTACAGGTGAGAACGAAACTACCGAATAAACAATCAAATTCTTGATGGATTCTTCAAAGAGGGAGGAAAGAGCAGGCTGTGAGATATATCATTTATTATATAATATACAATAAATGGATATATGTATGGAGTCTGAATCTTCGATACGGACAGGTCATAGATAAACATGCCAGAAAGACCATACACAATGGAAAGGCAACAAGGAAGCCGAAAGGTAGGCGAGGAACGCATCCTATCTCGGCAATAATTAGGAAGACCATAGACCATAGACCACTATGGGATGGAATAATGAAGACAATTTGCTAAGAAACCAGCAGCAAAGAAACGGTAATTATATATGTGGCGTTGACCAGAAAAATGTTCGTTCTGTAATAGACACTGAGCATTGTTAGCTAAAAAAAATACTTCCACAGCTTAAAATTAAATGAAACCCATTTTGAAGAGCCTGTAATCGAGAAGAGGGGGGAAGATCCAGTCCTTGGGGAAGATCCCCTCCTATCCTTGGAGAAGATCAGCTCACCAACGTCGTCACTTTTTGGTGGTGTTGAACTTCCAAGGGAGGAAGCACAAGGGGTCTAATGGGGCCTAAGCGTTGCAGCCTTCTGAATCCAGATATGTATAATTCGTGTAAACTGTTCCACATTTCTGACCAAATGACTTAAGAGTCTTCAGTCAACAACTTAATCAATTTTCAAAATGTTTACCTCAAGCCTTCTCTATAGTATTACTTTTTTTAATTTAAATCGCAGAGAATATTCGTAAGAAACCTGTTGGATGATCGGAAGAGGAACACCCCGAATTTACAGAGCAAGCGGGGCCACCTAGTAGTTCTCGCGAACGGTCGTTATGACACCACCGTGTCAAACTGCTGTCCAAACACGCACCGGCAGAGCACAGCGCGTAATTCGAAAAATAAACGGAATTTAAAAGTCGCCCTTTGTCTCGATTAGCACCTCGAAATGAAATGCGAACGACACAAACATCGTAACCTTATCGCTAATTGGCGTTAGCATCGCAGTAGGCTTGGGTGTCGGATGATTGTTTTGTTTTTACGAGCTCAGATACGTGGAGGCGGCCATCTTGTTCCGATCTTCGTACCAAAAATGAAACAAACGTGTAGGAGTACGTATTAAAATTTTGTTTCAAATAACCTTAAACAATATTAAAATAATTTGACGGTGTTACTAAGTTATGGGTTATGTAAAACAAACAAAATAATTTTTTTAAGTAAACAAAAATAATTTTATTAATGTCGAATTTAAGCGAAATAATGTTATCGTTTTTTAGAAGATACACAATATTTAAGTGTGGAATAGGTCTCTCAAGCATTTTCATTTCAACTTTGTCTGATATAGATGACATAATTGCTCTGCTATTAAACTTTGCACCAAATTAATTTTTAATTACGACGAAAATACGCACACCCACAAGCGATACTCTCTATGCCGCGGCGTAACGACAACTAATTGAAGTATGTGGCGTGTTTTTAGATAGCAATGTAATGAGCTATTAAAAAGTCATAAAAGTTGGCAGAGTAAAAAGATGTATTTCTAATCTTAATCTTAAGTTTATAAACCTTATTGAATTGTCAAGGCTATCACATTATGTGATGGGTACTTTTACTATCTTTACTGAGTCAATAACGTGCGGTTTTCCATTATTTTCTTCAATTTTATTAACAATTCATTGCTGAAATTTTTCCATATCGCCAACGAGAGTTTCAAAAATTTATTTTTTTTAGATAAGGCCAGAGAAAAAAATCACAGGGAGTCAAATTGCAAGATGTAGGGAGGAATATGGTCTGCGAGTTAAAACTAATTACATGTTCTTCGAAAAATTGGCCTATATAATTAATCGTTTCCCTAGTAGTATCCGCACAAGCTCCATCTTATTGAATAAGACCTTATTGCAATTCGTCGTCATGCATCATTTATATGGAGACATCAAAAAAAACGTCATCAACTCTGGCTATGAACGAGAGAGATGGAAATAGCGGTCATGTCTAAGCTTTTCGGTTATGTCAAACTTATGACAAGTGACTGTCACAATTTGTAAAATAAACAATGGCTGTCATATGATGTGACAGTCTTGACAAGTAAATAAGGTTATAAATTCGATTAAGAATAGAAATACGTCTTTTTTTTCTCGGCCAACTTTGATGACGTTATTTTTGGATGTCTATATAAAAATTGTTAAGATTTCTAAACGGTGTACGACGCTTCCAGTTTGTCGGTACAAAAGGAAACGTTTTACTGACCGGCTAAAATCGTCTAAATCAATAACTGATTGACTGTGTTTGGAAGTCCTCATATGCAGCCCTCATCGATTATATCCAGATTCCATGTATTTTACTGCCACTTCTAAAATAAATTTCCAGTAAAACACGTATATGTTTTTCATTAAAAATGAATCCCTATTATTTTACAGTTGTCACAGCCACTTCAAAAATTTGACAAAGTTTCGCTTTGATCTTCGATATAACCGCTATTTCCATGTCTCTCGTTCATAACCAGATTTGATGACGTTGTTTTTAATGGCTCATTGATATAACTAACTTAAGCGATAGCTTGCACTTGGAATACAACCTGCTGGCTCTCATTAGCAAGATATTTATGCAAGGAAATCATTCGATAACACACAGGCGTGTATATGTAAAACGTAATTGTGTTCCAACGTGCAAATCTTTGATAAAATAATGTCATGTCTGTTGATTTCTAAGTCACAACAAGTCCAAGTTTAAGACTTGTCACAAATGAAGTACTTTCTACATTCATTCTATAGAGACATTCAAAAACAAACGTCATCAACTCTGGCTATGAACGAGAGAGATGGAAATAGCGGTCATGTCTAAGCTATTCGGTTATGTCAAACTTTTGACAAGTGACTGTCACAATTTGTAAAATAAACAATAGCTGTCATATGATGTGACAGTCTTGACAAGTAAATAAGGTTATAAATTCGATCAAGATTAAAATACGTCTTTTTTTTCTCGGCCAACTTTTATGACGTTTTTTTTGGATGTCTCCATATTACGATTGAAATTTAAAAAAGAAAATGGCGTTATTTGGAAGATTTTTCTGAGGTTGCACACCTGCAAACCTTAGCATCAACCACCAGCGGTAGCATTAAAAAAAGGAGACATAAAAATGGAAGACATGTCTGGTATAAAAATGGAAGACATGGAAGTCTGTTTATTTCAGTGAGAGTATAAGAAACAAACATCTCTAAGATAACATAACAATGTAATAAATTTTCATATTGTACCAATTTTCTCTATGTAGTTCGGTTTAGTTCAGTTTATTATCCTGTTTTTGACGAGTGTAACTAATTTTATCATCTGTCACATATCATCTCGTCGAAACTACGACGTTGCTACACACAATCGGTCGGACAAACATTCCATAATGGCCTATTTATCGAAGAAATTCTTACCCGAGTGTCAACTTCCTACATTCACTAAAAAATGCAAATTTTTAAAGCTCTAATTGGGTCCGAACAGCTCTTTTGGGTACGTTTCAGTTTGCTCTTCCAATAATTACGTACGTTTTATAGTTATCGACACCTGCTGCCTCAAAAACGGTCCGAGAATCAACGAGGACAGAACGAGAGGAGACGCAAACGTTGTATTCTACTTGTATTGTTTGCTGAAGCAGTCGACAGTTTGTTTAGAGCTGGCATAGGCGAGAAATCCGTTTTTCACACCACCGTTTTCCCGGAAGGCCGTGGACGTTGTGTACGATGCGAGTCACGTGGTGCCGTCTTGTTTATTTTTCGCTTCGAACGACTGCGAAAGGGATGGCTCGAGTTTCCGACTTTACGCAGCGTTTAAGTCTTGGAAAGCCAAATTTAACTGGCACAGGCCCTCAGAAAGAAGGAGTCTGTCCTGGGGATGTGGCCACATTATCCCCCTCATATTTCGCCGTTCTGAACACGAATCTTAAGAGGTCGATGATCATACGAGGTGTGTAAATTAAGTAATGAGATTTTTTTTTTAAATTTTTAATACGTCACAATGGTTCAACTCAGGCGAATAAGGAGGCTGAGGAGCCGCAGGGATGTTTTTCCTGGCTAAAAACTCGTTTACTGAAATGTCTGTGCGACAAGGCGCATTGTCGTGATGCAACATGCAGTTGTTCTTGATGTTTGGTCCCACACGCATGACCCTATATTGAATTTTTTCAAGAACCTCTGTAAAAGTGTTGATTTACTGTTTGGCCTGGAGGCACAAACTCTTTGTGGACAATTCCCTGGCTATCAAAAAGGCAAATCAGCATGCATTTGATCTTCAACTTGCTCGCTTTGGGTTTTGGAGAGCTTGAAGTGTGCCATTCCTTGCTTTGGGGTTTCCGGGTTGTGTTCAAACACCCAAGTCTCATCCAGTAATGATGGTTCCATAAAATGGAGATCATTTTTCAATTGATTCCAAAAAGTCAAGACGCCTTCTTCTCGTGATGTCCTTTTGTTCCTGCGAAAGGTTTTTTGGAACCATTTTTGGGCAAATTTTTCTCATCCCCAATTGGTTAGTAAAAATCTGATGAACAGTGGTGTGATTAAAATTTAACTCTTCCTCACTCATTCTTGCCATCAATCGACGATCTGAACGCACAATATCCCGTATTGTATCGACATTTTGTATCGACCTGTCAAAACCACTGAAAAAACACTGTCTCCGTAGGCGTGTTGAAGTTTTGCAAAAGTGTCCGTTGCGCTGTCTCCAAGTTTGAAGCAAAACCTGATGACACACTGTTACTCAAGAATAAACAAATAACTCTAACAAGACCAAATTTGTACCGGAGGGTCATTTCATGTTCAGTTCGGGCACTACGTTGACAGTCTCATTACTTAATTTACACACCTCGCATAACCGAGAAAATTTTGAAAAAAAAACAGCCACGCTATAAACCTTATGTTTAAAATTTAATTGCTAAGAACTATGGAAGAGGGTATGCCAAATGAAAGTGAAAGAAAGTAATGTAGACAGTCCAAAGAAACTTGCCGACTATTGTAACTAACTAACCTGATCCAAAGTCAGGGGTTATACAAGTTATTTTATTCTCAGGGCGGATAAAGTAGTTAAAACACTCATAAGGCCACTGTTCGCAATTTTTTATTGCCATCAAGAAAAATTCAATCAAATCAAACAGATTCAAACGTAAATAAATACAAAGCATGCGCGCAATAAAAATTGCTGCAATTTTTGGTGATGGCAATAAAAATTGCGAACTGCAAAGCGGCCTATAGTTTATACTTTGACAGTGACGTACCATCAAAGGATACAGACCTTTTGAACACGAACATATGATCAAAAGTAAGAGTCCTTGTAGTTATTTGTTTTCAGAACGATAAGAACCAGCCCAAACCACACGTTTTCTGATGGGAAAAAGAAGAAGGAGGAGAGGAAGAAGAAGAGGAGGAGGAGTAGGAGGAGAGGGGTTGGAGGAGGATGAGGAGGAGGAAGATATTTGAGGATGAAGAAGAAGAAGAAATTTAAATACACAAGTCTAACATACATTTCTTGTAATAATTATATCTACATAAAGAAAAGTTATATGTGAATCATACTAGAACATAGGTAACCATATCTTAGATCATAGTTCTTTTTCTATTCTGCCTAATAAAATTGTTGTAATTATTTGCTTTCCAGGAGCATGATAATAATTGTATTTTCACGGCAAAATCTATATAAGGTGTTTTATATCGTTCATTAAAATGATTGTATGATGCGCTTGTTCCATGATTTAGGTTGGTAAAGTAAAAAAAACGCATTTGTTTGTAAGGTTCAGCAGTTAGATATAATCTTGAGACGTTGAGATTGCTTTTAAAAAACATTTAACAAATAAACTATAAAAACAAAACGTCAAAGATATTATGAATTTATTTAAATTATTTAGACTGTGCAAAAATATATTGGGCAAACAATATGAAACATTTTTACTAGAATTAACAGACAAATGGTTCACTTAAAGATAAAACAAACACTAACTATTGTTTCGTTGTGTCATTTTTAAAAAATAAATAATTAAGTAAGCAATCACATTCTTAAAAAAAAAAAAAAAATTAAACGCGTGTTTTGTCAAAATTTCTTTATGTAACCATATCAAATTTTTAGTGTGCACTACAGAGAAAAGGCCGCTCTTTGAGATATTGAGGGAGAAAATATACGGGTTGTCATTAAAAAAAAAAATAAGTTGGTCTCCATAACAATCAAACGCGAAAAGACAAAATTATTTCATGTTGACATAAGCATGGCAAATAAACTGATGAAATACTTTTACTCAGGATATTTTTTTATGTACAAGGTTATTAAAAAGTTACAGGCATTATGTGTGACTTTTTTGCCACACTATATGGCGGACGTCAGTTGTTTAAATTTCAGTAGGAATGTAATATACAGTAGACAGTTAAAAGCACTAGAATAAAAAAAAAAAAATGTATTTGTATATAAGCGGTCTTTCAATAGGGACTTCCGAACTTTGGCAGTTTATAGCGGCCATATTGTTGAAGGAAGGTCGAATTGACTGTAATTTATTCAGTCTCTTTCGCCAAATCACCATGGACGGATATAGCGTTCAACAACACGTACAAATGATAAAATTGTTTTATCAAAATGGGTGTTCTGTTCGGGCAATGTTCCGCGCTCTTTGCCCATTTTACGGTCGCCATAATCGTCCTACCGAGACGACTATTCGTAGTATGGTGGATAAATTTGAGTCCACTGGTTCTGTAAACAATCAACCAACACCCTTACGACAACGAAACGCAAGATCTGCCGAAAACATCGCCGCTGTCCGTGAGAGTGTGCAGGAGAATCCAAGGCAGTCGATTTCGAGTAGCTCACAAGAACTCGGCCTTTCGCGGACCACAACTTGGCAAATTTTGCGTCGTGACTTGGGCCTGCACCCGTATAAAATTAAACTGACCCAGGAGCTGAAGGTAAACCATAGACACCGACGTGTGTTCGCTGAATGGGCTCTGGAGCAGTTGGAAACTGACCATAATTTTCATCGAAAAATCATCTTCAGCGTTGAGGCCCATTTCTGGATGAATGGGTATGGCAACAAACAAAATTGTCGAATTTGGGACGATACCAATCCACATGAGATCCAAGAGCGTCCAATGCATCCCGAAAAAGTCACTGTTTAGTGTGGATTTAGGGCTGGCGGCGTCATCGGTCCATATTTATTTCAGAACGACGTTGGCCAGGCCATCACGTCAACGGCGAGCGCTATAGGTCGATGATTACCAACTTCTTTTGGCCTAAATTGGATGATACGGACATCAACGATATGTGGTTTCAACATGGCGGCGCTACGTGCCACACAGCTCATACCATATTGGACATTCTGCACGAGCGATTTGAGGGCATGGTCATCTCACGTGGAGGTGATGTGAACTGACCACCGAGATCGCGCGATTTGACCCCGTTAGACTTTTTCTTGTGAGGTTTTCTTAAGTCGCAGGTCTATGCGAATAAGCCACAAACCACAGCGGCCCTCAAAGCCAACATAACTCATGACATCGGTCAAATTCAGCCTGATTAATGCGCCAGAGTCATGGAAAATTGGATATTTCGGATGCGCGCCACCCAGCGAAGCCGCGGCGGACATTTACACGATGTGATATATTCCATATATAATGGCATCGATAGGCCTTTCAAACGAATAAAAAAATTCGATGATATCTCACACACACTTTGTTTTATTCAAATTTAAATATAGGAATTGCTTAATGAAAGACCTATAGTAATAAGAATAAAGATAATGGCCGGGTACCGAATACTCCACTAATCTGGTTGATGAACGAGACAAATGTTACGGTTCACCTAACTCCTAATAATGTCAACGTAGTCGGAGAAATTTCCGCGTTGGTTGCTGTATATTTTTCGGTGTGATGTCCTGGCTTTTGTTGCTCACAGAATGATTACATATTCGCTTCACCTTGTAGAAGAATCTACGCTATGATCACCTCGCTGCTTTGTTTCCCCCAACAAATATTTACCTTATAAATTTGATTCGGCAAGATAATGATCCGCTAATCATATATTTATCAATCTTAAAAACGTATTATGTAGTTAGTTATAACACGAGAGTGACATCAATAGGCAAATTTATATAGCGTTAAGTATTTCCAAAAGTGTCAATTACATTACTCCATGCAAATTTTCGTGTGTGTTTGTGAAATGTGTGTGTAGGTTAGCTGCGACGTTTTCTCTAATAATGTCTTGTTTGCACGCCATTATTTTTTCTCTCCCGTTTTGGCGTTCCTTCGAGTCTTGTTTGAATAACTGGTGACGAGATGGTAATGTCGGTTAGAGTTATTTTCGACTTACTCTCAACAAGAGAGAATAGAAAGAAATTGTGCGAACAGAATTAACAAATTAATAGGACATTTGATAGTAGAGCATGGGACCCAAACCACATTTATAGGACAATTATACGGTTGATTCAAAAGTGTTTTGAACCTTGCTGATATGTTCAAATTGATTATTTTATAAACAGGCGGAATTTAATTTAGAATGTAAGCGCCATCCGATTATAATTTGTCGCCAACAAATAAGCAGACTGCGGATACCATGTTCCATGAACTCACGCGGTTGTGAAGCGAAGAAGTGTATGACTATTTGTAGTGGTGACGATCGTCAAATGATTTATTTATTATGGTGGAACTTCACTTGGCGTAGCGTATTCGTATATTTGTTGTATTTGCCCAAAAGCGGCGATGTGTAAAGAAGCTATTTGCTATATTTGCTTTATTTGTACAAATAACATTTATAAAGGTATAAATTCCAACCACTTGTCGGTTTTCAATCACGCATCAAAGAAGTAAAATAAGGCGAATATTTGCGATAACCGTCGACACTTGGTTCCACCAGCGCCGTGTTCCTCATGGTCTTTTTAGTAACTTTGTACTTATGTAGATTTAACATGTATTGGTAATAAGAAGCGTTCAGGTAGTGAGCTGCTGTCGCTGTCAACACGTCCGTCAGTGTATTCTAAATATTCAAACATATTTGGCATGTTTGAGTGTTTTGCTGTATGTGTGGATGGCATGTTTGGAATATTTGCGAATACATCAAATGTTTGGATAAATACAACGACACTCAAACACAAATACGCTACGCCAAGTGAAGTGTCACCATTAAATGTTTGCTGAGGGCACATAACAAATGATAGTCGGTGGGGGAAAGGTCTGGTGAATACGGTGGATGGGGCAAAATTTCAACTGCAAGAGTTGGGCGGCCATCCTCTAAGAGTTCCCAGTAGTGCACGCCGCAAAGCCCCCACCAAACTGACATCACCTTTCTCGGGTGGACGTCAGGTTTGGGTTTTGTGCTTTGTTGGGTTGTGTTTTGTTGGGGTCAGGTTTGACCGATTGTGCTAGAGAATCTACGTCTGCCCACTGGCGCTTACGCTTTTCATCTCCGGTAACAAGAATGTTCAACCAGTCGAAACGACGACTGCGGGAGAGCTTCCGATGCTGGCGATCAGCTTCGCTTAATAAACCACTTGACCAACTTTTGGACTTTACTACCGTGGCCTGGCTATAGCTGAGCTATGTTCTTTTCATGTGGTTCTGTACGGGTTTTCCAATATATTTTAGGGGTTTATTACTAGACCTAAGTAGAAGGTTGTAATAGCAAAAAAAAATAAACAAACTTTAAAAAAAAAAATTCAAAAAACATCTGCATCCCCAGATCATCTTGGAAACGGCTTGCAGAATATTTGCAAACAATTTTTGTTTTCATAATCGCCAAGTAAATACAAAGTATTTTAGTACTATTGAGAAAAGGTTTGGTAATTAAAATAATTATTTCATCCCAGAATTTTGTTTTTGATATTTTACAATAGGTGTGTCTTTAAGCAAAATGAACATTTTGCAAAAAATGCAAGAAAAAGAGTTTGGTATGCACTTGGTAATTCTGAAGAAAACGTCTTAATAATAAGAATAAAAGACACATATGGCATACTTCCGTGATCGCCATAAAAAGTTATATTCTAGCAGCTAAAAATATACAGTGTTCCATTGTAAAAAAAGTAGGTTATGTCTTGTAGTAGGTTATGTATAAATTTTACACTTGACGGTATGTAACACTTTTGAAAATACGGCATAAAATTTTACAAAAAACAATGCAAGATGATGTTTTGCTGAATTTTCTAACTAAAAAATAACATTTCTATAGCCATTTAAATGTAGGACAAAATAAAAATAAACATACTTTACATAGAAAGTCCGAAAAACTAAGAAAATGTAAAAAAATCTAATCTAAAATGTGTCTGTATACAATTTTGTTTGACAAGCGATTTTAATTAGTGTTTTAAATTGCCAAAAATTACACAGGTCTACAAAAAAATCTGCTTCAGGAACTAAACCTATCAAATCCGAAGAATTTTTTTATGTGCTGAAATTTTTAACTCAGAAAACTTTCTACCGCGTTTTTCACCCTAAATTTTCATATCATAGGAAATGGAAGGGTTTAGCATAAATTTTGACAACGGTATCGTACTCAGCGCTTAATAATACTTTGGAAATGACATGTCTGGTTAAGAAATGAATAATATTTAAAAAAATATATTTTGCATAAGAACGTATTTTGGTAACAAAAAAATGTGATTTACTAAGAATCTACGCAGTAGAAAGTTTTCTGAATTAAAAATTCGGTTTCAGCACAAAAATTACTTCGGATTTGATAGGTTTAGTTCCTGGTGCAGAAAAAAATATGTTTTTGTAGACCTATGTCATTTTTTTTCGCAGGTATTAATAACTTAACACCGTGCAGAACCCCGTTAATAGTCTTCGCCCAATATTAATCGCATAACACACCGAATTGCCCTCCGTTATATCGAAAAATAAGTAGCCGAGAACAATAACAGGGGCGATGAAAATCCGGGCCAAATGGCCCTATTGCGTGCCAACGCGAAATGGCCCTGTGAAATAAGTGTTAGACAATTTACAAATTGCTTCTGTTATCCGCCGATTACAATTACTGCCAGGGCTCTATGTTTTCTCACCGAATCATCGGGAAAAGTATCTCGTTTTTCTTCGCGCCTTTGAAAACACCAGTGAAACGGAAATATTATACTCGGCTTGTTATTTAATGGAAAAACGAGTTAGGTATGTTTGTGTGGCAAAAAAAGTTTTATAACATTTTGATCGTTTTATAAAGAAGTATATTTGATAAACATAATCTTAATCGTATAAATTCTAGGAGGCAGAGGCGTGCATTTGTGCCTATTTTAACATTGGGGGGACCAATTTGTGTCTATTTGTGCCTATTGTTACATTGGGGGGACCAATCCGCTAACAAGCTTAGAGAAATCAGGCGGTTATACAGAGTGATTGATCTAATGAGTGATTGACTAAAGCTAATAAGCCTACGAAGGACTTTATGTAAATATATTTAAGATGGTTGAACTTCCGGTTATACCTACATCAAGTTTTCCGGTTATACCTACATACCTTTCTTTTTCGTCTTTTTCGTCTTTTACCGTTTTTGAGTTATTCCCGGTTTTTGAAATTTTGTTCGTTAGCGCCGTAACATTTGAATCTATCTGTAGTGGTCACTTTAGAACATCAAGCGTCGATATTAGCACTGTCATATATAGTATAACCCTAAAGCTATGCAACAATGCTTTTATTATTTCTCAATTATGTACAATGCCAAAACCATTTCAGTACAGTAGGCAGAGATTTGTATGTGCTCTTGAAACATATAGGGCTAGTTTTGACGGTCTCCTATGCAGTGGCGGTGCGTGATATTTCAGTTAGTTTTGGGCTTTATTTTTAGTTTTCGATTGTTGCAAAATATTTTAAAAAGTTATGGCCATTTAATTTTAATTTTATAGGAACATTTTGTTTCCCAACATTAAAATGGCTTTGGAAAAAAAATATTTTGTAACAAATCGAAAAACGTCTCCTTATATTTGTTTCTAGATTATGAAAAAAATATACTGCAAATATCCACAAGCGTTACTAAAACCAGGGAGTGCTCAGTGTTTTTGAAAAATTTTTTCGCAAACTTTGCTGACGGTTTTTTCACTATAAATCCTTTCTGTAAGAGGTGTATAGTCATCACCTAAAAAGTGAAGTGGTCCCATGCGTCATTTTCAAGATATGGCTAATTGAAATATGGCGCGGGGTCCGTAGAGTTGAAACCGTCCGCTAATTTTGTTCGAGTTTGAATTTTGTTTGATACCGTCCGCTAAATAAATTAACAATTTGTGAAAAAAATGTCTTTTTTTCACATTTCCGCTTATATTTCCGTTCCTTGTCATATTTTATATAGCATATGCATATAAGAAGTTGTAGCCTATTGAATTTCTAAAATTTTAATCCCAACCCGAAGTCTCCAAGTGCTATTGTTAACTTGCAAATGACTGCTGAAGTTGAAAAAGTGCTTTTTTCACCATTTTTTTTACTTCGAAAGTAGGGCAAGTATGATCACGAGATTGGAGGGACTGCTGTTTGTAATATGAAGTTACAAAACAAATTTCAGCTCGATCCGTTAATAACTTTTCACATAATTAACGATGGCATTCGTTTGCAAGTCTTAATTAACAATGACGACATTTCTTTTTATTGTACGATATTGACCGGGATGGGCTAGAAAATCATAAATCTCTTCAAGTTTGTGAGCCTTTTTGAGATTCTGAAAAATATTAACTTGGGCCAGTTTTATAACGTTTTCTATGCGACTACCTTTTTTGACGCTTTTTTTATAATATCCTGAAAGTACGCTTCAAGGCGTGTATTTTAAACAAAAAAATGGGCGTCAAAATATTATAGTCACAATTCCGAGAATTTCGAAGTAGCAACGCTAAAACAATATACTCGTATGTATACGTCGCGTCAAAAAAAGGTAGTAGCGTAGAAAACGTTATAAAACTGGCCTAATTAATATTTTTCAAAATCTCAAAAAGTCTCGCAAACTTGAAGAGATTTATGATTTTTCTAGCCCAACCCGGTCAATATCGTACAATAAACAAAGAAATTAGGGCTTGCAAAGTTGTTGTCATTGTTAATTAGGGCTTGCAAAAAAAATGCGATCGTTAATTACGCGAAAAGTTATTCGCGAGAAAATATTCGTTCTAAAATATTCGCGAAAGGATCGCGCTGAAAATTGTTTTGTAACGTCATAAACAGCAGTCCCTCCAATTTCGTGATCATAGTCACCTTATTTTCGAAGTAAAAAAAATGGTGAAAAAAAAGCACTTTTTCAACTTCAGCAGTCATTTGCAAGTTAACAATAGCACTTGGAGACTTCGGGGATTAAAATTTTGGAAATTCAATAAGCTACAACTTCTATTATGCATATGCTATATAAAATACGTCAAGGAACGGAAATATAAGCGGAAATGTGAAAAAAAGACGTTTTTTTTCACAAATTGTTAATTAAAAAAATTGGCGGACGGTTTCATCTCTACGGACCCCGCGCATTGTGTTCTACGCAAAAAAATACATATGAAACCGTCAAAACTAGCCCTATATGTTTCAAGAACACATAAAACACACACGTGCATTCGTACGCCACTGACAATCCTCGACAACGCGCCGAGACTCGCGTATGCGCAGTAGTATGCAGTCCCGTTGCGGGAGAGCAGGATACTTGGAAACGCAGTTTAACACGCGTTATGGCAAACATTCCGAACCTTAATAATTAGATACTTATTTGGTCCTACCTTGTAGTCCGAAAATGTGACTAGAATTCTTGTTCTCGGACGAGTTTCCTAACCAGTTGGCGTAGAGCAAAGATGGCGGCGTAGTTCCCTGCTGCAGGTGGTACGGGACGTAGGAGGATTCGGAGGGGCTGTGATTGGGGGAGATCTTCGGACCTGGCAGATATTCGAGTAGGCTCGGGTCTGGAGGGAGAGGGTCCGGCCTGCCGTACTGTTGGAGTTCCAGTATGGATTGGTAGAGAGTGCCTGTGGAATTATGGGTAGCGTTAGTGTGGACTGTTTTCTAGGACACTGTACCTATTTAAAGAAATTGAAACTTCAATAAGAAAAAAATGTAAACACTTGGCGGACATCATTTTTATGTACAGTAAAGTAAACATTAGAATTAGCAGTGGATTCTACAAAGTAAATAAAAAAAATACCGGAAATTAAGAAACAGAAAATAATAAAAATTTAAAAAATAAAATTAAAAGTTTTCTAGGGGGTACTAGAATTTTAACATTTTTAAAATAATGGTACCACAGAGCACAGAGAAAATTGAAAGTATTTTTGACTGGTAATTGGAACTTGTATTATACTGATTGACTGGTATTTGAAACTTAATTTAATACAAGGGATTTTTTCATATACTTAAAAAATCAATATTACCAGAACAGGCTAATATTTTAATTAAACCATACCTACATAATACCTTGTCACGATTTTCAACTTCAGTTTTGTAATATCTTGGTAAACAACCGAATTTTGATTTGACACTTTATTTTTACTTTTATCTATCATAGTTCCTCTGTTATTTTCAGAAACTTCTGAATATGAAATAGAATGCCATATTTTATAGCAGTGTAAAACAAATTGTTAGAAGCAGTAAATATTTTTTATGTTCTATACTATAATTTAAAAGTATTGCTTTATTAAAAAAAAGATAGAATATTGAGACATGATTTCAATCAAAGGGAATACAATTTTTATAACGCGTTTTTATTTTATTCTTTTGGTCAAAACATATTAGTTAATTATTTCATTTTAATTATATCTTGTTCATTTTTGAAACCTTAAAAAAATGAGAATCAGATTTTGGTGATAGTCGAAAAACTCCGGTTAACAAGCATGTTGTAACTCTAAAAGTAACAGAGATAGCTTCAATTTTCAAAATACATTTTATACAAGAAGAACGTATGTATTAATTGAATCACTTGATCAATTTAGCAGCCACTTATATGATCAAATCTATCAAAAAACATATAATTTAATTTCGCATTGAATTTTAAAAACCTTTCAGGGGACATAGGTGCTGACAATCTCCAAAGATGATCAATTATCATTAAAAAATCAAGAGGACTGGACATAAGTGAGGAAATAAGGACTGGAATATTTTGAATTTCCCGATTAAATGACTAAGTGCATATGATATTAGTGCTTGAAGAAGATGCTAAATATTATAGAAACGTTGACGTGATGCAGAATAGGACAAGTAATTGAAGTTGTGGACGAAAAAGAGTATCTAACTTCAGTTATCTAAAAAATCTGTCAACCTCCAAAAACAAAGGTATCGAAAAGCAATCTAACCTGCACCCCTTGGCGCCGCTGCTATCGGCGTCGGCTTCACGCACCTCACTTCCTTCACAGCTGCACTCTTCCCGACACCATCCCCATCACCCTCGCACCCAGAGTCTTCCCTCTTCGTCAATCCCAAGATACTGTCAATCGAGAACTTATTGCCTTTGTCGCTGGTCGACTCATCCTTTCTAAAATCCTCACAGCAGTCCGTCGTGAGCACGTCCACGCTGTCGTCGTCGTCGTCGGTGTCCTCTTCGTAGTCGGAGTCGCCGGCCAGGCGGTTCTCCTCCTCAGAAAAGACGTCTTGGTCCCGCTGGTCCATCTCAAAGTCCGACGGGCATCCCGGTGGAGATGTTCCTTAGGTGTTGTTCGCTTTAAATTCGGCTGGCGAGGGTTTGGAGTCGTCGCCGCCGCTTTGGTCCGCCGTGCAACATCTTCTGGTCCATTGGAGATGCCCCGGCACCTGCGGGCCCCGCCCCCATCCCCCCACCACGCCGGGGACCGCAGATTGGCACTTCGCGTGCCGTTGTTCTGGAGCGAGATCCATCTTCGCACCTTATCGCTTCCTTTAACGCGCGTTTCTCCACCTTTTAGGCGCCCTATTAGGGCGCGGGTAACGCAGCGGGGATTCATTTATCAGGAGCCGGGGGTGAGAGATCGCGCCCGATTTTTTAATTGGTATTTAGAATTTCTAGCCTAAAAACTAGACCACTTAGATTACACGTACGACTTTCAGATTATGGGCTCAGAAATGTTTTTGATATGATTTTGACACACCAAATTTTATCGAAATTGGTCTAATAGTTTTTGCATAATAACTTTGCAATCCATCCTTTTGTGAAAAAAAACGCCATATTTCAAAACTTCCTAGTACCATAAAAAAGGTCTTGAGAAACCATTGTTTTAAGTATAAAAGAGCCTTCAAGCTTTAGGAGCTAGGAGAACTTTGGGAATCTTTTAAAGTTACAAATATTGTTTTGGCTTATAAACAATTTAAATAGCTCTGCGAATATCAAATGGAATCTAAAACACATAGCTTCGTGGTCTGCCTGAATTTTACATAAATCGTGGATTGCAAGACTTTTATTTACTGCGCTGTGGCATGTTCCTACGGTTAACTGAACTTTTTGTGACATTTTTGTAATCGATTCATTGGGTGAGTCTTCCATGGAAAAATGGAGTGCGATACAATCAGCTGTTCTTTTTCTAGGTGCTCTGGGTCCTTGGTTTACGATTTACTGATTCAGTTTGACGAAATTTGTCAACACAAGCATGGATTTGATTTAAAAGCTGTGTGCGAGTGATTATAAGGTTAGGAAACTGTTCATGGAATCCTGTACTTACTTTTATAATTAAGTAAACCTATTGTCCGTTTTGTAATCTACTACTTCCAAAATAATTTTCAAAAAGAAACGTTGAATAATTTTCAAAAAGAAACGTATGGGATAAGTGTTAATTAAAATCGTTTACTGCTTGTTTAGTAAAGTTTTTCAGTAGATAAAATGTAGGCAGGCTACCTTTTAAGTCTCTGGGTCTCCCTTTGTTCCTGAATTTTTTTATTTCAACATTCATAAAATGGAGGTTCAAAAAAAAGTTTTTATTGCATTGGCAAGCCTAAAATGTTCTGAAACGTTGAGATTAAATGACGAAATTATCGGTTCGTCTGTCTGTAGATCACTAGAATAAGAATCCCATTTGCCATTTTTGTTCCAGTCAACCCAATGTAAACAATGATGCCACATAGTGATTGCTCGATTTTTTATTACAAATTATAACTAGGTAATGAAAGAGTTTATTATAACTAGGTATATGAAAAGTTTTTTCGCTTTTGATTTGATCTACTGTGCATATGTATCGTGATCGTCTTATTAGTAATCATGATTCGTTTTATAAATGTTACATACTTTATTGCCATTAAAATTCCTTTCTGAGGTATATTAAAAAATAAATGTCCAGCAAGGAATAGGTAGGTATATGCAGTTTATAATATCTTTGAAAAAATATTACCGTCGTAAAACCAAAAATAACCATAAATATCTTACAAATTGTTTTATAAATCGCCATTGTTTAAAATAAGTCACCAACAGCTTAAAAAAATGATATACCTTTTCACCACATTTTTTTCCTCTTTTCCTCTAGTACCTAATAAACCTTCACAACAATATTTTGATTTTCTTTAACATAATAGCTATCATAATGCTGTGTGTTAAATAAGTAGGTATGATACTGATAAATATAAAAAACATTTATCATGCCCATTCAAAATTACACGCGTCCTAGTATTCCTTGTTAAAATTACATTTATTCAAGCGAAATTATCTAATAAAACCATAATGGCTACAGATTCGGCGGACAAAGCAGACCGAGGTGGAGAATTATAATTAATAATCCCCCTCCCCCCACCCCTCTCACCACTTAATAACCCCTATGAAAATCCATCAAAATAAGGAGTATCAATTACCCAAACAATGAGGTACCAAATGCAGATTCACACTGTAAAATGATATCAGGCACTTAACTACATTTATCTTCGCCATAGGCGTGCCACAATATATTCAAATAGAGGTCTTAAAGAATTTTATATTTGTGAAATTGTTTGTTTGACATTAAGATTTTTTGAATAACGAATTATTTTTAAATATTAAGCGACATTTTTTGTTTACAGTGTATTCGTAGCAGACATTCTAATAAACAAATGAATCGTTACAAATCGCCCTACAAATCAGCAAAAGTAAGTGAATTAATTAATTCATGGAAACCTTGCTGAACAAACAGGCTGAACAAAAAGCCCAGATATTTGAGTTGGTAGCTAAATTCAGTAAGTTATATTTTTACCAATGATTTAAAAAATATGAGATATATTAAAAAAAATTGACGAATAATTTTTAATCCTAGCTAAAATAAAATGAAATATAAGTAATAACAATTTTCGATATTTAAACGATGTTCTAAAAGGTGAATGTATATGTTTTTGCCTGTATCTCTAACTTAACTATTATATGGCGAATAAATATCAATACTTCATGAATTAATTAAATCAATTAAATCCTTGAAACTACATTTCGAATAACCTGTAAAATAGAGTTTGTAGGCTACCAGTTTAAATATGTGGGCGTTTTATTAAATCTTATCAAAATGCGGGGGCATATATAAGTTTATTAATTCAATCAACTTTTGCAAATTATGTTTCAAATCATTAGTAATAGAATAATGATAGAGTTTGTAAGTTACCAGTTTAAATATGTGGGCTTTTTAAACAAACATGTGAAAATTGGTGGACTCCAAGGAATTAATTAACTCAATACATTTTTAATTCGTAAATACTCTGCGATTATAGTTAATTCACATACTAGTATAACCACCAAAGTTAAATAATATCTTTAGCTTACTTACTTTTTGTCCTACTTTACTTTTACAACCTTTAGATTGAATTAATTGATTCATGAATTAATTAAAATAAGTTCCCAAAAATTTACAGACTGATCACGGATAGACAGCATCTTCTGCCATAATAGTTGAGATATTTATTGGTGTAAAAAATTGGTGGGATGAATTTCATATTTGATAGGTTATGGCTAAACCAATTTTAGTGAAGAATCCTGAAGAAATATGTTAGATGCGCCAATGGTGCGGAGCTATTTAAAGCGCGAATCCCGTTAACCGGTCCGCATTAAATAACTAACACAAAAGGGCCTTAATGTGGCTATATCTCGCCGTTATGAAAAACTCTCCCGGTTTTGAGTAGTGTGGGAGAAATATAATAGGAGCGCGTGGAGCTTGGGGGTGATTCTCATCGCCCTCAGGTGGCTATACCAGGTAACACGAAACCCCGAATGCTTAGGTCGTTTGCTCACGCGATTTTTTTAACGCTCTCGATTTTTTTAATGGGCTCGAAAGCGCGTCTACTAAACGCTCAAAAATACCGAAAGGTATAAAGTATAATAGGACAAAAAATAATAAGTTAAACGATTTAATTTAACTCTTAGGTACTCTTATATAAAATATAACTTTATATTTTGGTCGTAAGTGAATTAAATAGCATAACCTATACGAATTCATTAGTTTAATCATCTCTTGGAAATTATATTTCTAATCATTATCAATTCGAGTTCGTAGGATATCAGATTAAATACAGGGATTTTTTTATTTAATTCATGGGACACCATGAATTTATCAATTTAATCCAATGAAGTTACGTATAAGAATATATAATATATAACAATGAAGAACATATAAAATAAAAAATACAAAAAAAGTATGTCATATTATTCGATTTAGCTGTAGTTGTTATAAGTGAATTAAAGGAATCTCATGAATTAATTAATTCAATCAATATTACATTATAATTCATAAAAGTAAGGTTTATCAAATATATCAACTCTAAGGTACGACAATAAAACAAAAAATATGTTAGATAAACAATTTTCTTTGACATGTCCAATGATCTATTAAAATGTAAACATATTTTCTGCCTTTACCACTATTTTGATGGTTATATGCGAATAAAAATCAAATGGCGGACATCTCGTGAATTAACCAATTAAATCAAATTATATTTCAAAATATCAGTAAAAGGAAAATCATGTATATGAGCGTACTACTTAAATATGTGGGCTTTTTATTCAAACTTTTGACAATTTAGGGTTTCCCTAAATTATTTAAATCATATTTTTCTAAATTATAACTCAAATCATTAAAGGAAGGAGTAATCAGACTTTTTATGCTACCACTCTAAATATAGTAATTTTTTTCTTTCAAACTTAGGCGTTTTATTCATACTCGTTAAAGCATGGGGGCTTCAATGAATTAATTAATTCAATCATTTTTTACAATAAGTACGTATAAAATTATTATAAATATATAAATTATATATATAAAAGAGAATCATAGAATTTGAAGGTTACCAGCTTAAATATATGGGTTTGCTATTGAAACTTTGAGAATTTGGGGGCTGTCACGAATTAATTAATTCAATCATTGTTTAAAAAGGATTACTTATATCTTTGAATACTATCAAGTCCTGTATATTTTGTTTCAAATTTAGTATTTTTATTCAAACTTGTTAAAACAAGAGGTCTACTTGAATTAATTAATTCAATATATTTTTTCAAATTGTTGAATTGTTGTAATATTGTAGGCGGTCAGTTTAAATATATGTTTTTTTAGTACTTTTTACTGAATTTTGTAATGCATGGGTGTTTCCATCAGTTAATTAAATCAACCAACTTTTTCAAATTATTAGTACAAGCATAATCATTGAGTTTGGTTTTTACCGGTTTAAAAATATGGGCTTTTTAGTCATGAAAATTTGTGGACTACCACGAATTAATATGAATTAATTAATACAATCAATGTTTTGAAATTACAACTAATATCTATTATAATGAATGTTAGCTTTATAAAACTAACAACAATTTGTTACGATCAAAACATCTACACAATTTCTAATAATAGCCCGTTGTATGGCTATAAATACGGTAACTTTCCTCGTGTTGTTTTAACATTCATTTATCGTCGAAGATCCGCTAAATATCGCACTCGGCACTTTATTACGATTTACGTATTTGCGGACGCGCCAGCAACGTTGCCAGGTCTAGCCAAATTTTTGTTCCAGTTTAGTAAAAGAATAGTCTAGCCATTTTTCCCCAACAAAAAGAATACACATGAAATCAATAGTGGTAACACCTCATGATTCGATTTGAATCAAAAAAGAGAATTCCCCAAAGATTACACCTTCGTCTCCCTGTATCTCTATTCTTAATCATAAGTTTATAACCTTATTTAGTTATCACATTATGTGACAGCCATTATTTATATGTATATTAATTGTGACAGCCACTTGTCAAAAGTTTGTCAACAACAAAGTTTCACTAAAGTTGTATCTCAGAGAGATATATCCTTTATCTATGGTTGTACCTAGAGACAAAAGAGACGGTTCGAAAGGATTACAAAACTGGCGTAGCCAAATTAGTCGATCCTACTGTCAAGGAGGGAGCTGTTTATTGATAGAGGCTAACGATCAACATTGGCATGTCAGATGTCAACTTTTATGCTGTCATGTCTTGTTTGGTGTCGTGTTTGTGTTTGTATCGGTGTTTTGGCCTAAACTCACCTGGATGCAGAAACGAGAGGATTATTCAGACGCGCGATAATATACGCATATACAGTACGCGTCACCCTAATGTGTACTTAGCAGAATGAAGGAGAATTGATAAGTTAACTTCTTTGGAGTAGACCTCACCACCGCCTAAACATGAGGTGGTAACCAATCCCGACCGATGGCTAGCGCAGGCGTATGGCAGGCATCCGGTTTGTCGTGGAGCTCTTTGGGTGATTAGTAGAGACAGGATCATTTTGTGCACAGGAATTTCAAAACAATTTTTTTTGCACATAAAAACAGGTGTAAAGTTTATATCCTTGGCGGATATCTTGCTTTCAAGTTCGCTTCGGCCGGACTATTCCCGGTACATAGCTTCGTGCTAATGTGCATAATACCGACAACATTTTTGACCCACTATAGGAACCGTTTTCGAAGCAGGTCCGGCTCGGAATTGTTTCCGAAATACATATCATTTCGTAGAACCTCGAATATTATCGAGCACTTTTAAACAGATAAGGCCCCAACATGTATTGTGTGTCATGTTGCGCAGTGAATTAATTTTGAGCGAATGAATCCATTAGAGTTAACACTTGAAATGAACTATTGTGTGACGTCATATGTTACACAAGGTTAAGTCAGACCACCGGGACCTTTTATGTTTAAAAATACTCTACATACCTACCAGTTTATAGATCAGAAACCTCCTACGGGTACATACATATAAATATTTTAGTTATTTGTCTAATTTTATATTGAACATTACTAATATTGAACGAACATTACATCTCCTAGTATTTCTACGTGTTTACTTATTTCTATAGATTTGAACTTTAGTTAGCACCTTAGTTAGATAGTTAGCTCCTTAGTACGTTTATTCGAATATTCACTATTGTATTATGATGTATTTTCTGTGAACTATCGCTTCGCAATAATAGTCCGACTGTCCGAGTTGAAGAATAGTCCCGAGTCCGACTCTGCTTCGACTCGAAAGGAAGTTTGACTGTTCGTAGTTGCTGACTTGTATCGCTATTGTTGCATCAACATAATATTCCTATTTAGACATTTTAAAATTCGCTGTTTAATATTGTTTCACAATAGTTCAGTTGAAAAAAAGATAACAGTAAATTTTATTATACGCCACGCAGTCTGAAAATGGAATTTGCTTATATTAATTGATCGTAAATCAATGCATTTTTTTATAAATATAGGGTTTTTATAAAGACCTATTATGCAGAGTTACAGTTAGATCTGGCAACGTCTAGATTTCCGCTAAAAGGGGGAGCTGGGTTGTTGTACGTTGTACGTAAGTGAATAAAAATCTAACATTGACATAAAAATGTACCATTTAATATGTATTTAATGTATGCAGTAACTGGTAACTCTTACTGCATAAGCGCGATTCAACCTGCCAGTAGTGTGAGCATCTATGGTAAGCATCATCCAATTTACCAGAAAATAAACTGTTTTTGACTCTTTAAATAGTCGAAATGTTAGACTATTTCCAGGTAAATTACGATATATTTTGAGAAGCAAATCATATTATAAAGTAAATGACTTGTCAATTCTCAAATTTCTAACTATGACCTAACACAGGTCATATTCAATTTTGGGATTCCTTTAATATTGGGATTGAACCTAATCATGTTCCAAGGAATAAAAGTATTGTGAGAAAATCCTAGTATGATTTCATTTTTGTTAATAATACGTATTATAAGCAAACAATGCAATTTAGTAGTTCGTTTTTTGCGATCTAGCAACTTTTTTGTCAAAATTCTGGTGATTTTCGATTTTTCGATCTGACAACGTTGCATGTCAGCGCGGAGGCGGGTTTCGAAACGGCCGCGCTAGAGGGGACGAAACGTTGGGACGCTCCGGGGGAAATCGGTTACAGCTTATTTGCCTACTTAATAACACCTTTTGTTCTGTTTGTGTTGCAATAAATTTCATTAATTAACGATATGCCGATAATGAGCGTCACTGGGACGTTTTCTAAAACCTGCCTAATCAAACATACGGTCAGGTATATGTACACTTAGAATATTTCTTGGATGTGTTTCATAAATTTAAGTTTCATAGTTGTATCGGGTGACGAAGAAAATTGGTTACACCCAAAAATTTCGAAATTTCTATAATCGATATGTACCTAATAATTTAATATTTTTTATAAAGCTTCTGTTTCGGCAAGTCGCAACAAGTAGAACTCAGGCCACTATTATTACAAAGCAATAGTTCACAGAAAATACAACATCTGATATAACGACATATCAGTTTCTGCGACGAATTTCAAAGGCCCCGGCCGGAAATAATCCTTTTTATATGTGAAACCTATAGTTTAAAACGACATCAGATATTACGACGAAACAAATATAACGACGAAATATGTAATGAAATGTTGAGTCAGATTATCGCTTACAACGACGGACGCGCCACGCCCTGCAAGAAAACGCCGGGAAAGTACCGAAAGCTAGGGGAATTACAGAATTACAAAAAGTCCGACGCAATAGACAGATTTTAGTTCAGAGTTTAGTGCCCAGTGGTTACCTAAAAGTTACTGACTTACGTCGTTCGTTTTCCTTTAACAAACATTATTTAGAAAAAAAAAACTGATTTGATATGATGACACGAAAAGCGTTTACAATCGTTGAAAAAGTTGCAATTGTTTGGCGTTTGGAAGCTGGAGAGTCTAATGTCAGCATTTGTCAAAGAATTTGACGTAAGTTTTGTGTTGAGTAGTACATGTATAGTCCTTCTATTTTTAATTGAAAATGATAAATACGCCCAGGGAACAAAAAAAGCGGTGCAACTGTATGATTCCATGGGAGTGCATATATCTTTTATAAATTCGAAAATTGTGAAATCATTTTTTTCATTAAAATCAATATAGGAGATTAAAATTAGCCTGCATACAAAACTCTTAATATTTGTAATATAATTTGCTCTAAATAATGCTCATTTCGCCAGACAATCTCAAATCTTAAAAAATTGTCTGTGATTAATTAAACTTAGCTGAAATACACGTCACACATTAGATACAGAGCAATCCAATAGTATACTGGATCGGCATTCGCAGGGCATTCGCTGTTGCCGGTAGCTCAGGCGTTGCCGGCTCTTCAAAATTTTCTGAAGTATAGTAATATACATAAAGTTGTTTTATTTAAATAAACCTTGCTTTTTTCTACCTATTTTCAATTTAGAATGGACATACAGTATATGTATACTATTTCTAATGTAAATGTGAAGACATAAAAAAAAGCAAGGTTGTCAAATATATTTTCTAAAATTGCTAAGCTCACTATACAATTATACTTCATACTTCAGTAAACTGTTAGTTCGTGACGTTCTTAGAAAGCTAGTTTGGAAATATTAAAAAAAAACTCATAGATATAAATTTATTAGTTAGCATTAAAATAAGGCGTTTAAAATTGCTGGAAAAAATAATTATCCGGCAATGCTTCGTCGGCAACGCTTTGCTGCCGGCGAAGAGCTTGCAACGGCTTCCGTTTATCTAGCCAGCCGATGGTCAGGTAGATCCATTTGCAGTAACCCAGTAGGGAATTGCATCCAATGCATCCAATCCAATGCGTTAGATTTATGTGGTCCATTGTGTCGTAAAATGTTTTAGGATGTCGTTAAAATGATTTATGACTTTTGACTTACTTATTTCCGCCAGTGAGGTGCATTTCAGATAGGTTTATTAACTCAGACAATTTTTTCAGATTGTCTGGCTAAATGAGCATTATTTACAGAAAATTATATTACAAATATTAAGAGTTTTGTATGCAGGCTAATTTTAATGTCCTATATGATTTGAATGAAAAAAATTATTTCACAATTTTCAAATTTATAAATGATATATGCACGTCATTGGGCGGCGTTAGCCCTCAAAGGATTTAAAAATATACGTCTTCACATTGAGTTTAGAAAGACTATATGTACATTTGTATGTACTTCCAGAATTACTTATATATTCTCATTTTTTTAGGTGGCACATTCAACAATTCCAATGATTCGAAATTCAGAGAAGTCGCAATTAGTGGTCCTTTTATTAGTGGTCCTTTACTAGAAGCCAAAGCGTACGATTTTGTTAGGCAACTTAAATTGCAAGATTTTAAATGTTCAGTTGGATGGATTCAACGATTTCGAAACATAATATTGTTTTTGGTAAAATAAGTGGGGAAGCAGCAGATGTATCTGAAGGGGTGTGTAACGATTGGTTAACCACAGTGCGGCCAAAAAAGAAAAGGATACAAAGACGAAGGAATTTTCAACACAGATGAAACCGGTTTATTCCTTAGAATGTGGCCAGATAAAACAATGAAATTTAGAGAAAAGTGTGTTGGAGGCAAACTTTCCAAGGAAAGATTGACTGTTCTTGTTGCAGCAAATATGACTGGATCGGAAAAAGTAAAACTTGTGGTTATTGGCAATACTAAGCAGCCTCGATGCTTTAAAAATGTTAAATCATTAGTATTAGCACATCAGCATTATTTGAAAAAAATATTACATGATGGGACAATAAAATTATTAGACAAAAAAAGAAAAATTTATTGCTTTTGGATAACTGTCCAGCTCACCCTAATATTCAGACTTTAAAAGCTATAAGTCTTGTTTTCTTTCCAGCAAATACCACGTCAGTTATTCAACCAATGGACCAGGGTGTAATACAGTTTCAAAAAACGCATTTTAGAAAACTACAAATCATGAAACTTTTAAAAGACGTTGACGAAAACGATATTCCACAAGAACTAAATATCCTTGAAACCATTTCTCTAATTTAAAAAATTTGATATCGTGTTTCTCAAAGCACAATAGCCAATTGTCTTACATATGCTGGATTCAAATTAAACGCAACAGAAAACTATTTTGACGAAGACGATTTACTACCACTAGCAGAATGGCTTCGACTACAAAATGATAAGAATGGGTCCCCCCTAGTTCAATGGGTCCGCACTTTACTTGAAATTAGCAACTCAAGAAAGTTGGGAACACTTTTCAAATTTTGACGAAGAACTCGAAACGGTGGAGCATATAACCGAAGATGAAATTTTAGTTGGCTCAGATTCAAATATGGAATCAAAACTTAACGAAGATGCAGAAATGGACGAAATAATTTATTTTCAACCACTTTCAATAAACGATGCATTTTCAGCGATTCAAACGATTAAACATTTTTTTCACATTTAATCAAAATCTAAAAGAGTTTAAAACAGATTTTGCTTTGCTACATTTGGAAAAAAGTTATCGAAAGAAACTTTTTAAAAAACAAAAAAATTACAAAAACAAACTAAAATAACTCATTTTTTGGGTAAAATTTAATTAAAATTAGCTCAGTGTTGTAGAAACAATTTGTAATACCTACCTACCTATATATTAAAATATATCATTGTCGTTTCAGATTTTTGTACCCATATATGTTTAAGTGTACTTTTTTCTATTATGAATAAAGACCATTTTTGAGTAAGTACCTATACATGGTGTTTGGATATAGCGACCTCCGTTTATAACTACCGAATTTCGCCGGTCCCTTCAACGTCTTATAAACGATAAATACTGTAATACAATAATGAATACTCGAATAAACATACAAGAGATAGTTTAGATATAATAAAGTCAGAGATATACTGTAGTGACTGCTTTTATACACACCAATTTTTCTTACAATAAATTGTACAAGTTGACCTATTTATTGGAATACGTGTAAAACAGAAATTGCGCCCAATTTATTGTCCAAAATAAATTGTGCAATAAATTGTAGAATTTAGAACTTGCTCTAATTTCTTGGCCAATATTAGGGATATTTAGTAACTTTTTACATTTATTTGATTGTACCATTGATTGTATGATAACTCTTATGTTTTAGTCATTGAGAGTTGGCAGTGTTGAAATTGGCCAATAAATTGTTACAAATATTGCAAAGTGTAAACAGTTACTAACATTGGCCAATTTATTGAAAAATAAATTCTACACTTTATTGTGCAATAAATTGGTATGTGTAAAATAGTCTAAAGGTCTTTCGTTAAAAGTTTAGTTATGATAACGATGTTATGACACGAGTGACAAAACAAGACGATTACAATTTAATGAATTATTCTCAAAATAAAACTGATCTCAAGGTAAATTCAAACGATTTGGGAATTAAAATGGATCTACAAGCAAGAATAAGTTTAGTTCAATGTTATTATGAATGTGGTAGAAATTACACTGTTTACGAATATTTAGTATGAGAATGGGTTTGAGAGCAAGCCTCTGTAAAATGAAAGCGTACCCTAATTTTATCAGAAAATAATAAAGCGATTAACCACGATCTGGTAGGCCACTTCAACTGGATGTCGAGCGTTTGTCCTAGATTGTCGAAGCAAATCCGTATGGAACCACGCGAGAGATGGTACAAGAGCTCGGCTGTAGCCAGGCCACGGGAGTACGTGAACTCGAAACGATAGACAAAGTCCAAAAGTTGGGCAAGTGGATACCACGTTTATTGAAAAGTAGGTATTAAGATTAAGTAGACGTAGATCCTCCAGCACAATCTGTACCTAAACCTGACGTTCACCCGAGAAAGGTGATATCTCTTTGGTGGGACCTTCGCGGTATGCGAATTCGGAACTAATGGAGGGCAATATCACCATCACCACCGCTGTGTATATGAGCTCAACTCCGCAATTTGGCCGCCCTGCTCGATCTTGTATGGCCAGAGCTGAACACTTATTAAAAATACACAAACAGTAAAAGTTTTCATAGCCATAAAAAAGTACAGATTTCTAGTTTGCAATAGTTTGTTGCTTAAAGCTATAAAAACCTCTAAAGCTTAAGCTTAAATACCCCTAACATTTGACCCCTTGAAGTGGGGTATCTTGATAACATCTTCGTTTTCCCAATACAACAGACGCAACACCACTTCCGTGAGCATTTCTCCTCTTTAGGTGATCAATGGGGACTTCTGAATCAAAGAAAAATACAAAAGTTGTCCAAAAGCATTTATTATTTAGCAATAGAAAAACATTTTCTTTCTTATCGTTAGTCTATCCGACGATTTAATTGAAGTTTTTTACACACTCGAACCACAGTTGGTTTGAATATGTCAATAATGCTTGGAATATGTCAATGTTATCACTTCACCCCATCTGACGGTACTGCATAATGTGCATCCCCATCTAGCAAAACAGACAAGCCTTGAACTTTTGCAGTTATTTTTTGAAGTTATGTCCCGTATTCACCAGACCTTTGCCCCACTGACTGTCATTTGTTCTGTGTCTTCAGCAAATATTTAATAAACACGAGGGTGGTTTGATAAGTCTGTGACTTTTAAAGGAAAACATTTTTTTCGGCAAAAAATCATTTTATTTTTCTACATATTCTACTTTTTAGCTCGATACATTTAGTCCAACGTGCTGTTTCTAATTTTTTTTATTCCTTTTAAATAATATGATTCCTCAAGACCCTCAAAATAAGCGTTTGTTTCAGCGATGACCCCTTCATTCGACCCGAATCTCCTACCACCCAGCCATTTCTTCAGGTTTGGAAACAGGAAATAGTCGGAGGGGGATAAATCTGGAGAATATGGTAGATGAGGTCGCAGTTCGTAGGCGTACACATTTCTGGCGTAACGACTTCTTTCGGACGACCTGAACGTTCAGCGTCACTTGTACTGGTGCGGCCACAACAGAACTCAGTAAACCACTTTTTAACCATTGAAATTGACGGTGCAGAGTCCCCATAGTATTTATCAAGCCTCTCCTTGGTTTCGGTAATGGTTTTTTTTGCACACGAAATTCACGTTTTTCCATTTTTGTGGAAATTAACGGGGTTAGCTGCTTTCAATGGCTGTCAAACATAAACTAAATAACGTAGCTTGCTCAAAATTTACATTAGTCTACGATAGATGGCAGTTGACGGGAGCAGTGTTGCCATTAAAGTTACTGCGCGGGAAATTTAAAAGTCTCGAACTTATTAAACCACCCTCGTAAATCATTTGATGATCGTCACTATCTACAAATAGTCAAACACAACTTTTTCGCTTCACAACCACGTGAATATTGGGAACGTGGTATCCGCAGTCTGCCTAGTCGTTGGCAAGTTGTAGAGTCGGATGGCGCTTACATTCTAAATTAAATTCCTCCTATTCATAAAACAAATAATTTATATTTGAATATAGCAGCAAGGCTCAAAACTTTTGAATCAACCGGATATAATAAGTTGAAATATATCCCTTACTTTGTGATAACCTTGTAGTTTAATTATATACAAATTAACATTTTTCTCTGTGTAGCAATCTATTGATTTTGATTTACTTTCTTTTTGAAATGTAATAAAAAAACCAAAATTGAGAAACCGAAACAACTGTTTCTTATAAATAGGAGCTTTTCTGTTTAGTTTTTAAATATATTCGATAGGTCTGTGCTCCCGCCTATAGGATCTCGAACGCTACAAAATAAAATTATGCTAATGAGGCGATAAAAACCGTAATTCCCTGGGTATCGTCCCATTCCTCGGCAACGGATAAACAGGCGTCGCCATTGGTGGTCGGAACGCATGCGCTTACGCCCCTCTTTTCAATTGATGTCAGTCCCTCGTCGCTCCCAGTGGCGTCACAGGAACATTTTCTACCCCCACTTTACTGTTCGAAATTTAAACCAAAAGTGGAAGAGTGGAAGAACATACTCATTGGGTGGTTGATATTTCATATATTGTGTATTTTCACTAAACATTCGTCGAAGTCGAAGATCAAATGCATGCTGATTTGCTCTTTTGAGAGCTAGGGAATTGTCCGCAAAGACTTTGTGCCTCAAGCCAAACAGTAAATCAACACTTTTACAGAGAGGTTTTTGAAAATAGGTCATGCGTGTGAGACCAATCAAGACCAACTAGATGTTGTATCACGACAATGCGCCTTGTCACACAGCCATTTCAGTAAACTAGTTTTTAGCCAGTAAAAACATTCCTGTGGCTCCTCAGCCTCCTTATTGGCCTGACTTTAGTCCTTGTTGATTTTTTTTCTACCCGAGATTGAATAATCACCTCAAGGGACGTCATTTGGTACCATAGAAAACATTCAAACGGCTTTAACCGATCAGCTGAACACTATTCCAGTGTATGAGTTCCAGCATTGCTATGAGGAATGGAAGAAATGTCTCCAGCGTTATGTGACCTGAGATAATATTGAATTGTAATACTATTCGAATAAAAAGAAATAAAATAAAGTATATTTACTTAATTTACACACCTCGTATATAGGGCAACCAAAAACATCAAATTTAACTAGATTCGAAGAACATATACAGTCAGTAACGAGTATCATGCTACACCCACTTTTTGAAGGTTACTTAAGTTATGATAATTTTTGTACGACAGTATTGATTTTTTTGAAACAACAGATATCACAATAGCAAACAGGAGACAGTTAGAAATATTTGAAAATTTAGGAATTATTAGATGTAGTAGGATGAATAAAGACTGGTTGAATGTTGAATTTGAAATGGTTGAATACTAGTATTTTATTTACACATTTAGTTTCTTAAATGGATGATGAAATTATTTCCTCTTGGTTAAAAAAGTGGAAATAATGGTCATGTCTAAGCTTTCGGTTATGTCAAACTTTTGACAAGTGAAAGCCACAATTATTGTAAAATAAATAATGGCTGTCATATAATGTGACAGCTTAAGAAATAAATAATATTATAAATTTAAGAGAAATAGAATAGAAATACATGTTATTTTTGGTTGGATAATATTTTTGGGTGCCCAATTACTTTTAGAGTTGGTTAAAATGAAGTGGTTTCTGAAAAATTTTTAGGCTACGCGCTACTGCCTTCCCCTAACAGATTTTATACCCACCTATTTTGCTCCATTGCTGCAATAATAAATGATTTCTCGTACGCGGACAGCCCGAAATAACTCCCGACTAAATGGGATAAATTTTCACGTGAAAGTAGTTTAATAGGTTCGCGCAGATTGAATTTGTTTCGCGATACAAAGACGATGTATAGGGTGGACGGACGAAACTACACATTTTCTTCCCCATTTTGCAAAAAAAAATATTTGTATACCTATTCAGAAAATAAACTGAAGAATGAGATGTGAATTCTATTCAAAATAAATCTTCAGTTCAAAGTCAATATAATTATGTTGTAAATGTTCTTGAAGCTGTGAAAGTTGAAGATCGTACATAAGTTAAGGTTTGTATGACAGAACGCTGCAGTTGGTTTTAAAATGTAATGATATAGTTTTATACCGTTTTCAGTGGAACACAGCAGAAGAAAAAGCATGAGGAGCAAAAAGGAGAAGAAGCTACTGAGGAAGAGCTCTTTGGGAGAATGTTGCTAGGGTAGAATTTTAGGTTTGTTTCAGCAACGAGTTCCGAACATGTATGAAAGTATTTAGTGCCCATGCCCGGGTTGAATTATATTTCCAACATGTTTAAAACAAAAATTAGCTGGAACAACAATAACAGTGACGTCAGACGACCCACTTCTGGTTTCTAATTCGAATTCTGTGACTGACAAATTGCTTTCCTTTCTTGCTTTGAATATCTCTGAAAGTACATACCTATGTATTGACCTAAAAGCATAATCGTCTTCAGACAATATTTCTACTTCTGAATCGCTTTTACCATTTTCATCAAGAATGAAAAATAATTGTATATTATCCATAATTAGATATTTTACTTTTTCTATGCACAATTCAGACGTCACGAAACACCTAAAGCCTAGTTATCAGAGCTTCGTCGTGTCGCTGACGACACATCGCTGACCAGTAAAAATGGGTTGTTTGATTTTCCCTACATCCACCAAGTTTATTTTACTAACAATGCTCAGAATTAGACAAAACAAACTTAAATGCCAAGTGTGTTTTCATTTATGTAATACATTTTTGGCACACTTTTTCAAAATGTTAAATTTGGGGCATTGTTAATCCCAAGAAGACTAGAACTAAAGAGACCGAAGTCGTTCGGTGTCATGGTCTTATATCTGTCCGCCTCCAGAACCCGCTGCCGCTGTAAGCAGTGCTGTGCTCGACGTCACGTGATCTGCGAAAGTCACGTGATGAGCAGCGGACCACATATGACTGTTTATGAATGTAGGCTGTCAATGGTCTCTTACAGGCTGTGGCTTAAAAAAAATACAATCCGAATGTTAAATAAATATGGTTCGAAAGTGCTGTGTTGCACTGTGTGATACAAGAAGCGCTCCGAAGCGTCAGAATAACCGGACATTATTTCAAATTACTGATGTATGTATGAAATGGAATATTTGTATATTTGTATTTTTAACTTTGTTGTATTGTTAACATTGAAACACGAACCATGAAATATTTTGAGTACATTTTCATATATAGAAAATAATTCAAAGATAACAAAATGTTAACGAAAAATATCGAGCGTCTACCACATATCACTGTATTCGCACCACGGACATTGACACGGACTCTGACGCACACAGATTAGTACAGAACGACATTGCTTACAGCATCTCTGAAGACGGACATATTCGAGCCCCTCGCGTTATACACTAGTCTTCTTGGTTAATCCTCGCCTTTCATTTCATCAGCGTCAGTTTCATTTTTTTTAGGACAGTAGCTTGAATGTTTGACTTCGGTAGAAGACCAAATAGCTTTAAATTTCCAGTTTTAGACTATCTTCTCACCACATGCTTCTTTATTTCTCATGATCTTCTGATATACTGGTATACTGACTCTTTTTTTTCTCCTTACCTCTCTCTCTCTCCTTACTCTCCTGCACTTCTCTCTTCTTACCTCTCTTTCTCCTTACCTCTCTCTCTCTCTCCTTTTCTCCCTGCACTTCTTCTCCTCCTCATCTTTTATCTCCTCTTCTCATCTTTTTTCATCCTCCTCCTGTTCTTTTTCTTCTTCTTTCTCTCCTCTTCCTCCTAATTTTCTTCATTCTCTTCTTCCTCTTCATATTGGTTGTCACCTTTAAGTGAGCTGTCGGAGGCCACCTTGTAGCCGCTACCCCGTCTGCCATCGCCCGTGTGAACCGTCCCTAACGCGCCGCGTTCTGCGGTAATATTACTCTTATTCGGCCCTTTATACCTTTGCTTTTAAACGCGGTAACGGTATAACAGAGTGTGAATAGACCTGTCGGGAGCACCTGTTTAAAACTGTGTATGGCCTCACGCTGAGCCCATGACAGCCAATACCAAACATATAAATCACGGCTAAAAGCCCCTTCGCTCCCGTTCAAAGCCTACTGTGTGGAAGGTGTGTGTGTGTGTGTGTGTGTGTGTGTGTGTATAGTGAGAGGTACTCCGTAGGCAGTGCTGGAGGTTGCCGGCCGAGATTAATATGTATATTTTCTGATTGGAGGCCTTTTATTGGCGACCATACGAATGGGTATTTGAGAGATTTGGGCGAGACTTGATGGAGATTTTGTTGGAGAAACGGGGCGTTTGGAAAAAAATGGCGTTAACAGAATTTGCTGACTGGAAACTGGATAGTGTAACATTTATCATAACTTTGGAACGATTGCATTGATCGAGATAGAATTTTTAAAAAAGTTTAGCCAGCATTTTACTATTTTAGCGGTATATTTTCACAAAATCGACTAACAGTTAGCGTAGGTGGAGAGAGAACCGGTCTTATTCCTTCACTACCTTCTATGCGTATGCTGTTGCTTGTTATCTGTTGTCTCACTTCTATTTGTCCTTTTTCATAACTAGCCGATGCTTGTTGTACAGATATTGTATAATGAGTAGAGCTCGTAGGTTAATAGATTCCAGGGCCAGTCTTAACACGACTGGAATATTGTTATAATGAGCCATCAAAAAAAAAACGTCATCAAATCTGGCTATGAACGAAATACAAATAGCGGTTATATTCAAGCTCGAAACGAAACGTTGTTGGCAAACTTTTGCAAAACGACTGTCTAAATTGTAAAATAAATAATGGCTGTCCCATAATGTAACACTTTTCAGTTAAACTAGATTATAAATTTAAGATCAAGAATAGAAATACGTCTTTTTTTTGGTCGGCCAACTTTGATGACGTATTTTTTTAGTATTAGTTAACCTGCCCTGATCGAGCCATCATTCGTGTGCAAACTCGAATAAGCTTGTAAAAATGTCAGGACAGCATCCGTTACATGTTACGGTGGAGCGTTGGATAAACAATTTTGCGGAACTGACCTTTAATGGCATCAGTGAACTGCATTGTACCATGTGTGACAGTGTATTGACGTGGCCCGCAAAAACAGATGTTTGTCAGAATGTTGCTACAGACAAACATAAAGCTCATGTAAGTGCTGGTGTGAGTGAGCGAGACAGACAAAAACAATTTAAATTGGATTTAGTCAAAATGACTGTAGCGTGTAAATATTCCATTCACCAAATTAGATCATCTCGAGTTCAGTTCAAGTTGTCCAGAACGCTGTGAGTGGAAAGTAAGCGAAGTTAGTTTACCTGTAGAAACATCTGTTAGACGACTTTACACCACATCCTCGAAATTGCATGATAAAAGGACAGAACATACTTAGCCTAGTGGTTGAGGGACTGAATGAGGCAAAAGCCATGAAAGTCCATTTGAAAGCTTCAAGGACAAACCGGACGTTCTACCAAAGACACCACGTTTCCTAAATTTTTGTGATGGTAAACATTGTTTGTAATATGCCGCATAATTAGGAGAAGGACCTCTACTTGGTCAATAAATTATATTAAGTACATTTGTCTAACATAATTTATATACCTAATATATTTTATTGGTTCAGCAAAACCATCGGGAATGTGTAGAGTTTCCATCACGTTATTTTACAATTAAAAGATGCAGTGAAATAAAATACGGATTTTTGCCAGGACTGCGTCAATTTAAATTTGCGGCTAATGTACTTTCATAATATTTTGTTTACCTAAAAGATGTAATTTACAAACACAACTAATATGTTCCTAACTTTTTGAGTGTGTCAACTGAACGAGATAAAGTTATAAGATGTTATCAATTCCAAATTTTGTCCAAGCATCTTCTCCACGATATGAAAATAATACACACGGATAATACACCAACAGAATAATTTATTTAAACTTAAAGAACCACTTAGCCATTTGCATTTATCATAGCACGTATTAACAAAACTACGAGCCGGCTCACCCTGATTAATTAAAGATTTACTTAGACCTGGCAGTGCTACTCTTAAATATTTAACAAATAGTATCCTCATAAGACAGGCGACTAAATTTGTACTTTATATGATACTCCACAGTATCATTGCAGGTTCGAATATTTATTTGAGTGTCATGACAACTCGTATTGTTATTTTTATGAAACAAACTGCTACACCCGCCAGTTACCTCCATTATAATTTTGTATAATTCATTAAGGGGGTATCCTGGTGTAGCGGCTTCAAAAAATCGATTTTTTTTTCTTTGTCTTAATTGATAATACAGCACTTGTAGAATATGCTCTCAAAGCCCCAAAGCCCCAGCTAGTGTTTATAAGGGCATATTTGTATATATTCAATCTACAGTACATACACTTTCTAAACGTATTTTCAAGTCAGCTGTAAATTATGTTCTATCTACTGTTTTTCCCGTTCGGAAACTTTAAATGCATTTTTCTCAAAATCATGTTTTTGAAACGCGTGTGCAAGATAATTCCGAATTTTACAGATGGATTCATATGATTTTGTTGTTAAATGAAAGGTTATTTAATTTGCCACTTGTAATGTATTCTTAAAAGTAAAAATTTTGTTTATAAAAAGTTATAAACAAAAATAAGTAGAATTTTCGCAAAAACAGGACTTTTTTTCCAATCGCGATTCTTCATATATATATATATATATAAAAAATACCTTAAATATTCATCAATTGACCACTTTTAGACTGAAGAAAAACATTTTTTTTTTGTTTTTTCAGATCATCCAACGAGACACCGCAATTTTTTTTTTGGCGCTGACGTCTTTTATTTATAACTTGCTTGTTTATGAATAAAATTTAATACAAAACGTAATTTGAACACTTATGTATGCACAATAAATGCTCAAATTCGCAAAAATATATATTTAATAAGTTTTTAAAAAAAAAAAAAAATCGACAAAATCGGCCTTTTTTGGTCTTCTACACCAGGATACCCCCTTAAATAAGACGTTCAAATAATGACACGTAAGTAATATGGAACACTTTCAATAATTATTACCCTCCTATACCACTCAAAACACTCAAAAAAAAGCCAGGCAAGAACAACGGCACTTTCCAATAAAAATTTCCAAAACACAGAACAATAAAAGATTTTTGTAGGTTAGGTCGTCAGGTTCATGAAATCAATTGACTAGCTTTCTGCGCTGTCACGTGTGAGAGATGGGATGTGGGCGTGTTTGCCTCCGCTATGCAGTTTTTTATATGACCTTTAATGCCACTGGAGTTAAGAGTTAAATTTGCTAGCAACTCAGATAGTTGCGAAGCTTCGCGCTTCCTTATTCCTTATAAATACATATCGCTTGTCCGGAAGAATAGTGATCTCGAAAAATAGACATCTCGAAAATTAAAACTTGTCAAGAAACGCTATTGAAAGTTATTATAATCTTTCACTGAGCAATATAGTGAAGTTTTTTTTTAATTATATTATATTATAGATATTATTATTAATTATAATGACTTTCAATTGCGTTCCTTGACAAGTTCTAATTTTCGAGATAGCGATATGAGAAGCGATATGTGAAAACAATTGGCATCGGAGGCTTGCCACCACGGCGATAGACTAGGCGCTGGGTCGTTTATGAGGGCTAATATGTTGCAAATAATAGTGCAGGAACTCCTTTGACACTATGTTTATTAATATTTTTATTTTGATAAATTAATTTTTTACCCGATATATGAATTTAAAAATGATAAGATAATTAAAGTATTATAGGCAGTATATTAAATATTAATTTTATTAAATAAAATTGAAGTATAGTAGGTTCATATAAAAAAAAATATATTTAAAATTTTCACAGGGGAGGCACTACCTCCTCTGTCTCCCCTGACGAGCCGCCACTGCTCAGCTGGCAGTACGGACACGTTATAGCGTCGGTTACCGTGTGTGTGCAAATTTTGTGTCTTGTGATTATGGTTTGTTTGCCGATTAGTTGGGCTACAACTATCACCATCACATGTATGAGGTAACACAAATTTAATATTTCGGAACGCACTAATAGTGGTATACTGGAGCCGCCCCTGTATTAACCACCGAGCTCTAGTAATTACATTATTAACACTAGCATACACATACCACTGACATTACTCCGCTGTATATTAGACTGCCTAACAATGTAGAATCTACAGAGTGATTGTTTTATCTTGACCACCCCATTATGTTACTCCTATAATTCGAAAAGTATTAGTATGGTCCTAGCATCTGAAATAGTTGACGTATAAAGAAAAGCACTCTACTATCAAAAACATAAGTTTTATAGCATCGTTCGAAAGATCCTCCAATCTGAAATTTATTTTCTTCGTAAATAACAGGTTTTTAAACTTCCATTTCTTAAAATAGTTAGCAAATACTTTATAATCTTGTGTTCGAATATACCCAACAGAAAAAAAAAGATTTTTTGATCTGGATGTCTTTGGAAACTCCAAATGACCCATTGAGCTCGTTTAAGAGGATACAATTCTTTGTTGTTAATTATTGGTTCTATCCAGAAAAAATGTGAGGTAACCCAATTATCAAAACGCAATTATTTTAATGCTTTGACGGTTTATTTTGAATTTTTGATTGTTTAGAAGTTTTTTTGCAAATTAGCAATTGAAAATTTGTTTACATAGAATTAAATAACTGACTTTTAATAAAATTTATTAATATGTGTTAGAATTGTTAGATTATACCTTGATTTGTGAATAAAAAGTTTGTCAGGTGTGGGGTTCGAACCCACGCTCCCTTTCGAGAACCAGAGCTTAAATCTGGCGCCTTAGACCGCTCGGCCAACCTGACTGTTGATAATACGATTGCAAGACTGGGTACTTCAACAGATTAAATTTCATCAGATTGTGAAATACCTGCGTATTACATTTTTTTTATACACTAATACAAGCCCAGTCACATACTTATGTATGTATGTATGATGTACATATATATATATGTATTGGACCAAGGAAATATGTCACCTAATATTATATTTCCGTATTGTTAATTAAACACTTATCGTAGCTGAAGCAAAAGTAAGTAACTAATTGTAAGTTTATTTATTACTTATTACTATGTACTTGTATATTTTTTTTTTTTTTTTTTTGTCTATTTATTTTTTTTTTTTTTTTTCTTTTTAGTTCTTTGTTTTGTTATAAATTTTTTTTCCTTTTTTTTTTTTTTGTTTTTTTTATGGTTTTAGTTTGTTTTTTTTTGGGAGTTTGGTGTTGTAGAAAGTTTTTTTTGTAAGGGGGTTTTTGTTTTTTGTTAATCTAATTTGAAATTTGAATTTTCTTTTTTCGGTTTTTTTTTTTTTGTTTTGGTTTGGAACCCCCTAATCTTATGGTAATGTGTGGTTTTTTTGAGGAGTTGTATTGATTAAATATAATTAATTCTGCGGTTTTTGTTTAAAGTGTGGTTTTTTTTTTAAGTTTTTTTTTTTTGGTTTTAGTTTTATTTATCCTGTGTTTAAATTATTGTATTTTAAAAAAGGATTATTTTTTCCTTTTATTGTGTCTGATTGTGTTCCTTTGGTTTATAAGGTGGGAATGTAAAATTTAAAGTTCTTGACTTTTTTATATTGTTTTTCTAATATGTTTATGGTATTTATGGACGCATGTATATACATACTAGCGACCCGCCCCGGCTTCGCACGGAAATATAAAAAATGGTTATTGTGGGTTATCCTTAAGAGATAGACATATACCGTCGCGGACTTTTTTGTAGACCTTTTTAAGGTGTACAATACTGTAGTACATTATTTTGATCTATCTTGTAGGGTTCAGCCAGCGTTTGCAATGTAAGCGCAAAAAATGTGTTTATTTACGACATCACATTAGAAACCTCTAAAATTATCAGTGTTTCTCTACTATATTATGCATGTATTATACATATAAACCTTCCTCTTGAATCACTCTATCTATTAAAAAAAAACACGCATCAAAATCCGTTGCGTAGTTATAAAGATCTAAGCATACATAGGTAGTAGAAAGATAGGGACAGACAGCGTGAAGCGACTTTGTTTTATATTATATGATGATGATGATGATGATGATGTACATAATGTTATGTATGTATGCGACTGGGCTCGTAATGTTTGGAAGGTTGTACTATTATTTAAAAATTTAAATTTATGTACTTCTTGTGTTCCGAAACAACCAGTAAAAAAATACAGTAGTAGGTATGTATGTACATACATATGCATTTTTAACTTGCCAAACAACTTAATATTAAACCATCAATGTATGTATCTTTATGTTACTTACATATATACATATGTACATATGGGACATTCCACACCAACTTCGTCACAAAAATGTCTCATGCTATTTTTTGAATTTAAGGCGTATTTTAAAGCAACAAATTCAAAAACCTTTAATTCTAAAAAAAGTTTCCAAACAAAAAAAAACAGATTCGCCTAAAAACCCCTAATATGACCCTAAAAACCTTATAATATGGTTTTCGTACATTTTTTTACGTACTAAGATATAACGTGAAAATGGTAAATTTTCAGCTTTCGAGCCTTCTAGAGGTCATATCGTTGCTCATCCTATTCTGGGAAAAAAGCCATCCAAAAGTAAAGTTGTCAGGCTTTTTTTGAAACAAAAACATTTTTTTAAGTACTTTTCCAAATTTCGATTTTAAAGTTTTAACCCTCTGAAAAGGGTAAAAATTACCCTTAATGAATTCAACAGGATTTTTAACGCAATCTACGGGAAACAGGCGATGTTTTTACTATTTTAAAAAATTTTTTTTATTGGCGCTCATTTGCCTACAAATGTTGGCGAATTTAAGATTTTCTAAAAAGCTCTAATTTCGTGACGAGAGCGTAATGTGACTTGAGCTCTAAAATTTTAGGTATCAACTTTTCTCCATCACATACTACTTACATATACATACAAAGTTTCAGAGAAACCTATTATTTGTATCGAAGTTGGCGTGGCATGTCCCATATACATACATAGGTATAAGTTACTATACATAAAAATATTCGCCTGTAATTAATATATTTTAATAAGTTGAGTATGTGCTTATGTAGGTACTTGTATGTATAACACATTGGAGGCATGTTAAAAGTTAACATTATCTGCTAGATGCGTATAAACGGACTACTTGAGTGAGGCATGTACCAGTAGATGGCGATATAAAATCGAATAATCCATTCCTAAAATTAATCTATTATGTGAAGTGTAGATATTTGAAAATGAAAAAGAAGACAAATCATATCTTAATCTGGCGAGGTGTTAAAGCTAATAGGTTAAGTAAAAATTAAAATAAAGGTATATAATTTATTTTCTTAACAAATTCCCAATTTTCTAAATTGGGTCGGGTCGGGTTAATCCACACATACATATATATGTACATACTAGGGATGTAGGTACATAATTAAAAACAATATTAGACGAAAACTTCTTAACAGTAACTGTTGGCTAAACTTCAAATATTTTGTCCCTGTCACTGCAGCGAACAAAGTCCATCGTATTGCAATTCACGTCATTCCCCGAGTTTTTAATATGTAATTAACACTATACGTCATGAACATCAGGGGCGTAGACTAAAATAAAAATAATGAAAACCTAAAAGTAAAATAAAGCTTTTAATAAGGCAAAATTCCTTTATGAAAAAGACGTGTGAGTTATTAAACATAGGTACATAAATTTATAATACATTGTATAATTGTATTCACAATTCGAAATTCCTTTATACACAAATCAGTCATATGTAGTTGTAGCCATTGTTAGAAATGATTGCACATTTAGAGATTTTTCTTTATTAACTCTTTATTTCAATTAACTTTACTTCGTAAATCATTAGTTTCTTTACTTTTGTTTTATGTTTTAACAAATTGGAGATTTTTTTAAAGCAAATGTTTATTTAAAAAATATATAACTGAATATTTTATGCACTTATACAGGGTGTCCCATTATTAAGGGGCCACAGCGAAACTACATATTCTTTGGGTAAGAATATTACAATTTAACCAAACTTACCTTAGCCCAAAAGTTATTGGTAGCCAAGATACAGACTGTCAACGTTATAATTTTATTTTCGATTTCCATAAATAACTTCTTTAAAAAAACAAATTTTCAAAACTTCTTTTTTTTTTGCAAAATTTGGTGATTGGTGATTTTTTTGAGAAAATTTACTTTATTAATAATTTTGTGTAAATTGTAGAGGGCGCTTTCTGCTGCATTCTGAATAGGTACATACAAAAATGGTGTAAATTTTTTGCGTCTCAGAATATTTATGTTTTTATTGAAAATGTCGATTTTTCAATCATACTGTTTTTTTTGCACACATTTTGTCGTTGTATTCGGCCTTGCAATGAGGAGGTAGTAATTTCTTGTACAAAGTAAACCATTAGGCCATCCTACTTCAATAAAAACATTCTTAGCATGTTCTAATAACATTCAGGATGAATATTCATTTTGGAATGTTAGCAGAACGTTCCGCCAACTATCCCGATCCCACCGTAGTTGCCAGATTTCACCTAACATCCAGACATCCGAATACTTTTTCTTTTCCGCGTCGCCGTCGAAACAAAGCCTTCCCCAGCCGCCCATGCTAGCACCGCTCCATTTAGCGGAACGAGCCCGATATGAGACAGGCCGATAAGACCTCGTGTTTACATAAAATCTCCAATAAACGAGAGCAATCCGAAGTGTCGACAGTCAATATTCACGTGCAGAGCGATACGATAGCCATAGTCCGAGGGCCCAATAAAATCGAATCGAGCTATCAATAGGGGTTCCTCGTGGCTATCAGTCGGTGGTCGGTGGCAGTGTCTTTCGCGTCGACGACATGTTGTGCAGAAGATTGCTGTCCTGCAACGGCGTGGGCTTCTTCCGGGTGCCTGGGCAACTGGCAGCCCTGAGGGCCGGCGGCGCTGTTGGTCGCTCGGTCGGCTTCAGCCACTCCAAGGTTGTGGCTACCGCAGGTAAGCTTTGAAAGCTCCGAAGTGACGACGAGGTATTCTAGAAGCTTTGTCGATGCTTTGTCGTCAGAGAAATTTACAACTGTACTGATTTGAACGAAAACACCCAGTAATATATCGGTACCAGATTAGGTCATTTACCCCATCCCTCAGACATTCTTAAGGATCTTCGGCTTCACACACAAGATGCTTGAAATTTGGAATGATTATACCCCGAGGTGACATTGTTCATTTGATCCAAAGTGTCAACAGATTAACTGTCGCTTATTTTTTATTGAAAACTTAATCATTTCATTGTTATATCGAAACATGTACACATGTGAATTTCAAATAAATTGCTTAATTTTCACTGTGTGTTGCGGGTTTTATTTAAATCAGTATAGTTTTTAATATTACTTAGGGCAATCGTTGCAAGGGATGGATTCGTCAGGAAATATGTCAGGAAGCTGAGGTTGTGGCTGTCACAGGTAACGTTCGAGAGGTCCAGGATATCGCCAAATATTCTAGAATCTTTGTCGACACGTTTTCTGGTAGTGAGAAAAATTTGGAAATAGTATATTATTATATACTATTAATAGAAATATTATATTTTGTTTTGGGAAATCGTTGCAAAGTTGGTCGTTGGATTTTGGAGTTTCCAGGAAAGAATTGAGAATGTGGCATTAGGGTGGTATTTTGGTCATATCGTTGTTGTATTTTTGCCTTAAATTGTTTTTCATTTAGAGATATATGAGAAGGCTGAGTGTAAATGTGGATTAGGATGTCATACTGTCACTTTTTATATCATACATTTCAAAATTGGTGAAATTGACAAATTAATTTATAAAAAATATATATTAGACTCTTAGCTTTCCAGACTCCTAGACTCTAGACAACTAGAGCCTTAAAAAATAAAACTACAGAGAAATTTTTACCTCTTAAAATTTTGTTTTTCATCAGTTTTTCGAAATCTTTCATGCATTCAACGTCAGCTATCTTATGAAAATGATTTGTCGATAGTCTATGGGTCTTCCACAGCCCATCCTTCAGAAATTATGAAACTATCAAACATTTTTTTTAAATTGTTAAATCATAACTGTTCAAAATTTCTGATGGATCCAAATTATTTCAGCGATTGTGCAATTATGTAACAAATTTTATAGAGCCATTCATTCTGTTGTCAAACTTTTGACAAGTGGCTGTCACAATTGTAAAACACTCTCACATAATGTAACAGCTTTGGCAATTAAATAAGGTTATACATTTAAACAAGAAGACTAGAACCAAGGAGACCAAGCTCGCGTAAAATTGATACTCGAGAGAACTGCACAAATGACGTCGAAATCCACTAGGGTATTAGGGGCGCTGCGAGCGCCGCATTTCTTAGCTTCGGGAGTTTCGTAAACAGAGCGTCTAACCCGAATCTTGTACTTGTGCGCGCTACCGCTTTGCGCAGGTAATAGTCTGCCGCCATATTAAGTTTATTAAGTTTATCTTTCGACGTATTTTGTGCCGCCCGAAACACGCGAGCTCGGTCTCCTTGTTCTAGTCTTCTTGCATTTAAGATTGAATAGAAATAGGTATTTTTTTTGCTCGGCCAACTTTGATGACATTTCTTTTGGATGGCTTGTTATCTACTGTTATTACGTAATACTGGTAATACGTACTTCAATTGCATTTCATTTTTAATGAGGTATGAGTAATGAGGTAATTTGTAGACATTAAAAATAACTCAAAATAGGCTATTTTATATATTTCACCTTATTCTTATTTTCGTGGTATATAGATGGTTTCATAATCGTGCATCAAATTGACCTAATAGAACGGCGACATTGACCCTGTCTCTTTAGAGAAAACAATTTTGCTACTGGTGAAAATGAAATAGGAATATAAAGAATGTAGGAAATATTATTTGTGTTTAACGAAAATTGTGCTCAGTTATGATGATGCAAATATATTGAGTAATCAGTTAGCTCCGCGTGAGGGCAAAGTTTAGGAAAAATTCAAAGAGCCCGAAGTCCAAGTTTTGCATCGAGACTAACAGGAACAGCAGGTGAATTTTGAACTGTGATAAGCTGATAATAAGGTCGATTATTTTATACAATGTCGACTCCCGTCACTGTACGTAATCTGTTTACTTTTGATCTCTTACTTGTTTACTTAATACCAGTAAATATGTAGCACGTGTGGTTACAGATTTGGAATTTTTATTGGAAGGAACGTCTAATTTCACGTCTTTGCAATTCTGACGGGAATTTAACTCTTACATTTTTAAATATTTTCCAGTTGCTGACAACCTGATATTTTTGAAAAACAATTGAATATCTCCCAAAACTTCTAAAAAAATTAAATCATGAAGAATTGCAAGAATTCGGTCCAATTAACATTCATTTTGATATGACCGCCTGCTTGCTAACTTTCTTAGCTTGCAAAGGCTTCTCTATAAAGAAATGTGTATTGTCAGAGCTTCACATTCTCATTTGTTGAGAGCTAACATAACGAGAGAGGTAAAACGATGCCTCGTCACTCGTCAGTAAAAAAGTTTTTTTTTCAAAGACGTTTTCATTATCATACATATTACTCATAAATCACTTGAAAGTTGGCCGTTTGGTAACAATTCTTGGACTGAGCGTAGACGATGAGCATTGCAGGTTCCGTACGATACCGCATTAACAATTTGCCTGACTTCTTCAAATTTTTGTGCACTGCAAATTTTAGGTCTCCCACTGCCTTCCTTTCTATCCACATTTCTCGTTTCAAAACAGATATATTCAGAACTTGGTGGAAATCTTTTTTGATCTTACGATCAAAAAACGTACCTAAACGTTAAAAAAAATGATATGAAAAAAGTTGAATTTGGAAGTTTTTGCCTTGATGGATAAGGAAAACAATTTAAAATTAAAAAGTATTTTTTATGTTGTGATTAGCTTTGTGTAGTACTATGTTTATGTAATTTCTCACCTGTTACTATTTCCATTCATATTTTCAACACTCAGCACTTGCACATGAAATGCTTCAAGTGAAAACCCCTGATAATCAAAGTAAGTAGCATTTTCTATTGACTACATTTACCATGGTTTACATATATGACACCTGTTGTAAAATAAATACCATTTTATCAAGGCAAATATTTTTTTTAATGCACGATAGTGTGAGTAATCGATATCTAGTAATTAACTGCAAAGTACTTGATTGTGTGGAGATTAGTTCTAGATTATTATTTACTTAAACTGACTTCACAAGTAAATGTGGTATTACCATTACCCACATAAAAGTATGTCTCAACGACCTATGACCGCGTTGACGCTAGATTAATAATAAAAATATTGATAAATACTTATTAACATAATGACTGACGCAAGTACTCATACTTCCTTTTGTTTCTTAATATAGAGTTTAGAGTATATTGGGCTAATTTGATAATATAATCATTTTGCTCATTTTTTTTAACTATGATACCTATATACTCGTATTCGTCTATTAAATCGTGAGAAAAAACGTTTTAGGAAACATTTTCCACAATAGTAACATTTTTTTGTAGTTCTTTCTCTGTAAAAGGGTAACAATTAAATATTTCGCCGACACAAAACTGAACTGATTAGGCAGAATTTATTTCCATTAGTTGATATCTTTCTAAGGCCAAAAGTCGTTTAAACTAAAAATTCCATGTTGTAAACATCCACAAATATCTGCAAAGACTGTGACAAACCACTAACAAAAAATTATATTCAGTGTCCATCAAACCAGATTATTTAATGACATCCCAGACATACTTTTTAAATCTGGTTTACGCGTAGCTTTGCCTGAAGTCATTAACCTAAAATACCACAAAGCTCGTCGTGCCTAAACAATGAATTTCTTTGATAAGAATTATTAAACGTACAGCTGACTTCATTAGTTATCTCTAATTACCATTAGTTCTTTCTATAATTGCAAGCAGATGCCCACGATGACCATACTATTGTTCTTTTAATCATATTTATTGTTGACTTTGAACAGGAAAAAAATTGGTAGAGTGTTTTACCAAGAATTTTTCTTATTTTTAGGCAGCTCTGGAGAAGAAAGGATTACTGGACAAGAAGCAGTCTACATTTGCGGACAGAAGTCAGCTGAAGTATGCCAGAAGATTGGTGGTCAAACTAGGTAGTGCTGTTATCACTAGGGAGGATGAACATGGATTGGCCCTGGGAAGATTGGCTTCCATAGTGGAACAGGTAAAACAAATTTACACAAATAAATTCCTAGAAAAGAACGATATAAAAACTGGAATTTTCAGAAAATGTCGTCAAGGTTTTTACAAAAGGAATACCGATGGTATTTTCATTTTGAAAATTGATCTTTTAACCACCTTCTAATTGTAAGTCTTGATTAGTTGGTGACTAACAGTCATTTTGGTATTTACTCTGTACATCATTAGTAGCGAACTTCTTGGGAATTGTCAGGAGAATCCAAATTATTTGTAGATATCACCTCATTTACTGCTAAGCAATATTTCGTTATACATACATGGAAACTTCAGTGGTAAATTATATTGAATACATCAGATAATTAGTTTGGAAATTTGAATGCAATTGCTTCAAAATTGAATATTTTCGATTCAATCACCCCCTTCTTATCCTCTTTTTAACCCTTTAGGTCGCCGAATGTCAAAATGAAGGCAGAGAATGCATAATGGTGACCAGTGGGGCTGTTGCCTTTGGAAAACAGAAGTTGACCCAGGAGCTGTTGATGTCCCTTTCTATGAGGGAGACACTGTCTCCTTCAGACCACACTAGGGAGGTAAGCATTCTGACTTGTTCTAGCAGATATCATCTTGAAGAAGTGCGTATAAGTTCAAGGTCAAGGATCTAGACTAGAATCATTTATAATTTTTGTTTCAATGCGGAATTTCAAGTTTGATTCAAGTTCAATTGAACAAGTATTTATGCAGTTGATTTCGGAAGACCTACTAAACAGTTTTTGTACTTTATTCGCGTTTGTTATGTAAATAGGTAGTTCTTAGGAAGGATACTGTCAATATACTATAAAGGTCACGATCGCTATAATCAGAATCCATCCTAAAAATACGAAACGTATTCAAATATTTATTTATATTAACATTTATATTTATATTGATGCTGGATTCCTTTCATTTGTTAAACTTACCTTCAGTTCTATTAATGAACAAATTAGTGTTTAATTAGTGTTAATAAACATTTTCATCTACAACAACCATATTATCAGTTAGAATTTCACAGTTGCATATAAATATATCTCCTTCTTTTCTTCTGCTGCTTTCTTCGGTTTTAATCCTTCTATTTACTTTTCAAATAAACGATTAGATTACCAAATTTTTCTTGTTTAATTTTACAAATAATGAACAAATAAACCACAGACACCAACAGAGTAAATAGAGAACAATGATATTACATATTTTTGAAAGATGCGTTCAAATCTTTTTTTTCGACTGTTTTTATTGTCGTCGATGCTCGAGGTATATTTTCTAAAAAATAACCACCAGCTTTTCAAGGACGCCTCCATGCTCCTGGAACCTAGAGCGGCAGCCGCCGTGGGCCAATCGGGTCTCATGTCCTTGTACGACGCCATGTTCTCCCAGTACGGCGTCAAAATAGCCCAAGTCCTAGTCACCAAGGCCGACTTCTACAACGAGGAAACCCGCAGAAATCTGATAAGCACCCTCTCTGAGCTCATCAGTCTGAACATCGTCCCCATAATCAACACCAATGATGCCGTCTCGCCCCCACCACAGGTCGACGAGCCGATCGGGGGCAAAGGGGGCAAGCGGGGCATCTCCCTCAAGGACAACGACAGCCTGGCAGCCATGTTGGCCGCCGAGATCCAGTCCGACCTGCTCATTCTGATGTCGGACGTTGACGGCATCTACAACAAGCCGCCTTGGGAGGAGGGAGCGAGATTTCTCCATACTTTCACTTCGGATTTGAGGAACACCATCGAGTACGGGCGGAAATCTAAAGTGGGAACCGGAGGAATGGATTCGAAGGTGAACGCTGCCACGTGGGCCTTAGATCGGGGCGTTTCGGTGGTCATATGCAACGGCATGCAGGACAAGGCAATCAAGACCATACTTTCGGGAAGGAAGGTGGGAACCTTCTTTACCGACTCCAACATGGCTGGTACTGCCATTTCCACGGAGGTCATCGCGGAAAACGGTATACATTTTGCTTTATTTTTTTCCATTAGGCATGAAATTACAGATTAATTAACTAAAGCATGCAACTGCACACGAGATTCGTACAGAAACTTACGTCTAACACGACAAATCAACTTCTTTTGCCTCTGTTTCTTGAAATCCTCGGAAAACACTTACCTTTTGTGAATATAACTCATGCAACTGTTAATGTTAAAAACATTTATTTCTTCCTTTCGTTTGACAGCTCAGTGGCAAATAGTTTAGATTTTTTTGTATATATACCATAAGACCCGCTGTCCAAAAGCATAATTCTCGTAAGCAATCGCCCAAGCACGTTGGGGTCCAGGATTTTTATGAAATCAGTAAAATTCACTTACTTTTTAGCTCGTACTGGAGGTCGTATCCTGGCAACCATCGCCGCCGAGCAACGTGCTTCCTGCGTCCATACCCTCGCCGACCTTCTGGTGTCGAAACAGTCCGAAATCTTGGACGCCAACCAGAGGGACCTCCAGGAAGCGACCAAGACCGGTCTGGCGAAGCCCCTGTTGTCCAGGCTGTCGCTGACGCCGGCTAAGTTGAGGAATCTTGCGGTAGGACTTCACCAGATAGCCGATTCCAGTCACAAGAACGTCGGTAGGGTCTTGAGGAGGACACGCCTGGCCGAAGGGTTGGAACTGAAGCAGATCACCGTGCCCATCGGCGTTCTCCTGGTGATCTTCGAGTCTAGACCGGACTCGCTGCCCCAGGTCGCTGCGCTGGCCATCGCCTCAGGCAACGGGCTTCTCTTAAAGGGAGGAAAGGAGGCGGCTTACAGTAACAAGGCTCTCATGGAGCTGGTGAAGGAAGCCTTGGCCTCTGTGGGGGCTAACAACGCGATATCTCTTGTAAAACTGTCTAATTTTTAGAGATACAAGTGACTGATAAGTTTCTTTTAAGGTGTCCACTAGGGAGGAAATTGGAGACCTTCTGTCGATGGAGCACCATATAGATCTGATTATTCCCCGAGGTTCTACCGAGCTGGTACGCACGATTCAGGCGCAAAGTCAGCATATACCCGTTATAGGCCACGCGGAAGGTAATAGTTATTTACATAAACTAAGACAATAATTGGTCAATTAATAAAAATGTAGCATGGAATAACTCTCCACTAGGATAAAGTAGGTCTGTTACATTCAAGAGTCTTTTTTTGGTGGTCGTTTTTTTGATAGAGAAATAAAATTACTTCCAATCACAAAGTTTTACTGAATCATTGTAGTACCTGGTCTATCACCAGATCCAAACGAAATCAATTAAAACAAGCTTCGAAACTGAAACTTTAACTGAATCCAAGTATTTTTTGTCGATATATCTCATGTATCTACTGTTTCAGGAATATGTCACGTGTACGTTGACAGAGACGCCGACCTTCAGAAAGCCCTGAAGATCATCCGAGACTCCAAGTGCGACTACCCGGCTGCCTGCAATGCCATGGAGACTCTCCTGGTGCACCAGGACCTCATGGAGGGCGAATTCTTTTCGGACATCTGCAATACCTTGAAGAAGGAGGGCGTCACAATCAACGCGGGTCCAGCTCTGCACCAGTTGCTGACCTTCGGACCTCCGCTGGCCAAGACTATGAAGTACGAGTACGGATCGCTGGAGTGCTGCGTCGAAGTGGTTAAAGGCTTGGATGAAGCCATTGATCACATACACAAGTACGGCAGCGGGCATACAGAAGTGATAGTCACCGAAAACAGTAAGTGGAATTTAAGCTTTGCGAAAAAGTGGTCCGAGGTGAAAAACTTATTTTGATCATCGCTATAGGTCTAAACCTAGTTGAAAATAGCTCTACCCATGTGGTCACAACTTAGGCATGACTAAATTAATGATTAAAAAATATACAGTGCTAGTCAAATCTCCCCCGTCTCCCCACGCATCTGTTCAATGGAATTACTCTCTTGGTGGTGAGAGTTTTGATTGTGGAATTTAGTAGCACTAAATAAAAGAGAAATCTTGTCTTGTTTATCATTCGCTGCTGTGCTCGTCCTTAAAAGCGTAACCTAACTTACATCACCCAAAAAGGGATGAAACTAAATTATTGAGGAAGAAAATCGTGTTTTTTTTTTTCAGAGGAAAATGCGGAGAGCTTCCAGAAGAGGGTGGACAGCGCGTGCGTCTTCCACAACGCCAGCTCGCGCTTCGCAGACGGCTTCAGATTTGGTCTAGGCGCTGAGGTTGGCATCAGCACTGCCAGGATCCACGCCAGAGGGCCCGTGGGCGTCGAGGGACTGCTCACCACCAAGTGGGTGCTGAACGGGGTGGACCACGCGGCGGCGGACTTCTCCGAAGGCGGGGAACGGACCTGGTTGCACGAATCCCTGCCAGTCGACAACTGACTCGATTGACTCGGCTTGCGATAACTAGGGAGTTCTTGTTATATTTTGTTGTTTCCGAATGCGAACGTACAAGATACGCGTCTGACAGTAATCTGTGCACGATAAGGAGGTGAGACGGAGGATTTTTCGTAGTTTTCCGTTGCCCTTCACTTTTAGATAGCCGCCCGTATCTCGACGAGTTTATATAATAACGAATTTGTACATAAACAATGACCGTTCCTGTGTTTTTAAGATGTTGATACGTTTAATAAATTATGAGTAATTTTAGAACGAATAGTAGTATTTTAATGACTAGTGACAACCATACATGAACAATATATTTTGTTCACAATATACATACAGAGTGATCATATAAGTTAATATGACATGGAAAAACTGACTTCGTTATAATTAGAGCCCGGCGCAATGGTCAGCAACGCAGGATTGGCCTCATAATAAGCATTTAATGAGTAATAAAAGCAGCTAAACTGTTACAATAGTTCATGAGAAACTTAAGTTTCTCCCTCTTAATTAGTTGGAACCTCACAAACTGGATAAGATGCGTAAAAACTTAGTATCAGGTACGTACAGTATCGATTGCCTAGAAACCCTCCAAGCTCTGGCAAACCATAGCAAGGTAACACTTAAATGGGTACCAGGACATAAAGGGGTCGAAGGCAATGAAGAAGCAGATACCCTAGCAAGAAAGGGCTCTGCAACGACACTCATTGGACCTGAACCAATGTGTGGTATACCAAAGTCCTCAGTGAGGCTCTGGCTGACTCGGTGGAAAAATAAAGAACACCAGTCTTACTGGAACCACATACCAGGACAAACAAACAGTAAATGGATGGTAAAGACACCATCAAAAGTACTGACAGACGAGATTCTGCGATTGAGTAGAAATCAGATAAGGCTTGTCACGGGACTCATAACCGGGCATTGTCACCTTAGGAAACATCTACACAGAATGGGCATATATTCAGATGAACTTATTTGTAGACTGTGTAATGGGGAGGATGAAACATCCCGACATATTATACTAGAGTGCCCAGCACTAACACACTGGAGATACGGTCTTCTGGGATAAGAAAACCCCCATGAGGCCTTTCCAAAAAAAATCTTGTGAAAGGGTCACTAAACCTCATAAAGGTAACAGGCCTATTCACATGAAATAACGATGTAAACTGGAAATACAATAAGCCTGAAGGCTGCAGTGTTGGAGGCAAAACAAACCCCAAACCAGACACATCGGAAGGGAAAAAACGTACAGTATCAGGTACGTTTCATTTTTTGTCTCCTTAAGTGATGCTCGCCGTGGTGAAAAAACATTTTTATATTGTGAAAATGACCTTTCGACATCTACCGATGTAATATTCGCATACTTAAAATAGCCTTTGAATACACTTAAGAGCTCTGAAGATGTACCGTCACAAATTTGTTGCAATCTAGTGAAACCGGCGTCTTTCTGTAGGACACTTGTGATCTTTTTTTGACTCCGTCATTTTTTTACGTCATCTTTAGCGTATAATACTTCATTTATTTCGTTCACTATTTGCAGTGAGTCCACTAAAGGCAACGCACTGTCTTGCATTTTTTCTATGGCGTCATGTAATTGTTTACAGTATCTGAAAATCGTCTTTAAATCTGTTTCAATAGATATGTCTTGGGATTTCGTCTGACTTTCCTTAAAGGCAGTAGCCTCGTTGGGATAGAACTTTTTTTTTTTTCCTTCAGGAGCCGTCCTTGTACTATCCGGTTATACTGCAGCCTCTTGGGCTTTTTGTATTTTCTCCTGTACCGGTTTACTGCACCCAGTCTAAAATCTTTGGGGATAGAACTTTAGTATTACAGCTTTTATTTGTTCAAAATATTTAGCGTATAATAAAACGTTGCCTCCACCCATGTTCCCCAGCGTGTAAGAATCCGCTGTGGTGGTTCGGGAATATAGGAACACCTGCTATGGAACGCACGACGACGTTTCGGAGATTTCAGAAACACTTTTTTAGTACTTAATATAAGTGCATCTACCTCTGGAAAACATTGCCTAATACTTTAGGCCAAAGATATAGTGCATGCAATTTACATGTAACATGTATCATGTTACATCCATGTTCTTGAACGGCCTACCACAGGCATTGTCGCGGCACCATCAGTCACAAATATTAACACTTGCCAATTGTTTTTTTTAATCTGTCGTTTCATCAATACACAACCATAGCCGTGCACTTTTTGATATACGCTTTTTTATTATCTATAGGGATCTGGGGACATGTATTTCTTACACATAGGATCATGTGGGGACAGTATTTATTCCACAAAATAAATTCTGAAAAGGTTTTTTCTCCAGTATCTGCAACGGAACATTACACTGTGTTTTTCGAAGCACGCCAGTCTTTTTCTGTATATGATGTCCACTATTAACGTGTTTTTGGCAATCATATTGACCCCAACACATTAGATCTCTTTCGCACACTTTACACATTATCAGAGCACCATTATAGTATAAATCTGGCAAATTCCTGATAAATTATTTATTTACTTGGTCGGCATGAGGTCATTCTTTACCCATCGGCATGTCGGACATAATATGTAATGTTAAACGTACTATTCCTTCAGTATCGCGTAAAAATATAGCACGTAGCTTATCTACTCCACGGCTCTGGGTGAACTAAATTGCAAGTAGGCGATGTGCGATCTGCTATACAGGTTCGGAACGCATCGGTAACCACTGCTAACTGGCAGTTATCTATAAGCGAATATATAAACGAAATTTTGTTCGAGACAATTTTATTCTGAGAATAGTTCATTAAATTGCAATCGCTTTGTTTTGACACTTGTGTCGTAACCAAATATTTTCCGTATTTTGTTTTCCATATACAGGGTGATTTAAAAATGGGAAAAATTAATGCAGAATAGGACCGAAAAATCGACGCGTAATGTTCTAAGGTCGTTCTTAACAGTACTGGAACTTAACAGCAGCCCTCCAAAAGGGGGCGCACAGTGGGTTAGAATCGGAAAATCCTGGCCAAAAATCGAAACAGGTAGAAAATTTGTCAAACTATATCAAATGTAATGTTTTTTGGGTCGCTGATTTCAAATTTGTACTTTATATTAAAAAAAAAAAAAATAAAATGGCGGCCCGAAAGTAACCGCTTTTTGCGATAAAAGCAACTTTTAAAAATCCAAATTAGAGTATTCATACTTTCTGTAAATAAGATTTCAATTTAATACTCTCCTCGAAAGGGAAACAAAATGGCGGACCAGCAGCAAACGCATGTAACCATTTTTCGGGATAAAGGTCGCGAATCAAAATTAGAGCATTGATATTTTCTGCTTATATAATTTCAACTAAATCTCCTTACCGAAAAAAACAGGTGGAGAACCGGAAGTAAAATTTTCTTAAAAAACTACATATTTTGATTCGAATAAGATTATTTATATTTTTCATTAATAAGATTTTAATCTAACTCCCTGAAGAAATGGAGGGCCAAAAATAAGAACTTTTCGGAACCTACAATTGCACGCAACGTGTCTTCAGTTAAGTTACATTAGGTTACTAAAATTATTTTGTGTTAAAAATTGATCGCAGAGAACCTCAGTTAAGTTGGATTAGGTTAACTAGTATAAAATAAAATATATATATTTGACGGACACCCTATATTTCTCCTTCCACTGGTCAATAGTGTACACCAGGTATATACATTTCCCCCTTGGTTGGGACTTACTATTGTATTGGGGATGAACACCTGCTTTGACGCAGGTACAGTTAGAATTGCCCTGAGAACGCTCTATTGGACACGCCTTTCTATTTTTGCATATTTCACTGAAATGAGCAGTTTCGAGCAGCAAATTTTTATGAATTTCTTATTCCACTAATATTTCCCACATGTTAAATTGTGAATTAGTATTAGTGTTCTGTAGAGACAAACTATTTTCCTACTTTTCTTTCGCTACCTTAATATGCGCGTTTGTATTATAAGCGCAGAGTTAACATTTATTTTCCACAATAAGAAATACAAAAATTTGAATTTCAATGCATAGATAATATTTTACAGCCCTTCAAGAGTAGCCTCCATGTTTTTAAGTCGGAAATACACCTTGTGGTAACAAAAATTAACAATACACGAACGTTGAGTATTTCGGGACCGATTCTTGTACCGTTACGCACTCGAAGGTGGCCAACTTCCGACTGAAGTAGAACGGCAGGTATAAAACCTAGATAGCTGTCGTTTCAGTATTACACGCAGGAAAACCTGCTTCACAAAGCTATATGAATTAAAACAGAATATAACGAACTTGGTTTTTCGATTTTTGGCCAGGATTTTCCGATTCTAACCCACTGTTGGGCGGTGCGAATAAGTTTTTTTTTAAATATTTTCAAAATCACGTACTCGGTGTGGCTCAAATTTGGTACAGAAGTACAATAAATAGTCCCAAACAATATCATGAGACCAAGGTTTGATTATCCCATACAGGGCGTTAGTAGCAAACATGTCATGCTACTTTTTTATATATCTATATATTTTTTTATTTATGTATTTATTTGGTATGAATATGCGAAAATCATTCATTCAGTTTTTTTCGTTTTTATTAAAAACAGTGAATTTTTTCGCGTCCCGAACAAGTATACATTTTTCGTAGAGAATTATTTTGCGCATCACACGAACTGACCCGGATCGAAATTCCTTTATGGAAAAAAATATAATTATAAAAAGTAATATGACATGTTTGCCATTAACGCCCTATATGGGGTAATCAAATGCTGGACTTATCTTATTATTTGGGACTATTTATTGTACTTCTGTGTCAAATTTGAGCCCAGCCGAGTCGGTTTTGAAAACATTCGAAAAAAACTTGTTCGCACCTCCCCTTTTGGAGGGCTGCAGTACTGTTAAGAATGACCTTAGAGCGAAATAAAAAAAATACGTTATATCGATATATTTTTGTTGTAGCGTCTGCCATTAATTTTTGGTCTCATACATTTGAATCACCCTGTATATACCAAAATCTCATTATTGTGGCCCATAGATTCCAATTCCTCTTTGCAATTATTTCAATTTCCTAAAACGGTATAATTACTTGAAGTAAGTATATCGCTGAATTTATGATAACCTTAGGATGTCAGACGAACATTCAGTCGACATAGCGTTAAGAAGTCTTTGAAAATATTACTGACTGTGGGCCGTCGCATTTCGGACATAAAATTGACATACAATAAACACATTTGGTGTTGCACGAGATAGCTCGGCATTTTCGAAATGTTTATTTAAAGGCGACAATTCGGCATACGCGTAGACCGTTGGAGGCTCGACGTTGACGCGGCCCAGGCTAAATTTAAGCCGCCTACCGAGATCGTGACGCGTGGAGACGCACGCCGTCACAAGGTGATATTTTCTGGTAGTCAACTGCGTACTCTCATGCCGGAGACCTTAGAAAATCGCACGCGGGTTTCACTTGATTAACCGCGATTTTCATACGCATCGCATCCTCGTCAATATCTCTGTAGCTTCCGTCCACGATGTTCCTGGTGCTGTTCCTTCATCTGCTCTTACATAAAAGTGAGTGCGCTCCCGCGGGAGATGGTGACCATAGACGGTGTCCTCCTCAAGGAGGTGAACTTCGGGCAGAGTGTGCTGCTGAAGTGCAGAAGCAACGACAGGCACTACAACTTTGACTACTGGCTGTTCAGCAAGGGGAATACGGTGATAGGGCCTTCGAATTCTTACGATAAGACAAAGTACAGATACGAGATACTCAGCGGGAACCTCACCGTAAGGGTGGGTATAGTTTGGAGTGTATCTCTGGTACCGCTGTGTTGTAATAAAAATGTTTAGAGGTCAAATAAAGACAACTTGAGAAGTGTAGGTACAGAAAAAAAAGAAATAGCATTTAAATAAAATTGAAAATGGGCAATGAATGTTGCTAAAGTCAGAGCGAAGTAGATTTTGTTACTACTAAGTGATACTGATACTAAAAACATCTTAGCACTGTTGGATTTTGGACTGTAAAGGAATAATTTTGGATACTCATATGTTGTGTCAAAAATGGCAAACTTCATAATTTTCATTATCTTTTGATAACCTAACTAAACAAAATTTAACAAATTTAAAAAGGAAATGATACTCATATAATGTTTTTAAATCGCTTTGTTTCCTATACAGTTCTTTTCAGTTTTAAGTTGTGAAGTTAATCCGTTTAATACCAGTAAATTAACATATTCTATAAAATGAAGAATAATGAAGGGGATCAGTTGGGTTCATAAGTAGCAGTCACATTTTTAAACATTTCTTGCATGGCACAACTTGGAAGATATTGTTTTTAACCTCAAAATTTATGAATGTCAATTTTGTTATTAGGTATGAATATTAATTGATAATTTCTTGGCATGTTGACACTCATAGTTTTTGATTTGATTTACATATCAAGTATGTTAAAATTTCAATTACAAAATGATGAAAACCAAAGAGAAAATTTTTCAGCAGACATATAGCTATTAGCTGTTTTTTTTACAAGTGGTGCGATAAAATATAAAAATAGATGCGAAATCATGGCGACAGCTGTATCTTACGCACTTGTTTCGTTAAATATAAGTTTACTAGCCATACCTAAGTGTAAATGATGGAATATTCCTACATTTTCTTCAAACAAATTGCTATAGACGGTTCCATGAACTTTGCGTAACCACTTGTTATGCAAACGGGCAACTTTATATTGGAGAGTAAAAATAGAGTACTGTATGTACACTAATACTTGAAACTACCCGTCAAAATAATCATCACGAACAAAATTATGATTATTACTTACTTCATATTTTAAAGTAATTCAAATATCACTATTAGTCGAATATTTATATACAAAAACTTTATTTCCAAAAAAATAATGTTTTCAAAAAAAAATAACCATTTTGTTGAAATGAAATGCACTATGAGCTGTACCACATGCTTTGATGTTATTCGTTTTCCTCAAATTAAAGCGCCCGGTTGATTCAAGAGTATTGAGCCTAGCTGATATGTTCAAATATACTTAATTATTTATTTTATAAACACGAGGAACTTAGAATGTAAGCGCCATACGACTCTATAATTCGTCGTCAACGAGTCGGCAGACTGCGGATACCATGTTCCCAGAACTCACGCGGTTTTGAGGCGAAATGATGACTATTTGTAGATGGTGATGATCGTCAAATTATTTATTTATTAAATGATAGGCAGTGGGAAAAAGGTCTGGTGGATACGGTGGATGAGGCAGAACTAAAAAATTCTAACTGCAAGAGTTGAAGGGTGTCTATTTTGCTACATGGGGTACAACTTTGTCCAGCCGCGGTCGCAGAAGATCGAGCTAGGCGGCCAAATTGCGGCGTTGGTTAAAGTACAGTTGGGCATGGCGATGACGGTCGTATTCTCCTCCAAAAGCTCCCAGTGATACATGCCGCAAACCCTCACCAATATGACAACTTCACCTTTCTGGTGTGGATGTCAGGTTTAGGTACCGATTGTGCTGGAGCATCTGCGCCTACGCACTGGCGCTTACGGCAGTGATTTACATAAAGCACCCACTTTTCGTTCTTAAAGCGGTTCAACTAAATTGTTCAACCAGTCAAAACGACCACTGCGGGAGAGAAGTTGTATGCAAATGTAACTCCGATGATGGCGATCGGCCTCGCTTAATAAATGTGATATCCACTTGCCCAACTCTTGGATTTTGCCTAGCGTTTCGAGTCCATGTACTACTGTGGCCCGGCTACAGCTGAGTTCTCGTGCCATCTCTCGTGTGGTTCTATACGGGTTTGCTTCGACAATCGTACGCAAGCTCTCGATATTCAATGCAGGCGGCCTACCAGATCGTGGTTTATCGGCGATGCTGTAGTAGCCGGATCGGAACCATCTTTTGCATATTGCTAAACTAGGGGCGTCGTCGACTTCGGTTGTATTATGACCTAAACGAAATTCATATAATAAAGCATATCGAATTTGGAATGTCTAGAAAATTCCAAGCACTTCGAAGGAATGGCTCAATACTAATGAATCAACCGGATACTTGGTTCTTACATGTACTTGTGTTTTATAGGGAGCCACAAAAAACGACGAAGGATTGTATAGTTGTGTTTCGAAGGAAGTCAGAGGAAACCATGTTAATGTTAAACACGTGCAACTAATGGTCCTTCAAGATTTGGAACTAGTATACGAACACGATTCCCAAGTAAGTGTTTGCTTTTCATTTAAACAAATGTTATGTGTTAAGCCTGGTTCTCAGGGCTTCGTCACCGCGACATTTCCCCACTACTTAAAAAAATATTTATTACTTGCAGTAGTCGCGACACGGAATACCACAGTTTGAATTTGAAATATTGCAGTTTGTTACAAAACATCTAAATAGACAGTTTGTATTTGCGGAAGTTCTGGATATACTTCCGTATACGGACTATCTTCAAATCGCTTGAAATTTGGTATACGGATGTTTTTTGGTGTGCTGAGCACGAATCTGCGTATGAAAATACCCGCAAGTGCCCGAAAGTGTCCATAAATGCCTTGAAGTGCCCACAAGTAAGGTTAAAATATGCACGATTACGATTTCTGTGGCGCCGCAAAATAAACACTTATATAGGTATATCCGTGTAGAACAGGCCAAAATAAACACTTTTTATTCTTGTAAAAAAGTCGATATATCGCTTGATTTTCGAGATATCGAGGGTAGAAGTTTTACATTGTAATATGGTGTATACCTAAATAAATATCAGTTAGGTGGCATTTGAAATGGTTGATTTGAAAACTAATCTTTTTTCAATGAATTACTAATAGTTTTGTCGGGGAAGGCCAAATTGGAGGTGAGGGTGTTATTGTTGAGATTGACGAGTGCAAAAGTGGACGTCGAAAGTACGAACGTGGACGAGTTGTCGAAGGATCATGGCTTCTCGGAATGATCGTACGCGGAGAACCAGAAAAAAGAATCGAAATTTGCCCAGAGAATAAGAGAGACGATATTATATTTCAACTACACATGGCAGTCGCAGCGACAGTAAAATAAACTTGGTGGGATGTAGGGGAAATTAAATTAAACGTTTTTATTGGTCGGCGATGTGTCGCTAGCGACACGACGAAGCTCTGAGAACCAGGCTTTACTTGTCGAAGTTCCTACTTGTCTATGTTTTAATTTCAGATGAACACAATTAGGATACTGCTAGTCCTGATCATCCTCGTCTTACTATCGATTGGAGGTTATTACTTATATACATTGTGGAGAGACAGATTTAGACATCCCAGTTATCTAGGTAAATAGAGACATATAGTTTTATGTTATCAAAAGCACCTGAACACAAGGCTGGCTTAGATTAGACACAGATTAAAACTGACGACCACATGGTTGCCAGATTTAACATACACCTTTATATTTGATAATAAAATCTGACGTGTTTTGTAAGTAAATTGTACTATTACTGTTTATTTTTAGAACAAGAAGATGAAGACGATGACGACGAAAGTGCCGAGGAGATATTTACAGCCCCCAGCACGTCTGGATTATCAAGCAAGCCTGGTCCCTCAAAACCAGCGCCCCTATCGTCATAGATCAGAATAGCAGCAGTTACGATAACAGCATCAGCACGGATTTCATCAGTATATTAGACAGGGCCAATGACAAGTGATATTCCAGTGACCAAAGTAAACAGTACTAGATTAAAGTTAATTTATTTTTTGATAGTTGAGTGACTGTGTATATTATTAGTGTTTTTATATCTATCTATTCGCTATGTCTAAATAAAAAGAATATTTGTGTACTCCGTGATTTATAATGGGTCTATGCTAACGAGACAATGAGTTTATTGAGTGCGATAAATATGTTTAAGTTTTATTGCTATATATGAACACAATTTATTACTAAACGCAGCTAACTCTCTCCACTTCCATAAAATATGATTTATAACCTTTTGAATACAATGTGAGTAAGAAAAACATCTTAAATTTCCATTTTCGTTTGTATATTTCATGATCACTGTTTCATAATTCAACACTTGATAAGATTACTGTATTTAGGTATTGAAATTTTTGAAAATGCCATACATTTGTTTCATCTCTCGTCACTCCAGTTTTTGTAGAAGGAAAACTGAACTTAGACAGCATCAGAAATTCTCAGAATAATCTAAGAATAATCTTTTATTTATTTAATAAATATTTATGGAATGTACTTTTATAAATAGTTTTAACTGATAATATTCTAGAATTATGCCACAGAAAAAAACTTGCATGAACGCTTCCTTCTTTGAGCACGTCCTATATACGAAATATTCTATGAATATTCTACAATCATTCAGAAGTTTTTTTCCCTTTCCCTTTCCCCCCCCTTTCCCCCCCCCTCCCCCCCCCCCCCCCTTTTTCCCCCCCCCCTCCCCCCCCCCCCCCCCCCCCCCTTTTTCTTTTTTTTTCTTTTTTCCCTTTTTCCCCTTCCTCCCCCCTCTCTTTTTTTTTTTCCCCCCCCCCCCCCCCCTCCCCCCCCCCCTTTCTTCTTTTTTTTTTTTTCCCCTTTTTTCCTCCCCCCCCCCCCCCCCCCCCTCCCCCTTTTTTTTTTTCCCCCCCCCCCCCCCCCCCCCCCCCTCCCCCCTTCCCCCCCCCTCTTTTTCCCCCTCCCCCCCTTTTTCCTCCCCCTTCCTTCCCCCCCCCCCCCCCCCCCCCCCCTCCCCCCCCCCCCCCCCCCCCCCCCCCCCCCCCCCCCCCCCTTCTTCCCCCCCCCCCCCCCCCCCCCCCCCCCTTCCCCCCCCTTTTTCCCCCCCCCTTCCTCCCCCCCCCCCCCCCTTCTTTTTTTCCCCCCCCTTTCCCCCCCCCCCCCCCCCCCCCCCCCCTTTTTTTTTTCCCCCCCCCCTCCCCCCCCCCCCCCCCCCCCCCCCCCCCCCCCCCCCCCCCCCCCCCCCCCCCCCCCCCTCTCCCCCTCCCCCCCCCCCCCCCCCCCCCCCCCCCCCCCCCCCCCCCCCCCCCCCCCCCCCCCCCCCCCCCCCCCCCCCCCCCCCCCCCCCCCCCCCCCCCCCCCCCCCCCCCCCCCCCCCCCCCCCCCCCCCCCCCCCCCCCCCCCCCCCCCCCCCCCCCCCCCCCCCCCCCCCCCCCCCCCCCCCCCCCCCCCCCCCCCCCCCCCCCCCCCCCCCCCCCCCCCCCCCCCCCCCCCCCCCCCCCCCCCCCCCCCCCCCCCCCCCCCCCCCCCCCCCCCCCCCCCCCCCCCCCCCCCCCCCCCCCCCCCCCCCCCCCTTTTTTCCCCCCCCCCCCCCCCCCCCCCCCCCCCCCCCCCCCCCCCCCCCCCCCCCCCCCCCCCCCCCCCCCCCCCCCCCCCCCCCCCCCCCCCCCCCCCCCCCCCCCCCCCCCCCCCCCCTTTTTCCCCTTTCCCCCCCCCCCCCCCCCCCCCTCATATAATATACCTTTAGGGGCCTTTAAAAATATTTTTAGTACGGTTAGTACTTCAACAAGCTCAGAGTTTTTTGCTATACCTAAATAATAATATGCTTTAGAATTACACATTTCAAAATCGTTTCTGCACTTATAAAACTCATAAAAAATACGTATTTATTTTAAGAAATTTTAGTACTGCACGTGTATGAGGTAAAAGGATATCGTTGTTACATTACAATAAGTAAATATGCTCGTAAAACAAGCTTTCAAATGTTCTGACGTTCTCGATTTAATTTTTGACGGCTGATACGGCCAAAAAAGGAATTAAATGGGTCGCATGTGGTCTTACGAACGGTGTGCCAAGAAATGCACGTGACATAGGCCACATAAGTGATTCACGTTGAAATTCATCTTGAAATAGACTCTCTATTTTGCCGAGTTTTATTTTTATTTTGGTGAAAATGTCGTTAGCATTTGATTGACACTCATTTTTCTACACCAGGTGTGTCCGAACAATTAGCTTTCGTAAAAAAGTCGGAAGGTCACTCATTGTCGCATACATTTCTATTCAGCTGACTAAAAATAATAATCTTTTAATAGCTGAACATATCTTGGCATTGTTTGTTTAGGTACTCCTTTATTTTTTGTTTAAAATTACAGATTTAAATATTTACTATCTCCGATATTAATTTAGTTTATAATTTTGTACTTTGTCTTATATTCATTTTAAGACAATAGAGGCATTTGAATTTTAATATTTCCCTTGAGGGTACTAGCGCCATCTAGTAGGTAAAAATGCAATTATTACTACGTCCATTTCTGTCGTAGCTTACTGTTATTTTTGGAGTAATTGTTCCATTGATTCTCATTATTTCATAAATGCTACTAAGCATTTATATAATATACTACATTTATTATATAATATACTACTGAGATAGAAATTTTATAACCAATATTTTTCAGAAACAATTGAGGAGAAGGAAACTGCTGTAACCTTTTCATAGTTCGAGACATTCGCCATAAGATGGCAATTGTATCTGATTCTGGTTTCCTACAGAAAATACACAGGATTTGTGGTTTCCTATACCTACTGGATATGTTCCTTTGTTGTGTTTATATATCCTGTTTAAATTTGTATTATGTATTACAAAGAGGTGTACAGAGTGATTTATAAATAGTGAAACGGGACACTTATTTGGCATATCCAGTTCGAGAACATCGATCTGTGAATAAATTACTGTCAAATACGCTACATTTTTTCCAAGATATCCGCACTTAACCTCAAATTATTGCCGAGAACGATGAAAAATATATTAATAACTGGACCACCAGGTAATTCTTTCGATTATTTTAAAAGCACACGGACTTCATACTTATTATTTAGGTGTTGGTAAAACTACCTTGGTTAAGAAAGTTATAGATAAGCTGAAAACCTTACAAAAAGACTTTGACGGCTTCTATACAGAAGAAGTTAGAAGTAATAATCGTAGGATTGGTTTCGATATTGTGACCCTAAATGGACAGAGGGCGGTACTAGCTAGGAAAAGGTATTACACTCAACATCCACATATCCGAACTTTTCCGTTCATCAAACTTCCACATTTCCGAACTCTCGTCATCTTGGGATAACCGAACTGCTGGCGCATGCGCAAAGGGTTTTTCTGGCTCATTCTAGTTCTTTTCTTTGTTTTTCGAGGTTTTTATGCAAATGTAATACATACATACATGTGTACATGTTAATAAAAGAACATTTTCTTAAACAAAAAAAAATGTCAGGTGCAAAGGAGAGAGTGATGCAGGTAATTATTTTGTAATTCAAAGTAAAGGTTTGTTTTATTGAACATTTTGTTGAAGTAACCTATTATAATTTAAAACTGAAATGAAAAATGATAAGAAAATATGTATTTTTAAGAAAACCGTGATACAAAACAAACATTATTGTACTGTTCATTTGCAGAGAAAAGAGCCTGCTAAGAGGCTAACCTTGGAGCAAAAGCTAGATCTGATAAATCACGCAAAAAATTGTGTTAAAAATGCTGATATATGTAAGATGTACAATATTTATAAATCGTCAGTGGCAGAAATTCTTGGGAAAAAAGAAATTTACTTGTCGGAAGTTGAAAAAAGACGAAAATTGAGTGGACGAATTGACACAAAAAAGTGCACCGGAACTTATGATACGCCATTTGAAATAAGTGTTTTCCACCGGTTTGTACAAAGAAGAACTCTTGTAGAACCTGTCTCAGGTGTCCTGCTGAGGGAGGGCGATTTCCTCTTTGCTGAATTATGTGACAATCGAAATGTTTGATAACAATCGCATTATTGTGTTTACATTTTTTCTCATTTCAAATTTCGCGGTTTTTTTGTCGTCAACCAATCAGCGACAAGTTCGGTTGTGTGGAAGTACAAGTTCGGAAATATCATGAGTTCGGAAATTTGAAGTTCGGATATGTGGATGTTGAGTGTAAATGATTAAGTTATGCGCTTTGTTTCAAGTGTTTTTTCTTTGTTTGTAGTTCAAATGAACTACCAACAAACATGCCTACAGTAGGTCAGTATTCGGTGCATTTGGACGATTTTGAGAAACTGGCTTTGCCGATTTTCGAAAAGGTCGGTACTGGGATTTTATTTTTATAGTAAAATGGTTTATTATTTTAATTTTCAGCCTAAAAGCTTAATTATAATCGACGAAATTGGCAAAATGGAGTCTTTCAGCAAAAAGTTTCAAGATGATGTACGAAGAGTCGTTCTCAATAAAGACATCAAGGTCATTGCAACTGTTCCGTTGAAGGGGGGCCAGCCCTGGTCCAACAATTTAAAGAGAATCCGGATAGCAAACTCATAACAGTTAAGTGTAAAGTTAAAAGATTAAAGTTAAGTATAAAGTTAAAAATATAATTTTTATTGGTAATTAAATAAAACACTTTAAAAAGGAAATACGATGTTCTGTTTGTTTCAGGTCAGTCCTTCTAATAGAGATAATTTGTTGGATGAAATTATCAATTTGAGTATAAAATAAATGGGTTACTTTTATGAAGTCGTTTTTGTCTCCATTTACTCGAAATAAAAGCTCTTCAGCTTTTAGAAGGCCCATAGGTAAAGTGACCAGATTTTGATCATGCCAAAGAAAGGCATATTCAGCTGGTTCACATTGACGAAGCTAGAGTTAATTTTTCGCGTCGTGAGTAGGGTTGCCACCTCTCCTGGCCTCGCCCGGAGTTTCCGGGCCTTGGAGACGATCTCCGGGTCTCCGGCCTTACGCAAATTTCTCCGGGCCAAGGGGATTTACAGATATTTTCTTTAACGGTCAACGAGTCAACGTTCGCTGTCAGTCGTTCTCTATTATTTTAAAGGGACGAACCAGAGACGACAACCTCATAAATAAAAGAAGAGGACAACCTCTTCACAGCACAAAAAAAGAGAACCACTGTCAGGTGTGTGGCGGTAAAAATCTTAGTTCTCTGGAATATTTTACTGAAAGTGCAGCATACCTTTCTTCAATGGAACCGTCTGCAAGGAAAAAAAAATCCTACCTCTGTAGTTTTCATGACAGATGGTTACAGGATCCTAATAACAAGTCATGGTTAACCACATGCACGAAATATAGTGTTACATTTACACTCAAATATGACGGTGAAAAGGCAGTTAAAAACATTCAAATAGTGAGAATCATAAAAAAACAGGAAACACCATTGCATCAAACAAACTTATGTCAGCTTTTTACACTATTTAAAATTACGGAGTTTAAATATCCCGCTTACCCCCCCCCCTCTCTGCCCTCTGACTGAAAATCTCCGGGCTAGACGTAGGTCCGAGGTGGCAATCCTAGTCGTGAGGGGCGAGCCAAATAGTGCCGCAGACGAAAATTTTTAAAACTTTCAAGGTCACGCGTTTTCCTGGCACTTCAGAATTTCAATGAAAAATAAATTTACATAAAAATATAAACTTTCACAAGGATACTTTTTGGAATTTGATGCCTTTTTGAAATACTAATATTTAATCACGATCGATACGATACGTCGATACGTCTTCAGATTACTGCTCTTGAAGACGGACAAGCTTTCTGAATGACGGACTGTCCGTCCTAATGACGGACGTCTGGTCACTTTACCCATAGGGACTGTTCGTTTTGTTAAGGGATTACTAAGGGATAGTGTTATCAATCGATGTAAAAATATACATTTTTTTTTACAAAGTTTTATTAACTGTAAAACAATCAACATTTATTTAAATTTAAATGTCCAAGAGGTTCTGATACACTGGTAGTTTATGTTAGGAGCAAAACAAACTGGAACAATAATTGAATAGATCATTTTAATAAAATGTTTACATAGAACATTTGAAACTTCAACTAATAAATTCCCTATATTTATCTTCTTAACACGAGATCGGCTTATTTGCCAAATAAAAAAATACGATCAGTTAAAAATATGACTTATTTTTAATCATATATACACACACAATATGGTTCTGATGGGTACAATGTAGAGCGATTAGAATTTTTTATAAAAATACACAAAACTTTTTCAAATTAGGTTAATTTATACATGTACTGAGCTCTATCGCTACATAATCTATCTACACAACAACTTATTAAGTAATATCACAGCTTGGAAAAAAATTGTACACAAGGGCAGACTTAAAAAGATCATTTAGTTCTTGAAACACAGCAAGAGTCAATTGGTGAATGTTATATTAGTTAAATCGACAACATTTGATAATTCACAAGCCGGCAAAAGTGTAAGTCTTGACGGAAAACCAACTTTGTAGATTTATTGAAGCTAAAATTGAATTCAGTCGCAGCACAACATGGATTTTAAGGAAGAACTGGTAACAATGACCTCGAAAATAATGGATTCTTAGGACTGTCAAGTTCAGAAGCAAATCAAATATGGTAGTCGCAGCAGAACTAATTTTTTTATGATTGAAATTTATGATCGAAATTTTAATGAAACATAACAGTCGAAAGTTACTTTATCAATGGTGGAAGAGAAGATGGCCAGTGGGTTTATTCAACATGGCCTTTATCCAACACGCCTATCAGGATTTTCAAACAGAATTTCCGCACATAGTCATTGCTCACTGGCAAAAAGTTGAAGTGAGTCAAATGAACAAAGGTTAATTGCACCGATTTTTTTAAGGATTAAATTCGGTGCGATACTGTAATATAATTAAAAAACAAATTGGAAACACATTAGATGATGACGAAATGCTACGAGGTTACTTCTAGCAGGGCGGTGCACCAATTCACGTAATTAACTCTTGATAATTTAAATTTATGGACGATTTTTTCGAAGACTGAATTATTAGTTAATATGCAAGTTAAGTGGCTAGCACGGTTCTGCGCACTCTCCGTGCGAATTTACATTAAAAACTTGATTTTCAAAAGTGTCGACGAAAATTTTGAAGAAAGGAACAACCTGAGGGCCAGAAAGAAAGAAAGAAAGACCTGCGAGCTAAAGCCACAAATACATTTCAGGAGACTAATAATTGCCAACGATTTTCGATTCTGTGAAAAGAAGAATGGGAACAAGTTTGGAAGCAGAAGGTGGACACGTCAATCATTTAGTTGAAATTTATAATATTTAGGTTCTTCGCTGTGTATATTTTTTGTTTTATGCAATGACAATGACTGTGATGTAATTTTCTTAATAATAGAAATTTCAGAATTTGACAATTCTAAGAGTGGTAATTTAAGACAGGCGGCAATCAACCGATCAATTCCACGGCATACTCTGAGGACAATCTCTGAGAACAATTTTTTTATCTTACGATATATCTGTATTAAGGTCCTACCCCAAAGTAGCTTTGTGCAACTGTAATGGCTAGAATAGTGCCTTGAGATTAAGAGGATATCCAACCAATCACAAATGAGAACGAACCCACCTTTATGTCTATCATTCTGAAGGTCATTGACTAGTGCTATACGATATCATTACTCAAACTTGTTTATAAAGTTGGTCAACGTACCTCGTCCTACGTATCTACTCGTACTACCTACGTCAACATACATAAACTAATCAAATTAATATAAATAGACAATTTCTGCGACTACGTTCGTTTTTAGCGTGAAAAAATCAATAATCATCAGCTCTTGTCGTTTACGTGGCACACAGTTGCGGGATCGTAATAATTGAAAAGGTGTTGCTCAAGGAGTTATATTCACTAGTACTTTCGATAAAGCACAGACATTGTGGAGACCAAAGCGTACGAAAAATAAACTTTTTAATAAATAAATCAACTCTAGCGTTCCTCATAAAACGGTACAAAGAAAACTTCGAAGTATGATCCACTTTTTGACCTTTAAGTATCTCTCGCCGACTTTATTTTTATGGAAACTAGCGAATATAACCGAGTTTGTCCAAATTAACGTTACGCCTTCCCTCGAAATATTATTCAGCGGCCTGAAACGAAAAGGTTAAAGGGTAGCCCATCTGCATTATTAAAAACCATCGACAACGAAGAATTATATGGCTAGTCTCCCTCCCGGCGTTCCGTTCCCGTACCAGACAGTCGCTCAATTTTGAATGAGGCAGGTTTGAATATTCCACAGCCACGTTTCTACCAATCAGAGCCGGTAATTATTAAGTTTACATAAATCAAACTTCATATAAAGCCGAGCAGCGGCTGTGACGTTAGGAGGACTAAATATAGAGGCATCCGTATTAGTGCAATCGATGATACGGCTCAAATTATATCGGTCAATAAAGAAACAACGTTAGAGCGCCGCAAACTGTGGAGGCTACCCGGGACGTGTCCACGTTTCAACCCGCTGAATGGCTTGTTATGCGTACTGTTCTGTAAATATATTCGGTATTTCCCGGTATTTACCTGGGAGAGATGGGGGTAAGACAAACACGAAACGTCGGCCAAATAAATTAATTTTTACTCTGTGATGCACATACAGGCAAACGGGAAAAATTGATGAACAAGAATAGAGATCGAAAACGAAGTACTCAAAAAGAAAGATCATATGTATATTTTATTCTTTTGGTAGGTCATAAATTACACAAAGAACTTCTGCAACTTGGACATCACTAATCTTGGGTCTTCCTGATCTCGGGAGGTCGATTACAGAATCTGTTTTTTCTAATTTGCTAGCAATTACGGTATTTGGCTTTCATTTTACAGGGGTCTGCTCTTTTCTAAGTTCAAATTGTTTGAACTTACATTAAGATCAGTTTTATTTTGAGAATAATTTACTAAATTGCAATTATTTTGTTTTGACACTTATGTCAGTAGTTGTCATAACGAAATTTTTGTTTTCCATAGATACACTGAAATCCCATTATTGTGGCAACTAGATTCCAATTCGTTTTTGCAATCTCCTAAATGTATAAGAAACTAATCTGCACAATCTCCTAAAACTGTACGAGGTGTGGCTATTAAATAACCGAACTGATGCTGTTACTAGCGCGCTGCGAGCGTGTTGCGACAAGTTTGAACAGAACTGTGTCTGGTGATACTTTCCCCACCCTAAGATCGCTGGACAAGCCAGCGGGTCGCTCATTTTGACTGTAGCAGTCGTTTGAATTTGTCTAGTGCCACGGCGAAAAAATGTTCAATGTTCAGATAGAGCAACGGGTTAATTAAAAGTTTCTTGTTAGACAGGGGAAAACGTTTACAGAAGCTTTTGCAATGTTAAAAGAAGTGTACGGGAATGAATGTTTATCCCGTACGCAAGTTTTGATTGGTTTAAACGGTTTAAAGAGGGACGTGAAACGACCGAAGACGATCCGCATCCCGGACGGCCTTCAATGTCAAAAACGGAGGAAAACATTGAAAAAATTGGCAAAATAATCAGCGAATATCGTCGTCTAAGCAACCGAGGGCTTGCTGAAATAACAGGAATCGACAAAAAATATGTTCGCCAGATTTTGCAAGAATCGTTCAACATGCGCAAAGTTTGCGCAAAAATGGTGCCAAAACTCCTCACTCCCGAACAAAAGGAATCAAGAATGAACATTTGCGCTGACATTCTAAACAACATTAACACTAATCCAGGCTTGTTAGACACGGTGATTACTTGTGATGAATCGTAGTTTTTTACTTACGAACTCGCCAAGGTAAAAAATAGCCAGGATGAGCAAATCCAAATTCAAAGCGATGATGTTCGACTTTTTCGACATTTCTGCATTGTGTCACATATTTTCGGACCCTAGTTATAATTTTTTCGACATTCGAGGCAGTGTTTACGTTCACTGGGTCCCTGAGGGTCAGACGGTCAATCAACATTATTACATCGAGTTTCTGACGGCCTTTCATGGGCGTGTGAGAAGACGAAGACTCGATTTGTGGAAGACCAAATCATAGAAGATTCACCAAGACAATGCACCGACCCATTCTGCTTTGTCGATGAAGGTGTTTTTGCAAAATACGGCATTACTTTGTTGGGACATCCACCTTACTCGCCTGACCTTGCCCCCTGTGACTTTTTTTATTTCCCCAGGTCAAATCGGCGCTGAAGGGGACAAGATTCGAAAGTGTGGAAGCGGTTAAAGCAAAAGCGACGGAGGTTCTGAAACAGCCGATAGAAGCGGACATCCAGCACTGGTTTCAACAATGGAAAAGTCGTATGGAGCGGTGTAGAGATCACCAAAATGGAGTACATTGAGAGCAAAAAAGTTGCTACTGTAATTTGTAATGAATGAAAAGTGTTATGCTAGCAGTTCGGTTATTTAATAGCCGCACCTCGTATAAGAAAATATATCCTTGAGTTTATGATGGCCTTATATGTTTTACATATTTAAAGGTAAATGAAATGCTGTTTTTTAGTGTACTTAATAGGTTAATAACCACTATTATCAGGAGTAAACATTCACTAAATGATTTTGTGTTCTCTGATAACAATGTTTCCTTAGTGCCACAGTTTTACTCCAATCTCCCCTTCACAAACACAATTCGAATTAAATTACCGAAAAATACCGTATCCTTAACAATGTATTCACATGGAATAAATTACTCTACCAAAATAGCACCATTTCTGGTATGCGAACTTTGGTAACATGTCGTAAGGAAGATGGTACATTTTCAAGAAATAAAATAGCAGATGAAAAATACAGGTAGTAATAGAAATCTTACAAACAAAATCTGCTAGAGCAATTGCCTTGACTTTGTACAATTTAGAAATGTTACTACAGTTTGCTATGAAACTACACTCTGCCACAAAAGGTGCAGCTCTATTTATCCTATATTTAAAAGTTTTTATCTGTTTAAAAAATTTATAAGAAGCGTAATTTTCCCCATATATATGTTCACTTACTCTTTATCGTTTCTAAAAAAAATATGATTTTTCTTCTGCTATTTGTCAAACACCCACAATAGTTTTGCGTCTGAATGACCTTACAAGAACTTTTTAATATTATTTTTAAACACTTAATATGTATCAACAGGAATTTATTTTAATAAATTGATTTTTTGTTTATTAGGTTGATAGTAAATAAATAGAAGAAGAAAACAACAGTGGCTGATAAAGAGGTTACAAGGGGAGAAGACTAATAGGAATAAAATAAAAAAAAACTGCTTATATTTTTAGAACCGAAACTAAGGCACTAGAAGATATAAGCATTCTCATCAGCCATTTTTGTCCTAGCCACTTCATGTGAATATGTCATATATAAATAAGGTGTTTTTTTAATTTCACTGAGTTATGTATAAAGCCGGCTAAACAGCGCGGCGGCCCACAAAGTTTTCACACGTAAATAACAGGGTAAGTTTAACACATCTCTTTCTAAATTGCAACAGTTTATTGTTTTCATGAATTTTGTTTTTGCACATACAAGTAGCAAGTAGTATGACGCGTCCGATTATGGCCCGCCGCCCGGATCTGCCGGCTTTAGTTATGTATATGATACATAGTAATTAAATGATTATAAGAAGTGAATAAGAAGAATAAACATAAGAATCTTATGTTCTTGAATATATTATGTTATAACTAGAATCCGGAAAGTGTGACACAACGCAGAGTTGCATTCAACTATCCCGCCTGAGACCGACGTATTGCGGCGCACACGTGAGTTCCAGCGCTTTAATAGGCGCAGTCAGTGGCATACGTATGCACGGGCAAGAAATACACGCGTATATAATTTAGAAGGCGCTTAAAAAATACGGTTTATACTTCAACTATCATAGAGGTTTATAGTGCCGATCCTGCATTGTGTCACACATTTCCGGACCCTAGTTATAACTTTTGTAATATGGATCACGATTAATAGTAAGACAATCACGATGAAAGAAATGTTTACGTTAGATGGAAAAAGTATTTTTTTTTAAATAAATTGATATTTCACTTTTTCAGACATTTCACTTGACGCCCTCGACATTTCACAGTCGACCATCTGGGTCAAATTGGCTGACAAGAATGCCTATCTAATTCCGGTGGTCTAAAGAAACAATACACAATCAATGATTTACAAAATTTGATCTACAAAAGGTAGTGTTTTTAGAACGCAGCCAGGAGAGATCAGTAAAAAGGATAGGCAACAAGTTGCTCCAGATCGAGTAGTATTTATAACGGTATTTACAAAACACTAAAAAAAGTACGCTACATCCATTTAAAACCAACGGCACACCTAGAAAACTTTACAGACTTTTTACAGCTCAGATCGCGTATCTGAGGAAATTGGGAAAGGTGGTGGTCACCATCTCCTACGCTATCCTCAGGGTACTAGGGGAAGGCGTGCAAGAGTGTAACATCCTGTGCGTGGGAGATCCCGGCGATACGGGGGACAAAGATGGCGTCTGGTGGTGCCTCAGCGTTCTAGCGTGACGTCACAACGGGTAGAGCTCGTGCTGGCCGACTGACGAGTAGGTGCAGGAGCTCGGGGTGGCCTCTAGCGTGTGAGAGTTGAAATACTGCTGGAAAATAGGATTTCAATTTATTGTTCAGTTTTTTACACGATCATAGAGTACATCAATTATTACACGTAGAAATTGATGTAAATTATGATCATGTAAAGTAATTTTTATAGTTTCGATTTTATGCAGGATTCAAAATGGTTGCTAGAAGGCTAGTTTGAACTAAGAAAACTTAATTGTTCCATAATCTGACTTTGGTGATATTTTATCTATTTTCTGTTAGAGGTCAAAACATCAAAGTGTCGACAAAGCCACATCCATAGACTTAGTAATTAAAGACTGCTCTTGTAATAGTAAAGATTGTGGTGGGGATGTCCAAGAATTAGAAAAACAGACTGTGCCGTATACTTACTAAGCCTCCAGTCAGATTTCCAAAATTTTCCTCGAAAAATTTTGAAAATGAATTTTGATTTTTTTGAGCAAGTTTTTTTACACAAGACATTGACCTATCATTGAATTTCAAACATTTTCAGTGTTTTCTAATCAAAAAACTAATTGACTGTTTGATGTACACGCGATCCTTAATAGGTTTTCAATTACAGAGAAATTCACAAACTTAAAAATTTCAAAATGCGATATCGCAGCGAAAAAAAAAAGATATTTGAGTAAACTCGACGTCATTTAAAAGGGAAAGGCATGTACTTTAAGATGTTGTTCATAGTTTTTTGAGAAAAAAAAATTGCGATGCTACATAACCTCAACTATAGGCCAAAATCGCTTTTTTTTGCACTTGTAGGTTAGGATGTCTTGAAAACCAGAGCCAATTGAGAGATTTGGACCTCGGATTCGGATTCAGCGCATCAAAATCCTTTGGAAAAACATATTCTGGTTTCTGGGTTAAAATATTGTCGGCCTGTGTAATACTTTGTCACAATGCCAACTTATAGCACCCGACAAACTCAGCATCTGTATAAAATCGAAACAGAACAAAAGCAGTTGTGCTAAGGTAAAAAAAAAAGTGTGGAAAAAAAGACTTAACGCTGTGAAAACATAAAGTGAAGAGTGCTACAGGGACTTTTGTACATGGCACACAAAAAAAAAATGGTAATATTATTCATAAGCATAAGAGGGGCACATTTACAAAGACAGACGTGTGCGAGCGAACGAATGAAATAAACGCGAACATGTTGCAGATAAGGGCTAAACGGTTCCTGGAGTTCATCATCTGGGACGTACATATACATACATATATATCTACGTGCCTGGAACACGTGTAACGAACGAGCTTATACCTCGTGAAGAATGGTTAACAGATATTATGAGGTGTACGTGCACATGGGACCGTTTAAATTCAAGGCATGCTGCGATATGAGAAGATATACGATGCGGCCAGGGCTGGATTAGGGGAGAATTCCGTCTGACAAATTAGCATTGGTGGGAAGACAAACTGGTGTTTGACAGAAGGTATACTGCGCCGAATCTGGTCCACTTCAAGATCATAGATGCGAGAACCAGATTTGGCGTCGCGTTTGGATCATAATCGTAGTTATTGCATATGATAATACAATTAAAATGTCACTACTGGGTATGGCTGACATTGGAATGAATTAGAATCTGCATAGTATAACTATTTTGAACAATTTCTTGTTCGTAGAATTATTTATTTTTAAATCTGCAATCACAGATGAAAGTATATGACACGCAGTATGATAATAAATACACTGGCATCTAGTAGTTTTGAGAACATTTGGTGACAAGGGCTTCTGCGACAACCATTGTACTCCCCAGAATTTTCAAAAAGTACCACAACATTTCAACATTATTTTCTAAGTATTTAAGTGAGTGATGTGAACTTTTGATCCTTCGATTGTTTGCAAAATGGTACGGGTGCTTTAAGCTTCGGGATGTTGTATTGTTCTTCAATTTCTAATATCCAGTGTCCAGAACTGGTGTTGGATATATTGTTATCTTGGAAACTAAAATAAACGATTAAATTGTCAAAGTTGTAAATAATTTTATGAGTAACTTAATGCCGCTTGGAGTAAGCCGCTATCTCTTTCGGTTTTTCAGATATTTTGGAAAAACCGAAAACATACATTTTCGAAAATCTGCTATAATTTACTTATATAATATTTTTTAAGTCCATAAATACATTATTAAGATACCTTTTTTGGGGACATTTCAATTTTTTAATCGAGTTAACTTTCTGAAAGCTTCTCTTTTTCATATGGCAGTCATATCGGATGTTGTGCTATTTCAAAAGTTGTCAATTTTCTTATTCCAAACAATCAAGCAAAAAATAAATTCCTACTAACAAAAACACAGAAAAACCGTTTTTAGGGAAAGCGCCGCAATTTGGCAACACCGACATGTAGAATTAACAATTGGAACATCTGTGAATCACCCGATTTTCTTCTGGCGTAAAAAGGAAAAAACTACTTACTGATGTATTACAAATTAAAAATAAATAACTAAATTAGGAGGCTATTAGAATGCTATTAAAAATGAAAGAATTCTAATTATTTGTAAATAGGGCCTCCAATATATGTTTTAAAAAGTGTTCTGAAAGGCGATCCTCCTAAAGAAAGCATTGTCTTCAAACTTGTTGGAAATTTACTTGAGTTTGGAAGTTTGCAGCACTTCAGTCGAAAGACTATTCGAAAATTGTTGTTATAGTCCTTCTATTTTTAATTGAAAATGATAAATACGCCTATGGAACAAAAAAAAGCGGGTGCAACTTTATGATTCCATGGGCGTGCATATATCTTTTATAAATTCGAAAATTGTGAAATAATTTTTTTCATTTAAATCAATATAGGAGATTAAAATTAGCCTGCATACAAAACTCTTAATATTTGTAATATAATTTGCTGTAAATAATGCTTATTTAGTCAGACAATCTCAAAAAATTGTCTATGTTAATAAACCTAGCTGAAATACACGTCACTGGCGTCTTAAACAAGTAGTTTAAGTTCCTAATTCATAAAGTCGTAAATCATTTTAACGACGTCGTAAAAATTTTATGGCACAGTGGACCGAACAAATATTAGCAATGTATTATATGCAAAGTGGTTTACCGACAGTGGTTTACGTTGTGCCACCAGCCGCCAGCAGTTGGCCGGCCAGCGCGTTGCCGGCTCTTTAAAATTTTCTTGAGTATAGTAATATACATAAAGTTGTTTTAATTTATAATTATTTTTTCCAGCAATTTTTAAAGCTTTATTTTAATGCTAACTAATAAATTTATCTCTATGTATTTTTTTAAAAATATTTCCAAACTAGTTTTCTAAGAACGTCACGAACTAACAGTTTACTGAAGTATGAAGTATACTTGTATAGTGAGCTTAGCAATTTTAGAAAATAAATCTGACAACCTTGCTTTTTTCTATCTATTTTCAATTTAGAATGGAAAGATAGTACAATTGTTAATTTTATATTGCGGTGTTGCCAAGTTTCCAACATCAAACTCTTAAATGTAATTTCCAAATGAAAACAAACGGAGCTAGCTTTTCGTCAGCATCAAAACAGAAAAAAAATAGGAAAATCTATAAATAACCCCCTAACAGAAACGGAGGAAGACGAGGTCCTATCTCTTAACGGTTTGAATATATATTTTCCTTCCGACGAAATAGAGTTTAGTAAATGTGCAACCCTTGTTCTGATATATCGCGAGGGCAAATAAGAAAACTTCCATCTCGTAACGGCCGAAACGTTAGATTTTAGTGTGGGCCCTAATAGAAGGAGGAATAGCACGAGGATATCCGTATATAAGATTCGTTATTGGCCTTGGTTTCTACGACGATACGTCTCGTATTATCTTTTCCGAAAACGGCAACTATACCTATTCCTTGGAGCGTATTTATTTCTTTCCCAATTGCAAACAAAGATGACACGCCAATATTTAAACACAAAAGAATAAACAGGGAATTATATGATATGTCGTGTTTGCCTTTTTTTCTCAATGTTCGCTAAATGTGGACTCAAACTTTAATAAAACATTTTTTTTTTGTGTTTGAACATCGGGAATGATTTCTTAATATCCGAAGGTTTTTCATAAAGGAAGGATTTCCATTTTTTTTGACCTTAGAAGTTCATTCTACAGGGTGAGTCACGTTTTTGTAGCAGGACTTTGACATTCGATAGAATACGATATTTTGAGAAATAAAGTTCTTATAAACATATGGTCTATATAGTTTCAAAAAGAAGATACAGGGTGTTAAAATTTCAGTTTTTTTAAAGTTTTTTTACAATATTTTCTGAACGGAATGGTGTTTTTGCTTAATACTTTACACACGGTTTAACCTCAATAGGAACAACAATTTCTATTGATTTTGTCGAAAACACTATACTGGAAGTTGCTTTTCTCGGGTGCCCAGGTTATTAGATTAACAGAACTTTGTATCGTACGCTACTCACCTTATTTGACTAACATTTATGAAATAATGATGTTTTAGCTACAATTGTGATCTCTTGCAATTTTGCCCTAACTATGACGGTTTTCGAGATATTGGTCATTTTTAGTCTGATGGTGCATCTCCTTACATGGCAACGAAAAAAATGTATTTTAGTTTTTATTTTATTTTTTAACGAAGTGCCTAGGCATCGGAAAAAAATAACATCTAGTATAGTATTTTCGATAAGAACATTAAAAATGTTAATCTCATCCATGTTAAGACATGTCGTGCATCGAAAAAGATGAAACTTTAACACCCTTTAAAGCTAGCAAGCTAGATAGACCATATGTTTAGAGGAACTTTTTTCTCAAAATATCCAGAGAACCACTTTTTTGTAGCAGGATATAGGAGGGAACAATCGATAGAACATGATATTTTGAGAGAAAAAGTTCCTATAAACATATGGTCTATCTAGCTTCCTATGGGAGATACAGGGTGTTAACATTTCATTTTTTACGGTGCATATGTTTTAACATGGATGAGATCAACATTTTTAATGTTCTTATCGAAAATACTATACTGGATGTTACCTTTTTGGAATGCCTAGGTCACTTCGTAAAAAAAATTAAATGAAAACTAAAAAATAAAATTTTTTCGTTGCCATGTAAGGAGATGCATCATCAGACTAAAGATGACCAATATCTCGAAAACCGTCACAGTTAGCGCAAAATTGCAAGAGATCAAAATTGTAGCTAGAACATCATTCTTTCATTAACGTTAAATAAAGTCAGCGGCGTACGATAAAAAAGTTCTCTTAATCTAAATAACCTGGGCACCCGAGAAAAGCAACTTCCAGTATAGTGTTTTCGACAAAATCAATAGAAATTGTTGCTCCTATTGAGGTTAAAGCGTGTGTAAAATATTAAGCGAAAATACCATTCCGTTCAGAAAATGTAAAAAAACTTAAAAAAAAACTGAAACTCCTAACACACAGGGTGTTAGAGTTTCTCCTTTATGAAGCTAGATAGACCATATGTTTATAGGAACTTTTTTTCTCAAAATATCGTATTCTATCGAAAGTTACAAAGAAAGTCCTGCTACAAAAAAGTGACTCACCTCTACATTCTCAGGTGCTTGTCAAAGCATGCTAATGTTACCAAAGTCGAATGGATTTGACAAAATGAATATATTTTTATTAATTCATGAAGATTATTGAAATCAGAAAATCTATCTTTGTTCTTTTTTTTCATTCGAGAAAACATAGACATGGCTTACAAAATTCATAACAAAATAAAAGAGATTTTGTCTCACCGTTTAAAATTTTGAGTTTGGGAATGCCGTGGAATGGAACTGACAGTTTCTAAATGGAATTGACTTCTTGGTTGAACTACATATATTACATTACTGGAGAACGTTATTCATGACCCCCATCGTCTTTCATGTTATACAGACTGTACGTCGACAGTAATATATTGAGTAGGTGTCGTTACGTTTTTCGATAAAGAAAGTGGATGTGGTCGACATTACGTCACCAAACCCACTATCCAATAAGGTTATCGCTAAACATAACCACACTTACTCACTACTTTACTGTCGGTTAACATCAATGGACACAGTCTGTATATTGGGACAGTGTATAGGTCAGCTACACCGGAAATGTTATAAAAATAAACAACGACACTCTTTCGGACGTCAGTGTGCCGAAATAGTTCAATTGGGGCGGAATTGTGGGCAACACTACATCATTTTAGGGAATTTAGGGACAAAGTGACACGGCGACCGACCTGACTTTACTTATAATGCGTTTTTCTCAGTAGGCGACGCTTTATAAGAATTTATAACGCGTCATGTAACATTTCCTATGAAGCTGCTTAGCGTTTGAAAACGTTTCTTCAACTCCATGACTTTGATACGACTTTTCTCCCGCATGTCGTGTGCATACAAACTTTTAATATAAAGATTACGTAACGTAGTCTGAGTTCCATAGTCTGTCTGTGCATTTTTTTCTGTACGCGATGGCTCGAGAACGGTTTGGCATATCAACTCGAAATTTGTAACTTATCTAACATGATGAGGTCCGGAACTGGTTAGCAGATTTAAATATGAAATAAAATATTAATGTGACATACATAATTGTGATACCGGGTGTCCCAGAGAATTCTGACCCATTCTGATAGTAAATATCTTTGGACAGAACTAGGGATTGCAATCCGGCACCAATTTCAGTCCGGTCGGATCCGGCCGGATTTCCATCGATCCGACCGGATCCGGGCGGATCCGGTCGTGTTGGCTCCATCGCAACCATTTTGCTTTTTCATTTCAAAATCAACTGTATAAAAGATGATCAAGTGAATGTATTACACAGTATATAAAAAACCGTTTATTTCTTATGACATCAACTTTATTTCCACTATTGTAATTAATCAACATTTACGTATGAATCAGCAATAAAAATTTCGTAGATATAGTGTAACTAGTTAAATTGTAATTGTTATATTAGTTTAGTAATAATTAGATAATGACGGGCGGTTAAGTTCAGTTTCAGTTACTATATTTCACAAATAACATCAATGATATCTTGTAATGTAACTTACATTCCATTATAAATCCATTAAAAAAATGGCGTCAAATCTGGCTATGAACGAGAGAGATGGAAATAGCGGTTATGTTGAAGCTTAAAATGAAACTTTGTCTTTTGACAAGTAGCTGTCAGAATTGTAAAATAAATAATGACTGTCACATAATGTAACAGCCTTGACAATTCAATGAGGTTATAAGGTTAAAAATAGAAATACGTCTTTTTTTGCTCGTCCAACTTTGATGACTTTTTGATGGCTCGTTATAAGTAACCTATATTAAATAAACTAAAATCAAGCTTATCAACTGAGATCACAATAATTAGGTAATTTAGGCACGCCAGGCAGTTTCATTCTTATAATTATGACCAGTCACCAAAAATCAGTTTAATCAATGGTACAATTGTCACAATAATGAGTTCAAAACTTCTTTTTTTTTTAACATACTTACTTTAAATTATTATTTTAAGTAAAACAATCATAAAAAAAATCACGTGGTTTTGAAAAAATTATCTTAGGAAAATAGTGTTAATTTTATCATCTTCCAATCGACTTCTTACAGAGCAACAAATGTAACCAGCGGCCGAGAAGGCTCTTTTTTACTTCTACTCGTACAATAGTCGGTTTTATTGTCAATAAATTCATGTTTTATGTATATTTTTTATTTATATATATTTTTACCGGACACGCCACCGGCACGATAACGATAACGATGTTGGTGGATACATAATCTCATGTAAAATGGAAATTGCTTTCTCACTCGCCGATAGGGCGTTTTCACATTTACCGACATCAACACAGCATCGATACCGACACGATATCTGCGGGTTACTTGCACATATACCAACATGACACCGACTCGACAATAATGAAGTTGTTACCGTGCGTCCGTCATGGCGGGAGTAAATAAATTGTATTTGTTATATTTGTTACATTTGAGGCACAAAAAACGAAATAAGCAAATACAGTTATGGGTGCATCCAGTTATAAAGCTGAGACATTTAAAGGGTACCTATTATACATTGTTTGAGAAGTTGGCTGATGACCCCCAACAATTTAGTTTTATTATTGAGTTTTAAAATATTATTTATTTTATTTTTTTAACATACATCCTCCAAATATTGAAACATTTTCTGACAACCTTTGTCCCGAAGTATTTTGTTTTTGTTGTTTACATTGGTCTTATCTTATTCCAAATACAGGACAGGGATTATATTCAACTAGTTCTATTAATGTTATTATATCGTATTTAAAACCAGCCATTTATAGTTTTAAATTCCACACCTCTCACAAAAATATCTAAATGAAAATAATTATCGTCGACGACTTGAGTGGAGCGATTGCTGCTCGCCGACACGTCGTTGCCTGTAACGACACGATACCGATATATCGGCGAGTGAGAAAGCAATTTCCATTTTACATGAGATTATGGGCGTTTTCACATTTACCGACACGACACCGACACGATAACGATAACGATGTTGGTGGGCACATAATCTCATGTAAAATGGAAATTGCTTTCACTCGCCGATATATCGGTATCGTGTCGTTACAGGCAACGACGTGTCGGCGAGCAGCAATCGCTCCACTCAAGTCGTCGACGATAATTATTTTCATTTAGATATTTTAGTGAGAGGTGTGGAATTTAAAACTATAAATGGCCGGTTTTAAATACGATATAATAACATTAATGGAATTAGTTGAATCAAAGCCTAGTATTTGGGATAAGACCAATGAAAAACAATAAAAACAAAATACTTCAGGACAAAAAGTTGGCAGGAAATATTTTAATTTTTGAGGATGAATACGAGGAATTATCCCAAGTGGAAAAGAAAAAAACAGGTAAGTACTATTAGTATTCATTTAGTTACATATTTAAAAAAAAACTTAAATTTTCGATAAACTGCCAGGGTAATCGTCGGTGCCGTTGGTATATGTGCAAATAACCCGCCGATATCGTATCGGTATCGGTGCTGTGTTGATGTCGTGCCGGTGTCGATGTCGGTAAATGTGAAAACCGCCCTATGTATCCACCAACATCGTTATCGTTATCGTGTCGGTGTCGTGTCGGTAAATGTGAAAACGCCCATATATTGGTATCGTGTCGTTACAGGCAACGACGTGTCGGCGAGCAGCAATCGCTCCACTCAAGTCGTCGACGATAATTATTTTCATTTAGATATTTTTGTGAGAGGTGTGGAATTTAAAACTTTAAATGGCCGGTTTTAAATACGATATAATAACATTAATGGAATTAGTTGAATCTAAGCCTTGTATTTGGGATAAGACCAATGAAAACAACAAAAACAAAATACTTCGGGACAAAAAGTTAGCAGGAAATGTTTCAATATTTGGAGGATGGATATTAAAAAACTAAAATAAATAATATTTTAAAACTCAATAATAAAACTAAATTGTTGGGGTTATCGTTTAAATACAAAAAGTTACCATTTAAAAATGTATCTCAACTTTATAACTGTATGCACCCATAACTGTATTTGCTTATTTCGTTTTTTTTGCACCTCAAATGTAACAAATATAGCAAATACAGTTTATTTACTCCCGCCATGACGGACGCACGGTAACAACTTCATTACACAGCTCCACAAAAAAAAAATTAAAAAAATACCTCCGGGGTCTGAGTAGGTGTACTATATGTTTTTGGGGACGCTGAATCCGAATCCGATGTCTATTTAACTCCATGTCATAAGGATTTTTTATAACCTCAAAAAAACTGCTTAATAATGAAATGCCTCGATAACTCTAGCTCTATAACTCCATGAAAACTGAAAAACATAAAAAATAAAACATCACACACCTTAATCCTTCAACATATTTCCCCCACAACGCCACAATCCCATAACCTAATAACCCTATAACCCCATAACCCAGAAAATGAGTAAAAACGACACTTGTGAGTGTCTTAGCCCTGACGCTTCGTGTCTACGAGCTAGATGTAGTAATTGAGACCTAAAACTACATTTCTATCGATTCTACAACACCTTAACCCCATAACCTATTAATCCTATACCATAACCTAATAACCCAATAACCACATAACCCAAAAACGGCCCTTGTGATTACGGCCCTGTCTGAGGGCCGTATGTAGTACTTGAGATTTGACACCCCATTTTCTTCGATCTTACAGGTCCTTAATCCTATAATTTTACAACCCCACAGCTGCAAAATCTAAGGAGAATACTGCTCAAATTAACTTAAAATTTGCAACCACTCCTTTGATACATCACATAAACCGGGAACCAACAGGTACAGTGAAAATGTCGGTTTGGTGTAAGAAGATCACAATTAGAGGTCCATTTAAAAATAGTACTGCTTTGTAATCCATGCGAAATGGGTATTACTCCTAATTGGCGCATTCTTGCACCAAATCGAATTATTTTTTCGCATGTTTGAAATCCAGGGCACCTCCACGTGGTTGACGGTGGGCAACGGTGCTGATCCGTGATCCGGCAGCGACCCTGGATAACGGTGTTCATGCCGTTATGGCAAACATGCGGAAAAATTTTACGATGCAGGGAGTCGGATACCCAGTATCGGCGGCTGGACAGGGTAAGAAAGCGGGCCCGCAGGCGTTGTTATCAAATGACCGCAGCTTCGTAGAGGTTGGCCTCTATAAAGCACCCCAAAAAGTGTGAAGCAAGGGGACACACTTTAATAAAGCACCTCAAAAATTGTGAGGTAAGGGGACACACTGTAATAAAGCACCCCAAAAAGTGTGAGGCAAGGGGACACACTATAAAAAAACACCCCAAAAAAGTGTGAGTGAAGGGGACACACTATAAAAAAGCACCCTGAAGGGAACAAAAGCCTTCTACGTCCTCGTCGTTGTTCCTGGGTTCGGCAAAATGTAGGCACCACAAATATAAAATTTGAATTCGCAGTAACAAATAAATTCCTTCATCAGGCCCGCAGACAACGAGCGTCAGGGCTGTAATGCTTACAAATGTCGTTATCACAAATTTTTTGGGTTATGTGGTTATTGGGTTATTAGGTTATGGTATAGGATTAATAGGTTATGGGGTTAAAGTGTTGTAGAATCGATAGAAATGTAGTTTTAGGTCTCAATTACTACATCTAGCTCGTAGACACGAAGCGTCAGTAAGACACTCACAAGTGTCGTTTTTACTCATTTTCTGGGTTACGGGGTTATAGGGTTATTGGGTATTAGGTTATGGGGTTGTGGCGTTGTGGGGGAAATATGTTGAAGGATTAAGGTGTGTGGGGTTTTATTTTTTATGGTCTTCTATTTTCATGGAGTTATAGAGCTAGAAGTTATCGAGGCATTTCATTATTAAGCAGTTTTTTTGAGGTTATGAAAAATCCTTATAAATAGACATCGAATTCGGATTCAGCATTCAGCCAAAAACATATAGTACACCTACTCAGACCCCGGAGGTATTTTTTTTTAATTTTTTTTGTGGAGCTGTGATATTGTCGAGTCGGTGTCATGTTGGTATATGTGCAAGTAACCCACCGATATCGTGTCGGTATCGGTGCTGTGTTGATGTCGTGCCGGTGTCGATGTCGGTAAATGTGAAAATGCCCAATTTAGTATTTCAAAAATTTTTTTTTCGTACTATGTTGTATACTTGTTACTTGTCATACAGGGTGTTTTTTGAAATATGGTCAAATTCAGCGGTAAAATTCTATTCTATTTTAAATGCTACACCCTATATATGTGCACACCAGACTAAAGCCTCAATCTTCCGCTTTCCAAAAATGTATAGTTTGTTACACTTTACTTTCAAAATGGGTTACTAATTTGATTTTTAAAAACATCGTGTTTTCTCGTCCCAAAATTCTGACCCATTTTGATAATAAATATATTTTGACAAAGTGAACTTACAACTTACTTTTGCGTTATGTTAAAACTTTGTGACTTGCCTACACGGTGTTTTTAAAATATGGTTAATTTCAATGTTTAAATTCGCCACTATTTTGATTGCAACACCCTGTATCTGTTTACACCAAACAAAATCTGCATTCTTCCACTTTCGAAACATGGATAATTGTTACACTTCATTTTCAAAATGGGTTACTGATTAGATGTTCAAAAACATCGACGTTGGACGTCCCAGAAAATTCTGACCCATTTTGATCGGAATATCTTTTCACGGAGAGAACTTACAAGGATGCCGTTTTCGACAGTTGATGTAAGTTTTTTTTCGTACTATGTTAAAAAACTTGTTGCTTGCCTTACAGGATGTTTTAAAATATGATCAATTTCAACATTAAAATTCGCCACTATTTGTTGTATACTTGAATCATTTATTTTCTATGTTATATATGTATGTATTGTTTTATTGTGCCACTGTGTATCTGCTATTCTATTTTTATGTACTTTTTATATGCCACGACCTGATATCTATTATGTTTTTCTGTGTTTAGTATTTGTAGATATTTCATGTGTTTCTTAGAAATAAAGTTTTTTCCCTGTTAAATCTTCGGAGTCTTATTCGCCCTATTCCTTAAATTTTAAATCAAGTCAAAGATATTACACTATTTTGAATACAACACCCTATTTATGTTACGCCAAACAAAAAGCTGCATTCTTCCGCTTTCCAGGAATGTATGATTTGTTACACTTTACTTTCAAACCTTGGTTTGGTGTAAACATACATTTGTAGAGTGTTCTGCTCAAAGTAATGGCGATTTTTTACATTGAAATTGATCATATTTCCAAAACTCCCTGTAGGGTAAGTAACAAGTTTTTAACAAAGTACAAAAACAAACTTATTCAGAAAGTAAATCGATTGGCGAAAACCGCATCCTTCTAAGTTCTCTCCATGAAAAGATATTTACGATAAAAGTGGGTCACAATTTTCTGGGATGTCCAAAACACAATGTTTTGAAAAATCAAATTACTGACTCATTTTTAAAGTAAAGTGTAATAAACTATACATGTTTGGACAGCAGAAGAATGCAGATTTTGTTTGAATTTTAAAGTTGAATTTGACCATATTTCAAAAACACCATGTAGGACAAGTAACAAGTATTTAATATAGTACGAAAAAAACTGTGAAATACTAAATCGACTGGCGAAAACCGCATCCTTCTAAGTTCACTATCAAAAGATATTTACGAGCAAAATGGATCAGAATTCTCTGGGACACCCGGTATTAGCACATATGTAGTAACAGAGTAAGTATGAGTGAGAAGAAATGTAAACAAAGATAGAATACAGATAAGTTCTTAGACGTTATAATTATCGATAATCGTTCGGCGACTTTTTTTGGCGAATTTGAACAGCAGCCATCTTGTAAGTTAGTTAGCAAGTCTCGTCTCCGGGGTTGTGTCCATCGGGCCTCGTCCACTTTCGACAGTCGCCATTTCTCTTATATTTTTCTCTTCTACTAAAACTTTCGTACTCCATTTATCCCATGACAACTGGTTTACTCACTGTTTTCCTATCTGCCAAGATGACAACGGGCACTCTGTATATGGTCTTATAGGTTTTAGATATAGGAAAATTAAAATTAACTTTAATGTAACTAATGTTTTTAAAGAATTAGTTAAAAATAAAGTGGAACAATGTTTAATTTGATGTTATGTATAACACGCTGCAAAGTTGTCAAGTGTATTTGTGTCTTATCGATCTTTATGAAGCTTATAAAATGTGTATTTCCCTTTTACAAACAAAATCTCTAATCCGTTGCAGCGTAGCTTTGTATGTACCTTCAGATTCGAATAAAATGCAGGCAAATCGAATCACAAAGATACAAATAGATAGGTAGAGGGCAAAACAGACTTGAATTTAAATTTAACGTAGGTACTTTCAGTAAATATCGTATTGATTTTCACGGAGGCAGTAGCATAAAGAGGATTACGTGCATCCTGTAGTTATGTAGGGGAAAGTGCATCACTGTTATCCATTCTTTTATTGTTATCTTTTAATTTAATAGAATCCTTTTTTTGTTCTAACATAGTTGTCGAAAACAATATGTGAAAACGTAGCGTGAAAATATTTTCTTTTAATATGTTTTATATCATTTTATTTTAAATAAATTAAAAAAAACCGCTATATGGTTATATTGAATTTCGGGGGTATAAAAAAACCTAACAGGCCATGGGGATGAATCTTAAAAGCGGCAATAGGGTCAGAATAAGCAGTTTTCGATACCCTTTAAATCAAATAAAGTTTAATCTATTATCTTGAAAAATGGAGATTTTATGAATTTGTACATAAATAAGATATAATCGCAAATAAAGTGTCAACAATTATTTGCATATATTTATTGCGTCATTGTGCATTACTGTGTAGATTAACATAATTCCCAACTTTCTCCTACTTGTACGCACTGTGTAAGAAGTATATATTACGATCAAAGCCCCTTATTAAGCTATATTTAGGTTCTGATTCTATTTCCATTGCTATGTTATCAATGATGTGAAGTGTATATTTTTGCTAGTCATTATTTTGTATCTAAAAACTTGTCTATTTAAAAACATTTAATTGCTTCAGGTTCATTAATTTCACTATCTATTTTTAAATATCTTTTATAAAAACTAATATGTGTAAATACGAGGGCAAGTCAAATATTAACCTGAATTTTCCAAAATAAAATTTTTATTAAGAGAAAATTTAAAAACTAACATTTTATTTTTCTATATACTCTTTCAACCTAAACAAATTTTTCCCACTGAATTGGAAACGTTCTGATTCCGTCGTCATAAAAAGTGACAGGTTGTGCCAGCCAGAGCTTTTTTAGCGGTCCAAACAAATGGTAGTCGCACGGCGATAAGTCTGGACTGTAAGAAGGATGTTCAAGTTACTTCCAGTGTATTTTCTCCAGCTTGGCCTAAGTTATGGGTGCAGTGTGTGGCCTGGCGCCATCATGGAGAAGAATGACGTTCCTGATGGGAGAACGAGATTTTGGTGCGATAGGCAGCTTTTGTCCTATCCAAAAGTTGACAATAATATTCTGCATTGATTGTTCGGCATTCATGGAGAAATTCAACGAAAAGAATACTTTTCCTACCCCAAAAAACAGTCAGAAGAACTTTTCCTGCAGACAAACTTGTTTTCATCTTCACTGGTGCTCTTTCTCCTTTTTGCCGCCACTTCATACTCGCTTATTTTGATTCTGGTGTATAGTGGTGAACATATGTTTCACCACAAGTGACTATGCGATTAAGTAACTCTTTTCCTTCATCTTTATAACGAGCGCAAAGCCTCTGAAAAACCTCAAAACGCACACTTTTTTGATTGGGGGTGAGAAGCCGAGGAACCCATCGAGCTGAGACCTTCCTGAAATCAAGTTTGTCGTGGACTATTGAATAAACACTCTCATGACTGATTCCCACTGATCCAGCAATTTATTCAAGTGTAAGGGGTCGGTCACCCTACAAAAGCTCACGTACTGCACAAATGTTCTCTTCCGTGATGGAGGTTCGGGGACGACGATCATGTGATTCATAATCCAACCTTTCTCGTCCTGCTGCCGTTTATGCCACTCCTACACTTGCGTTTTAGAAAGGGTTTCATCCCCGAATTGGGCTTGAAGACGCTTCAAAATTTCAGAAGGTCGCACATCGTCAATAGACAGAAATTTTATAATAATGCGTTGCGCAACAACAGAAGGAACTAGCTGCTCACTCATTGTTCAACTAAATGCAAAAAAAGAAGAGGTGTCGCATGTCAGGAGGTGTCTAGCTCTCCAGACGGAATTTGGCCTTTTGGAAAAAAACGCCGTTTGGCCTTTAACACGAAATTCAGGCTTATATTTGTCTTGCCCTCGTATAAAATATGGTAGTCTATTAATTTGTAGTAGGTTTGCCTTTAATATTAGCTCAGCGATAGGATCCCGAACTTATAATTTGTCAAAATGGTTAACGAACGAGTTGGAAAATTTGCCTATTGCACAAACAAGTTTTTTCAGTTAAAAATTCTAGTGAGTTCATTGACAATATCAAAAATATCCAATTGCAAGAAGGTGAAATTTTGGTCTCGTTTGATGTATGCTCATTGTTTCCAAGTGTCCCAATCCCGGAAATTTTGGACTACCTCAGGGAATTACTCGAATTAAATGGTTTAGACGATAAAATTATTAAGGAATACATTCGGCTTACTAGTATTTGTATGAATCAAAATTGTTTTCAGTATAATGGTGAATATTTTCAACAACATGAGGGAACGGCAATGGGTAACTCCTTGTCACCTTTCATTGCAAATCTTTTTATAAGTAAATTTGAGACAGAAGTAAAAAGATAAATTCGAGTATTTCCCTAGAGTTTGGTTCAGGTATGTGGATGATATCTTCGCGGTATTTGATACAAAAGCAATTAATTTAGATAATTTTGTTGGCAAATTAAATAACCGTTTCCCTACCATAAAATTTACATATGAAGTGGAACACAATGAACAGCTACAATTTTTAGATGTATTAGTTATTAGAAATAGTGAAAATAAGTTAGAGTTTGATGTACATAGGAAAGAAACCGCGACTATTAGATATATTCCCAACGATTCACACCACCCTTTTCAACATAAAATGGCACGTTTTATTTTTCTAATTCACCGTTTGTTAAATTTTCCCCTCAGTAAAGAGAGGTTTGAACATGAGAAACAATTAATTAAAAATATAGCTAAGAGTAACGGTTATTCAGTCCATTTAATAGATAAGTTAATAAGGAGGCATAAATTTAAGAGAACTCTGCACAATTCCACGACTTTTCGTAGAAATACTGACAACTCGAAATTTGCTTCGTTACCATATGAACCTAAATTCACCCGCGGACTAGATAACATTTTTAAAAATATTAATATCAATTTGGTTTATAATTCTAAAAATAAACTACAGACGCTTTTGGGTAACTTCACAGACAAAATCAATAATAACGAAAAGTCAGGAATATACGAAATAAGTTGTAAAGATTGTGATCAAAAGTATATTGGGCAAACAAAAATATTTATTTTGACTAGATTTAAAGAACATTTGAAGTATGGCAGAACAGAAAAATCTTTGTGTTGCCCAACACGCTTTTGACAACAACCATATGATAGACATAAATAATTTAATATTAATTAGAAATGTAACAAACAGTAGACAGTTGGATGCTTTTGAAAGTTTAGAAATCATTAAGTGTAACAATAGTATGAATAAGGACAATGGTCCGATACCCACCAGTCCACTGTTTGCTCTGATAAACGGTTACGGTTCAGTGAACCGTGGCAACAAATTTAGTATAAATAGTGCGAGTGTGTAGGCTAGAATTTAGTTTTAATCTTCTCCTGAAGATGCCAACTTGGTTGGCGAAACGCGCGTCGAGAAAAGTGTAGTGGTTCGATGTTTCGTGGAAAACGTCCAGTTTTTTGTTTCTACGCCGAAGGTTCCAGTACTTCTACACTCCAGGTTTAATATTAAATATACATCTATATTTTTGTGACGAGAATATCACCTTATGAACGTTGGTACTTTACTAGTAACGTAGACATGCACGTAAGATGAAAATAAGAAATCGTGATATCGATATGACATGCATATAATACAGGTATTGCATTTAAACAAAATTCTAGGGGCAATTCTTTAAAAACACATCAAAAATAGAAGTATAATTGTAATTTATCATATCAATGTGTCTATTAAAGAGATTCTGATGGTACAGGTCACTGTAACTGGGACATTCTTTGTGAAATTAACCACACCCTGTCCAAAATTTGGAGCAACAAATACATTTTGATTTGGCTTATTATGTAACGCACACATTTTTTGGTCGCTTCAAATTTTGGACAAGAAAGTAGCTGGTTTTACAAAGAATGCCACAACAACGTATACATATAAACTAGACAACAGGGGAACTTTTTTCTGTGTATCCAGAGGGCATAGAATGCTAAACTAATGATGTCAACAATTAAAAGGCAAATGTTGAAGTTATAGTAGTGACTTTTATGCCTTAAAATATACACAAATTCAAAACGAATTGCGACATCCATGTGACATGCATGTAACATAGAAAAAACAATATAATTTGAAATATGTATCTAACAGTGAATCTTTTTTCTGTGTTGATCCAGAAAATAATACTGATTGGGACACACCACAATGTAATTCATGCTTCTAATAGGTATTATAACTAGGGAAACATTGAACTAAAGATGTTAACGAAAGGCAAATGCTCAGGTAACACATCACTCCATAAGTTCGTAGGATGGCTAATCAAACAACTTTTTAGGCAAAATTCGACTTTATTCATCAACATAATCGCCTTCAAGAGTGACACATTCATTCCAACGCTTCTCTACCATTTCTATGCATTTCTTATACAGGGTGGCCCAGGGTCATGTACACCCCCAAAAGAGCTCCATTTTTTGTAGTAGGAATTTGAAATTTTACATACGTAAATGAATCGTTGAAGCTCAACTTTAACCTATAGGGTGGATATTTCCTATTTCGCCCTAACCGGAAGTGATATAACTTTTTTTTAATGGCAACCACTTTTTTATGCGATTCGGCTAGAGTATCGGATTCTTTATCTGTCTATTTTTTAAACAGAAAAATCGGTTAAAAAAATGGCAAAGATACGTACATTATTTATATTTTATGAAGGCGGCTATGAATCAAATATTAAGGGCTTGCTTTTTTAACAAGTAAGCCATGGAATTTATAAAAAAAGGTACAATGGTACTATTGTTGTAAACTGAAGTTGGATCTAAAGTTTTTGTTATGTTTTATGACTTATGTTTATGCAAAACTTTAGAAAAACTTTTTTCCTAAAAAGAAAACGCCATTATTAAATGGCGTTTAAATTAATGTCCATTTTTTATTTTATAAATTTGAAACACATAATGTCAACTTCACATACAGCATGTGAAAATTACGTCAAGAACTTACAGACTAATAACTAATAAGATTAGGCATAAATAATAAGAGCTGTGCAAAACAAAATTTTGCGTTGAGTTTGACAGGTAACTGATTTAGTAATTTTTACAATCAGTAGACGCATTCGATGGCGTACTAACTGGGGAACGTTTGAAACTTGTAATATCAAAAATGAATATTGCCATTTGTAAAAACGTAATATTGGCCCTTTCTTTTTTGGAAAAATGAAATTTTCTAAGTTCTGCATAAAGATAAAGGTATTCTGCGTAACTTTACATCCAACTTTAATTTACAAGAGTACCATTGTACCATTTTTTGTAAATTCCATGGCTTACTTGTTAAAAAAGCAAGCGCTTGATTCATAGCCGCCTTCATAAAATATAAATAATGTACGTATCTTTGCCATTTTTTAACCGATTTTTCTGTTTAAAAAACAGACAGATAAAGAAACCGATAATCTAGCCGAATCGCATAAAAAAATGGTGGTTGCCATTTGAAAAAATAAAGTTGATATCACTTCCGGTTAGGGCGGAAATAGGAAATATCCACCCCCTAGGTTAAAAGTTGAGCTTCAACGATTAATTTACGTATGTAAAATTTCAAATTCCTACTACAAAAAATGGAGCTCTTTTTTGGGGTGTACATGACCCCTGGGCCACACTGTAGAACGATGTGTCCAACTCTTCAAAATACGTTTCAGCTTCGGCGATCACCTCCTCATTGGAGCCATATCTCTTTCCGGTGAGCATTTTTTGGAGATTTGCGAACAAGTAATAGTCGTTGGGGGCTAAATATGGAGAATACGGTGATGCGAAAGCAATTCTAAGTGCAATTCGTGCAATTTTCTCATTGTTGCGATCGACTTGTGATACGGTGGATTGTCTTGGTGAAAGAGCACTTTTTCTTCTTCATTTGGGGCCGTTTTTTTCGCGATTTCGTGCTTAAAACGTATTAATAATGCTATGTAATATTCAGTATTGATACTTTTTCCCTCTTCAACGTAGCCGATGAATATTATACCATGCGTATCCCAAAATACGGATGCAATATCCTTTCCAGCCGACTTTTGTGTTTTTGGTCGTTTTGGATGGTTTTCGCCGGTTGCTGTCCACTCAGATGACTGCCGATTTGACTCCGGAGTGTAGTGTTTCATCCATTGTCACATGTCGCATGAAAAAGCCTTTTTATTTCGCCTAAACAGCTCCAAACAGCGCTCTGAATCATCAACACGTTGTTTGGTCAGTAGTGAGCAAACGCTGTACACACTTCGAACAGAGCTTTCTCGTGGACAAATGCTCATGCAAAATAGTAAACACAATGCCTTCTAATATTTTTAAGGTGTCAGCTATCTCACGCAACTTCAGTAAGTTACGGTCTTCCAAAACGATTTTGTGCAATTTTTTACGTTTTCCCATCAAAAAGCAATGCTTTATAAACACAATCTTCAGATATTTCCATTGTTTAGAAAATTAGCATTTTCTAATTAAATGTTTAGCAAACATTTAATTAAGTAGCGTCACTAAAACCACTGTAACTTGTAAATTAATGGTTGGAATGTCATGCAATTTTGACGCATACCGATTGAACGTTGGTGGTATCTACAAATCATATGGATTTGTCAATAGTAGCGCCATCTATATATCATCCTACGAACATATTGAGTAATGTAGTACAGTTTTGACTTTCAGTTTCTTGCAAACATACAGAGAGTTTTAAAAATCAAAAACGGTCTGTGACATCCATGTGACATGCATGTAACATGACCAAGTATGTACAAATCTCCATTACCACAGAATCTTTCAGGTCTGGATAAAAAGTAAACTTCATTCTATCGGGACTCATGCTGGTATCTCAAACAATAAAAATTAAATGTATTGCACCTGGTACGGCCCTCACGCGTTCCCGATCTAATCCCTAGCTTGGGCCTTAAAGATACTCAAAAAGTTATACATCACTTCTCCGAAACCTTCATCCATCTACAAAGTACAGAATCAATTAGAGACATTTGCAAAAACAGTCGAGGACCATAAATAAACACACACATATATATATATAAGTAGTAATAACGTTACGATACAAGTTAACAGTGGTGAAATAACATCGATTGACACACTGTGCAAACACAGGCCGTGTGATGGTGAGAATAAAACACTGATATCGCGTGCTAACACATAAAATAACATCCAGAACTGACTTTTAAGGAAAAAATATTTATTTATTTTCATAATTGTCATTTTGTTCTATATTGATATATCGTAACGATCTGTTAAATACTATAAGCAGTTTTTCGCGTCAATACCTAAGGGATCGTCATTTATTGAACTATTTCTCACGAGCAGGAAAAATGGAGTTGTCAGCATGTCCCGATGTGAAAGACTTTAAAGCGAGAGCTATTTCATTTAGAGAGGTCTGGAAATCTAGTTACCCGCTATAAATTCTGCGCCAATAAGATTTAGCACCGCCCTATCGAATCTCATTCCAAAAACGACGATAATTCTCAATTTCTTAACGTCGCTTAGCTAATAGATTTAACGCGAGAAATTTTTGAGGAATCGATTCATTCTAGAAACTAATTTACTGTACTGGGATAACCGAAAACCTGGACATATTTTGAATAATACTATACCGGGTGACAGCGTGGCATATACAGTAAGCGGCACCCTAATGCGTACATAGGTGGATATTAAATACATATTAAATGATACATTTTTATGTCATAGTTAGGCGAATTTACTTGGGCCTGGGGGGCTTGGTTGTACAGGAAAGCTAAGGAGGGGGTCTTATCGGAAATCTAAAGAGCAACGTTGCCAGAACTAACTGTAACTCTTAACTCTGCATAATAAGTCTTTATAAAAACCCTATATTTACAAAATGCATTGATGTACGATCAATTAATATAAGCCAATTTAATTTTCAGACTGCTTTGCGTATCGTATAATAAAGTTTACTGTTATCTTTTTTCAACCCAACAACTGTGAAATAATTTTAAACAGTTAATATTACTTTAAACAGCTGTGAAACAATTTTAAAATATCTAATACGAATATTATGTTGATATGACAACAGCGAACGCACGCAGCGAATGAGGGCAGAACGAACGGTCCAATGGTTCACTCTAAGCTCCACCCACTAATGCACTCTCCTTGCCCCGTCGCGGATCTCCGCGGTTGTCGGCGGCCGCGCTCATACCGTCTGGCATTCAATTATTTGAACTTTTTCGTCAATGTGATAAATATCCTTTTTTATTTTTATGTATGAATGTATGTAGTGCTTCTACAATACGCTCGTAATAACGTACTTTTCTAATCAGGCACTAGACCAGTATAAAATATAAAATGGTATTTCAAATTTTAACTCAAATAGCCCTACCGACAAACCGGATACCTTTCATACGCCTGCGCTAGCGATTGGATCGCGCTTGGTTCTCACCTCATGTTTACTCTACTTACAAAGAAGTTCAATTATCAATTGCCCTTCATTCGGCTATGTACGCATTAGGCTGCCGCTTACTGTATAGTGCAATGTTTTGCCTACTACGTTGGCATAATATCTGGCTATTGAAACTTTGTTGTCAAACTTTTGAGGTGGCTGTTAAGTTATTCATTTCGACCATATCACGTTTCATAAATTTGTACTGGCAAACTGGAAGCGTCAACCAGGAAGGAAGAGGAAACAAGGCAGTGGCAGACCCAGAGTAAGGACAGAAGAAAACGTTGAAATGATTAGGCCAGTGATAACTGACAATCCAAGAACATCAATTAGCCATCTGAGCCAAGTGAATCTGAATATGAGACTTTGCAGACAACCTTCACTTTTATATTGAATCTCCAATGTACTCACAAAACATTGTAATGTGAGCAGGTGTGAGCAGAAGAAAGATTATTGGGCCTACATACTTTTTTTAAGGGAACACTGAATCCAGAGAGGTACCATTTAGAAATCTTAACGCTTTTTGTATAAATGTTGCATGACGATGAATTGCAAGAAGGTTGTATTCAACAAGATGGAGCTCGTGGGCATACTACTAAGGAAACAATTAATTATATAGGCGAATTGTTCGAAGATTATAATTAGGTTGAACGTGCAGACCATATTTCCCCCTAGATCTTGCAATTTGACCACCCTGTGATTTTTTTCTATGGCTTTATTTAAAAAAAATCAATTTTTGAAATTCCCGTTGGTGATATGCCATGCTTCAGCCATGCATTGTCAATAAAATTGATGAAACTAATGGAACACCATATCTATGTTATCTACTGCAGCACGTTATGGAGCTCAATTATGTATAAATATGGGTGGTCGTCATTTTCTTTAACAGTGTAAATTTTTTTCGAAAATATGGTATCTTCTTATTAAAGTTTTTTATTTCTGTTTTTTATATATCTGGTAGAAGTGCCCATCGCATAACATGACAGCCTTGACAATTCAATAAGATTATAAACGTAAGATTAAGAACAGAAATACGTATTTTTTTGCTCGGCCAACTTTGATGACATTTTTTTTAATGGATCGTTATAATAAATTTAAATATATCCCTTACAATTTGATATCCCATGTGATAACCTTGTATATTACTTAACGATTTATTGTTTTTCAGGTGTAACCATAGAGAGATACATACGTTTTCCACGAAAATGTGGAAACCTGAATGCATTGAAATTCATTTAATAAATCTTAAAAAAACATTTTATGCAAGGAAATATAATAGTGTCAGTTCTGCATGCCATAGTTTGAGTACATAAAAAAATTGCGGCAACATTAACACAGAATTACTTTTGTCGTAGCAGCACCCCCAGCACACACGCCCTTGCCCACCCCTATCGTCAAGGACAGGAAACGGGATGGGAGGATGAAGAGGGTTAAGAAATAAAAGTAAGACGGGGAACTTTTCGCTTCTATCTAAATACCTTTCGAGTCTAACGGCGCGGCAAAGGATGCTAGACCTGCACCACGTTAACCGTCTAATAGTTCAAGAGATCATGAGAAAAAACTTGGTTTGAAAAGGTCCATATTTAAAATACAGGAGTATTTAGTAGGTATAAAAAGGCGAAGTCCGCTATAAATCATTGTTGATATATCCATCTCATTCCAATTCAAACGAGCCCTTAAGTCTATGGCAGTCAACTATGATGTTGGCAGGTCGTGAACACGCCTTTATCTAATTAAAGAGTGACGACTTCAAATAATTAGATAAGGTGAAAAGAGAAGTTCGAGGAAAAGGTGGTCACATATCTTCCGTCGATGAGCCTGACTGACAGCGATGGTAACATGCTGTGTAGTACTTACATGGATAAGAATGATATACATATGTAGTTAAAGTTAGAAATGTGTCCACAACTTGTCAATGTAAGCATTAAATACAATATACAGGGTGTTCCTAAAAGGTACGTCATAAATTTAACAGCGTGTTCCTGAATCAAACCAACATCATTTTATCTAAAAACTAAACGACCATAAAATAATAAAGCCAATATTTTTAATTGCATTTTTTCACGGATATGGTTAACTTTTCGAATTTTGAACAAGAATAAGATCCTTTTTATGTTTCAATTATTTTCAATACAGTGTATCTAAAAAAAATGTAGCTGATTATTTGCATCTTAAAAATGAGCGTTCATGCCAACATTGAAACGTTTATCTCTACACATGACGGAAATATTCTGTAAAAATAAATTAAAAATGGAAACTTTGAAGAGCTGTACCTATAGCTATAACACCCTGTATATAACACCCTGTATATATAGAGCTCGTCTGAATTCGACTTCTACTTCTTATATTTACTTTACTATGCATTAAAGGTGTAGATGAGTCAGCAATATATTGAAATATGGACTTTTAGAAAACCCTTGCAGGTTTTTGGCACGGGATCTTGGACTATAAATGTCTGGCGCGGTTCGAAGGAAGAAAAACGAACGAGATGGAGTGATGTGATGTAGTCTAAGTAACAAATAATGAAATGTCGGATTTCACGCGTTACAGCTTGGCGAAGACATTCGGAATCATGTGGTCATCGGGCACTGACGGCATCTTCTTCCTCAGTAATTGAGATAGTCAGTGGAGGTGTGGGAATGCACAGAGAGCGGAAAAAGTAGGTACCGCACAAGTTTAGTGAAATCAAAACAAACATGTTTTCACAAAAACCCGCAAGTCAAATTTTAGTTGATATATCGCCTTTCGATAGTCAACTGTTTTCGAGAGATGACGTAATCCTCAATTTTTCAATTGACAATCTCTTAATGACACAAGTTCAATTAATACATGCTAAAAATTAACTAACATTAAAAATAAAATGCAAGATTAGTCAAATCGGATGTATACTAGACTGCATCCTTTATCTCCGATCCTGCGAATTATCAACTCATTTCATCATTTGTTGGTTAAATTATACACAACAGAAACCGAAAAAAATTGATCGTCTTATATAGATATTCTTTTATCGTCTTATTTTAAGTGACGAAGTATCTTTGATATACGTGATGACGTGTTTTAATAAAAATATCATATACTGAACGTTCACCAACATTAACACTAAAGAATATCGCATTTGTCGATAGAAATAAATCTATAAATGACGTTTATCTCTGAAACGGTGATGCTTTAGTTAAAAAAATCGCATAAAAGGGAAAGATTAGTAGAAGGGGGGGGGCGGTGAAGATCGGAGGAGGGAGTGGGGAAACAAAGAGTGGGAAACGGTTGGGAAATGGGGGAAAGAGGGGCAATTGGGTGATGATACTGAAGAGTGGACAATTGGGAGGAGAGGGACGATGAGGTGTTCTTAAAAGTAAAAAGAGGGAGGTGGAGCGGGTGAAGGGGAGGCTGGCAGCTATTTCCACGGATTGCCGTGGGGGCGCGGTGTGCTATATGAACGTCTGCTCGCAGGAGTTATGCCGAAGCGAGTAGGACGAGTAATATCGCTGCGACGAGAATCTCTGGAACAAGTGAACACATATCAGGAGCGCAAAGTGGCCGCTGGTAGAATTCGAAATTCTCGCGTATCCATAATGAAGCATGGGACTCATATCGTTTTATTAAATCCACGTAGAAGACAGCCAAAACATAAAACTTCAAACCAAACTGAGTAATTTTACTTTAAACTAATTGAAATTTTTGGAAATCTTTTTCCACAATGGCTTTCTATTTAGTTCTAACAATAACCATCTAAAATATGATAAATTTTCGAAAATATGAGTCCCATATTTACGAAAATACAAGAATTTCAAATTCCTTCAGACATCACTGGTGGCCCATTTCATAGATTAACACATTTTAGGTTGATAGGCGATTCTTCGATTCATCTATTTAATTTTGAATGTTGTATTTTTTTATACGGCTGCCCTTTAGTGGACATAGACTCGACGTATTTCAGACTGTCTGACAAGCTAGATGGCGTTCCTGGCAGCACATCACTAAAGGTAGGACCATTAAGCTCATGTAATGAGAATAATTTCCGTCTCTCTGTTATACGAGGGCAGTCCATGTTACCACTAGAGGTCAGTCCATATGTCACCACTGTATTTCTGGCGAGAAAACAAGCCGAATCACTCGTTCATTATTATTTAATAGTTGTTATATAATAGTGGACGGAGTTTATTCTCATTCTTTTACACGATTAAAACATGTCCATTCCAATTTCCGTCTTTGTAATATCACGAGACCTGAATTAAAAAAAAATGTATTTCCATGTGTATTTCCATTGTAAATTCTTTCTGTAAATTACAAAATATAAATATTGTTCTTATAATTGATCCCAGTATGCGTCGAATATTCTAGAGCAATAGAAAAATAAATTTAAAAATAGTATTTCGTATTTAATATCTGAATGCAAATGCTAACAACATATCTCTATGATATTTTTCTGTTTTAAAAATAGTGGTATTAATTTGTAGCGATTGCATTTGGTCGTTTTGATAGAAAAAGTGGAAACAAAGAAGCTCCTTATAACAAAAAAATAATAATAATAAAATAAAACAAGGAAATTTATTTATGGAGCAGACTTTTTGACGCATATACGAGATGTGTAATTAAGTACACTCGACATCCACTTATCTGAACTTTTCCGTTCCGCAAAATTCCACATTTCCGAACTCTCTCCACCTCGGGATAACCGAACCTGGCGCATGCGCAAAGGGTTTTTCTGGCTCATTCGACAGCGACAAGTTCGGTTGTGTGGAAGTACAAGTTCGGAAATATCGTGGGAAAAAGTTCGAAATATGGTGAGTTCGGAAATATGGAGTTCGGATATGTGGATGTTGAGTGTAATGATAATAATGTTTTTTTTATTCGAATAGAATTACAATTCAGTATTGTATCCTTCAAAATAACTTCCTTGGGAAGTCACACAGCGCTGGAGACGATTCTTCCCTTCCTCATAGCAGTGCTGGAACTCATATACTCGAATAGCTTTCTGCTGGTCGGTTACAGCCGTTTGAATGTTTTCTATGGTCCCAAAATGACGTCCCTTGAGGTGATTTTTCAATCTCGGGAGGAGAAAAAAGTCACAAGGACTCAAATCAGGGGAATAATGAGGCTGGGAGCCACGGGAAGAGGAGGCTGTTTTTTACTGGCTAAAACTCGTTTATTGAAATGGCTGTGTGACAAGGAGCATTGTCGTGATGCAACATCCAGTTGTTCTTGATGTCTGGTCTCACACGCATGACCATTTTTCGAAGATTGTCAAGAACTTCTCTGTAAAAGTGTTGATTTACTGTTTGGTCTGGAGGCACAAATTTTTTGTGGACAATTCCCTGGCTATCAAAAAAACAAATCAACATGTATTTGATCTTTGACTTGCTCATTCTTGTTTTTTTGGGTCTTGGAGAGCTTGAAGTGTGCCATTCCATGCTTTGGCGCTTGGTTTCCGGGTTGTACTCAAACACCCAAGTCTCATCACCAGTAATGACACATTCCATAATATGGGGATCATTTTCAACCATTCCAAAAAGTCAAGACATTTTTCTCTTCTGATTTGACCATTTTTGCGCAGATATTTGTCATCCCCAATTCGTCAGTCAAAATCTGATGAATAGTGGTGTGATTCAAATTTAACTCTTCCCCGATCATTCTTGTCGTCAACCGACGATCTGAACACACAAGTATTCTATCGACATTATCATTGGTTCTTGAAGATGAAGGCCTTCCGCTGCGTGGTTCATCTTCAGTCGACTCTCTTCCTTCTGAGAATGCCTTAAACCACCGAAAAACCTGGGCTCTTGAGAAAACACTCTTTCTTGAAGTTTTGCAAAAGTATCCGTGTCCTGAAGTCTGAAACAAAACCTGATAGCACACCGTTGCTCAAATTAATGTCACTAATTTTTAAACGCACTAGAAAAAAAAACGGTTTACGAAAATAGTCGCAAAGAACAAACAAATGACTCTTAACAAGTTCAAATTTGTACTGAAGGTGCATTATGTGTTAACATACAGCCCTTCTAAATCCAGTCGCCGCAGTGTTGCTAGATCGGGCGCTACGTTGCCAGTCTCATTACTTAATTTACACACCTCTATATCTACATATATTCAAAATATCTACAGTGTATTCAATATATATATTCAATATATATATAGTCAATAATCACTTATTGACCCCTTCAACTTTGTGTTCTTTTATTTTTTTTAATGTTATTATTGTTCCATTAATCTTCATGTGGTCAAAAATAACACGTTGCTCCAACGCGGACAAATAAATATTGTATAAGCTCGTCCCCCTAAAACGCGAAATTATCGCACTACAATGGAAATATCGCGGTACACAGCAGAGAGATTCTGAAATGTAAATGCTCGGCAGACTGAAACGCCCCTTTGAGTGTTCGAGTCAACGTTCCTGGTTCATCGCTGAAATGGTTTCGGGAAATTTCGCCATTGTTCAAATCTCAAATTAATGTCTACATGATAAACTAATTACCTTATTTACCATATCCTAGTCTGCCTCTGGATTCAAGTAATTCCGTGCAATTATTACATGGTATTTCCTATATGTTTTGTTTGCCACATTGTTGTCGTTATTATTTTCCGTTACAAGAACATTTGTTAGTCCAAATGCGACTGCAGACCAGCAAAAAATAATTTTACAGTTACATATTTCATTAACTGGATGATACGGATTCTGTGACCTCTTTCTTTTTTTTGGACATCTGAGAGCCTGTCCGTTACCGATGTCGCGTTTCATATTTCCTCTTTACGATATGATGGGGGCATAGGGTCTTCCTCTGGGAACGAAACTTCCCGAAATACTCATGCTATATCAGATCGTCTATGAAGTTGTTAAAATATAATGTCGAAGTGTTGATAACCTATTTTTAACTTTGCTGAAAAAGTTTCAGCCAATCATTCTATATTTTGTGACAGTACCACTCCAATGTTGTACAAATACTCAAGTCTATTATTAGCCCTGTATTTTTTCTATTCTGCTGATAATTCAATTGGGTGACTGCGTTTGGTGTCAGAAAATAAAATTGGAATAGAGTTATATTTCGTGAGGACAACTCCCAAGAGTAATTTATTTTATCGAATCTAAAACAGATTTGCTAGAAAATAGTAGCTCCATCTAGGAATCAGTACCTAGCGAAATTAATCTCTAGGCAACGTTGGTGTGAAACTAGAGCGACAATATAAGGTAAGTAAATAGAGTTCAGTGAAACAGGTGCAAAAATAATAAATTATTTATTTAGGGATTAAATAAAACTAAAACGAACAATATTTTTTGTAATCATTTCATTTTTGACATTAAAATAAATAATGTTTATAGTTGTACATATTTACCAAACTACAAATCTTTATCAAGGGATTAAACAAAATACTTAATAAAAAACTGTTTTTTTTTTTCATAAAAAAAAATAAAAAACGTCATTTTTTGTGATCGTTGCTATTTTACTATTAAAATAAATATATTTACAGTAATACAGCTGGTCATCTATCAGAAGTCCAATTTTAAAATGATTCCTTCATATTAGACCAGTTGGCTGCTCAGTTTTCTTTTGTTTTACCATTATACCTACGTAGTAACTTCCTGCCAACCAAGTTGCTTGTATACATTTGTCTGCAAACTTTACGTATTAAGAAAGTTTAATATCGCTAGTGAGACGCCCACGTTTTAATTTTCGGTCAGATTTAGCTATATAGATATATAATATTAGTTTGTAAACTCATCAAAATGTTAATCCTCCCTCTGGGTGCTAACAAACTATGAATGTATAAAGAATGATACAAAAAACTCGAGATGAAAATATGAAACTAATGACAAGAAAAACTAAAAAGGACGAGAGAAGAAAAGTCGGATTGTAAATATGTTGTCCTGCGTAATTTTTATACTCCCACGAAATAAAAGCAAGTGGAAAAGATTTACTCTATCACAATACGAAAGTTTGAACACGAAATTGTGTTTCTATTTATTCCTAGGTATATGATGCTCTTATCAGGCAGTTATCGATGTAAAACTTCTAGGAGATCTCAACTGCACGTGTTATTAAAATTATAATCCGTTTCAGTAGTAAAAAAAATATGTATCTTTCTGGAAATACTCCAGCTCTCTTAAAGTACCTGAAGTCTTACTGTAAATATAATGTTTACTTTTTTCAACCAGACAAAATAAAATTCATCTGGAGTGCCTTTAGATAATATAAATAAGATAAAGTGTATAAAAGTAATCTTACCTGACTCGGTTTACTTCTAAAAGCTGGCTGGTATTTCCTCCTCACCGATCTGGGACAGCAGACACAGAGTATCCTTAGGAATGCCCTAGAACAAAATAAATCACTTACGGTTTGTTTTTGTTGAAATATATGTTCGTTATCAAAACACTAGGTAACCATAGCTGTGTAACACAATTAATTTTTATTTGTAACTTGTTTCTCTTCAATAATAAAGTAATTAAAAGTGTTGCTTTCTGTGAACTCAAATACAATGCTTTTGTAGTGCATACAGTTTACAAAACCTTAATCAGTGGCGGCTAGTTTTGAGGTTTGCCCACCTCCGAAAAAACGTCGAAAAAACGTTATTTTTTCTTTTAAATTTCATTTCTTTATTTTTTTTTAATGAATCACGCCACAGAAATTGGCATTCTCCCTCTAAGAGTCATTACAACTGTGCAGAAGGAGAATACACATGGAAAAGACGTAGGACACACAACCAAACCCTGTGACAGGTGCCAATTGCCACAGCCTGGATTCGAACCCGCGCGGATAATAGCTGTCGGAGTAATCGCCATCTTCTCACCTGGCGTTTTACCCACTGAGCTATCGCCGCGGCTATTCTATTGTTATAAAAGTAGAAAGTAGTTCATTTGTGCCAAAATAGCTACATATTTGTTACCTCCCGTCGTATTCTCAAATATACATCGTAACTAACAACACCACTGCTGTTCGTGATTCGAGTTATTCATACTAGCTCAAATAGCTCGCGGTGTTCGCGCGACTTAAAAACACGTCACATTATTCAGCAAGTTGTCGTTCCCCTGCGGCGTAGAGAGTATCGCCAAGAAGAAACTTCTAAAGAAATAAGAGAATCCGACTATTTATTTATAATTGCAGATGAAACAAAGATCGTCGGATCCACTTTCTCTTCCAATAAGGTAATAATAATCAACATTTGTAACTGTCAGAGTCGACCTTGAAAACTTACTAATTCTCAGCACCATATTTCTCACAAGTATTCATTTGTAACTCCCACATTCTTTTAGCATGAGTCGACACTGATCTTGATGGTAGTTATGACTACATCGTCAACTCCTATATTCAGTAAGAGTTACCATCCTGCGTACACAGGTGGATATTAAATACGTATTAAATGCTACATTTATATACAAAGTCAAAGTTAGGCGAATTTACTTACGTAAAACAGACCGCCCCCCCCCCCCCCCCCCCTTAGCGGAAATCTAAAGAGCAAAGTTGCCAGAACTAACAGTAACTTTGCATAATAAGTTTTTATAAAAACCTTATATTTATAAAAAATGCATTGATGTATGAATGTATATGTTTTAGCTTACATACATATATAAAATCATTGGCAAATGACAATATTGAATAATTATTTGTAAAAAGTTAATATGGGCTGAAAGATTCGGCCCCAAGAAAGCGCATTATTACAAGTTCGTACTTGAAAATAATAGATAAAATAAACAGTTCAAGCAAAAAAAATGCAATTACAGTTAATATTACAGTTAATAACAGGCCCCCCTTTTTAGCAAATAGGCAGCCTTCTTTGGCATAAATATTCGTTTTTATTTTTAAGAATGTATGTAATGCTTCTACAATCCTTTCGTAATAACGCACTTTTCTAATCTAAGTCATCATTCTTCATTTCTAAGTCACTAGACCAGAATAAAATATAAAATGTTATTTCAAATTTCAACCCAAACAGCTCCACCGACAAACCGGATGCTTGCCATACGCCTGCGCTAGCGACTGGATCGCGATTGGTTCCCACCTTATGTTTAGGCGGTGGTGGCGTCTACACAAGATAACAGTTAACTTATCAGTTAGAATACAACCCGTCTGCTGTGTTGTGAGCCGCACCCTGACTAAGGTAGACGTGTTACCGCGAACATTACTTACACTTCTGTTGCATGTTACGGTGGAGCGATGGATAAACAATTTTGCGGAACTGATCTTTAACTGCAGTGAACTTCGTTTTACCGTGTGTGACAGTGTATTGAAGTGACATCTAAAAACAGCTGTTTTGCAGCATGTTGCTCAGACAAACAAAAGATAAAGCTCGTGGTGTGGTGCGCGAGACAGACAGAGGCAATTTAACTTGGGTTAAGTCAAAATAATGGTAGGGTGTAATAGGTATTCCATTCGCCAAATTAGACATACAGACAATTCGGCTGCCACATTTCAAAACACAGTATCCAACATTTGTCTCAAAAATTCATTTTTACTCCGAGCAGATACTGTGTTTATTCCGCGTCTATTGCACTACCTAGAAAACGAATATCTTTTTATAGTTACGCACATATATTTCGGCAAAATACAGTATCTACAATACAATTTTTGGTTTTCTACGCCAAAACCCGGCAAATGCTATTTTCAATAGTAAAATATAGGTGATACCTAGTATGTGGTACCTACTTACTGTGTATTGGAAGCAACATCTGGAACAGAATGTTTTACAAAAATTTACCCGTAACACAGTATGTGGCAGTTACTGTGAATTGGAAAATATATTTTAATTAGATGGTTTTACTCGTAACACAGTAAGTGGTCAAAGCAAGTGGTAATTAAGTGTTAATTATTGGTCACAAAGTTAATTGGTAATTATTGGTCACAAAGTAAGTGGTAATTATTGGTCACAGCAAGTGGTAATTATCAAAATGAAAATATTATGTGCAGATATAATGCTTTTTAATATATAAACTCTGCTCACGTTTTATTAAACATCTATGCCAAAACACAGCAACTGCATTTTTTTTGAAAAAACACATGAATCTTTAAATTATTGTTTACGTATACAATAACTTGCAATTATAGTATCATAAATTGTTAAAATTGTATTTAAAGATCTTTAATAGTTCGAGGGCCATATGCATGAAGTTTTCTTTAATTTACTCAAAACTTTGAAAACAACAGTTACTGTGTTTTGAAATGTAGCAGCCGAATTTGCCCAGAAAGCTGCGAGTGCAGAGTACGGCGAAGTTAGTCTGCCTGTAGAAACAACCTGTACGATACTTGTATTTGTATGATAAACCTACTATATATGACAGTATTAACGAGACGACATATGTTAAAGGACAGAACATAGCTAATGTAGTGGTTGGGGGACTGGATGAGGCAAATGCGGATGCGACGGATGCTACATGAAGGTGGCTGGCCGACGCCTGAAAAGGACATATACAAAATGAATGAAATAATTTATGGAAACTCGATTGACCGTACGGACACGTTGTAGCATCAGTTATCGCCTGTTTAACATTTCGTAATGTTGCTGATAGTGGTAAAATTGAGCCGCCTCTGGTAAAGTATGCATTTATTATTAACCTCCGAGCTCTAGTTATGACCAATTCTCTACTACAAAATATACAAATTTTTAAAGACCTCTCCACAAAATCGACTGTCAACCACCATGCCTACACTGTTTTATATAAATTCAATCAGGGAAAACATTGGGATTAAACGGATGTTTTAATATTTCGTTCATTTCAGTTCCTTGTTTTTCTCCTGGAATATAAAGGCCCCTTGTTATTGAGGAAAACTACGCACAAGTTAGAAAAGGTCATTCAGTCGATATATTTTAAATTCAGCCTGCACCCCCATATCATAAATGGCCGTGACACAGTTATCGACGTGTTTTTGTTGGTGATATTTTTTACATTTTATTATGCGTTGGACGCCCCCACAACTGTTAAAAAAAGGTGCAGAACGCCAAACGGAATATTAAGTAGTTTAGATATGTCTTTCATCGACTTTGATCGCTCATTTCCCTGTTTTGGAAGAGAAAAGAGGCAAGCCACAGTTTGAATCTGGTGGTAAAACAAATATAAAAGTTAGGTACTAATTTTAGCACAAAGGGGAAAATGAATTTAGTTTGTGTAGTTCAAACGTATTATTCATTTTCTTAAAAAAAAATGTAACACCACAGAAAAATAAACTGAACCACACACAATTAACTTACTAACTTACATTGGATAAATAATGCCAAATACTTTGTAAAGTGGAATTAAAAGAAACATTAAAGTGACATACGTCTACTATGCGTTTTTACTAATTTATCCGGTTAATTCATTAGTATTGGGCCATTCCATTGAAGTGGCTGGAATTTTCTAGACAAGTCTGGAGAGTGGGGGGTACAGGTTATATAAAGCATGCACTTATGTGCGTAAAGATTTTAAATCTCAGAGCGGAACTGTAATATGCAACGTGAACATGAGCGTAACTTTAAATGAGATTCGATTTGCTTTATTACATAAATTGCGTTTAGGCCATAATACAACCGATGTACACTGAAATATAGTGGCCGCGAATGACGACAACACCCCTAGTTTAGCAACATGCAAAAGATGGTTCTTACGCTTCCACTCTGACGACTACAGCATTGACGATAAATCACGATCTGGTAGGCCACCTCAACTGGATATCGAACCCGTACGGAACCACACGAGAGATGGCACGAGAGCACGGCTGTAGCCAGGCCACGGTAGTACGTGGACTCGAAACACTAGGCAAAGTCCAAAAGTTGGCCAAGTGGATACCACGTTTATTAAGCGAGGCCGATCGTCAGCATCGTAGTAACATTTGTACACAACTTCTGTCCCGCAGTTGTTGTTTTAACTGGTTGAACAATATTGTTACCGGGGATGAAAAGTGGGTGCTTATGTAAATCACAGCCGTAAGTGCCAGTGAGTAGACCTGGATGTCGTTTTATGGGGCCTTCGCGGCGTGTATCACTGGAAATTCTTTGAGGACAATACCACCGTCACCGCCGCTGTCTATTGTGCTCAACTCCGCAATTTAGCTGCCCAGCTCGACTTTCTACGGCCGGGGCTGGACAAAGTTTTGATACTGTACGATAATGCGCGTCTCCATTTAGGGAAAACAGACATGCCTTCAACTCTTGCAGTTAGGTTTTGAAGTTCTGCCCCATCCACCGTATTCACCAGACCTTTCTCCCACTGACTATCATTTGTTCTGTGCGCTCAGCAAGCATTTAATTATAAATAAATCATTCTACAAAGTCATACACGTTTTCGCTTCATAACCGCGTGAGTTCTGGAAACGTAGTATTCGCAGTCTGCCGATTCGTTGGCGACAAGTTATACAGGCGGCTCCTGTTTATGAAATAAATAATCAGATTTGAAAATATCGGCAAGGCTCAATACTTTTGAATCAACCGAATATATTTACAGATTAATAGGACAATAGAAAGAGTTTAATTTTTTCCTTGATAACTGTTGCATATTCGAAAAAAATAGAAAGAGGCAAATATGTTTTTGAAAGAGCTCTGCTATATTGTGCATATTTGTATAGTGTTAAAACTTATCCCAGAAAACTGCGGGTGCGGAAGGAAACTAAAATGATACCCCAAGATGCCAAGATAAATTCTTACGTTATTCCATTATTGAGATAAAAAAATTAAAATATGTATTTTTGGTTCGCCCTGTATGTGCGAACAACTTTGCAGGGGAGGGCTCTAATCAATTTTTTTGAATTTATATGAAGGACTCTTTAAAATTATTATCCCCTGTAGAATTCCTTTAAAAGTTTTAACATATTTACGGGACACCTGTATGTATAATTAATTTTAAAAAAACACAAATTAAAATATCAAGTTTTTTTTTTTATTTAAAATTGCTAGTAATGCTACTGCTTAGTATTAGCCAAACCACTGGTTAAGTAAAAAATAATTAGGCCAAGAAATGTGTTTCTAAACGATGGTACCCCAAGTTATTTAATATTATGGTAGTATAAAATTAATATTCAGAAATTTCGAGGACGGAAATTAAAACAATGGAAGCGCAATATTATATTTCGTCTACTAAATATGTATGTTTAACTCGAGTTTCATGAAAGCAAAAAAAAAACTGCTCGGCACAACTTCCCTGTTGGACGGCTATTATTTTCTTGTTTAATGAAAAAAAAAAAGAACGAATTTATTACCTTCTCTGCAACGTTTACCGAAGCAAGATTTTTACAGTATAAATTACATCACTTAATTAATTAGTTGCAGTCCCAGATGAATTACGGAAACGAGTGTTGAAAATTTACAGTCCACGTTTCAGGAAGTTTCAGGAGATAATCCCTTGGAAGTTTGTTGTCTTTGTGGACTGCAAATATATATTGTGAACTGAAATGGACATCACTCAATAAGTTTGTAGAATGATATGTATGTATATAGATGGCGCCACTACTGACAAATTTGTATGATTTGTAGATACTATCAACTTGCGCCAAAATTTCATGACATTCCGACCGTTAGTTTACAAGTTCCAGTGGTTTTAATGACGCTACTTTTGTTTTTTTTTTTAACAATGAAAAAAATCTTATTTTCGTGTGTTGATGAAATGGAAAAATACCGTTCAAGCAAAGCAGTCTACACCGACGATGCTGAATGCTCTGGCCGCTCAAATTCGACAGTTGTTCCAGAAAATATAAAAAAGTGCACAAAATCGTTTTGGAAGACCGTAAAGTGAAGTTGCGCGAGATAACTGTCACGAAGTGGGTACCGCGTTTGCTCAATGTTGACCAAAAATAACAATGTGTTGATAATTGAGAGCGCTGTTTAGATCTGTTTAGGCGAAATAAAAAATATTTTTTCATGCGACATGTGACAATGGATGAAACATGGATCCGTCAATACACTCCACAATCAAATCGGCAGTCAGTTGAGCAGACAGCAACCGTCGAAAGCCGTCCAAAGCGACCAAGAACACAAAAGTAGGCTGGTAAGGTTATGACGTCCGTATTTTGGAATGTGCATGGTATACCATTAATCGACTACCTATCTTGAAAATGGAAAAAGGATCAATAGTGAATATTATACCTGAGCATTATTAGTGCGTTTGAAGGAAGGAATCACGAAAAACGACCCCAAATGAAGAAGAAAAAAGTGATCTTCACCAAGACAATGCACTGTCACAAATCGATCGCAACAATAACAAAATTACAGGAATTGCTTGTTCGCAAATCGACATATCGTCAATGAGGAGGTGATCTCCGAAACTGAAGCGTATTTTGATTGGTTTGATAAATCGTTCTATAAGAAAGGCATAGAAATGTTAGAGAAGCGTTGAGTCGAATAAACGTTTACAGTTCAGTTGCAATTAAATGGAAATTTGTGCCAGCTTCCAGACTGTCGGAACCTTGACGGAAAATCTAATTTTCCTCGGAAAATTAGCTACTTTATTATTTAACCATTGCAGCAGCTGCAATTATTGCGCATCATTAGTTCACAGTGAAAATTCCAATTAGTCGACTGAATTGGGGTATTTAACTATTGTTTTTTTTTTTGGCAAGACGCCTATATTCATTTTGTAGGTCAAAGGGGCATTTAATGCTTTAAGTTTTGATACAGGATTTGCCGATATATAAATTGGAAGGTTTCCAAGATGGAATTGAGGGAAAGAAAATAATCCAATAATAAAATGGCCACGTCTGTGTTTCGGACTGTTTATTACCTATCCTCGGTGCAGCGTATCTAAAGATGGATTGAAACGAAATTAAGGGATACCATAACTTTCGTTTCATTAAGTGATACCATAACTGCCATTCGTCGCAAATGCCTACGTAAATGTAAAAGTCTATGTACTGAAAATTTTTGAAATATCTAGTCCTATGAGGTTTGGTTCCATCTTTAGAGCTATGTTAACTTCCAGAACAGTAGTCTAGAAAATTCGTTGACACGTTGTATAAAGCAGATTGAATTGTTGGTTCAGATGGCTAATTGAAGATGGCTAATTCAGCTCTCATCGAACATATCCAGTTTTCATTGATTCTATTCTAATTTATAAAATACATTTCGAGTGAAACAAGCCTTTGTTATTCAATAAAAATTAATTCCATTATTTATTTTTATATTATTAATCGCAACAGTCACTACAAAAGCTTGACAACGACACAGTTTCGAGCTTCAAATAGATTTCAGCTCATCTATCTTTCTTCTATTTTATTTCCAACACTGGTGTAAATGCGGTGGCAATTTTGTTGCTATGGAAACGGATGATAGACGCTATTGAAACTACAGACTGCCGAAGTAATGGGAAATCAAGTGCCCAGCACGTGATCATCTGTCAATTGTTTATCTCGTATTACAGTACACCCTATCGCTTGCAAATCGCGCTACTGACTATGATGAACTAACACTCAATTGCGAATTCATAATTTCATCCGTTGCTGTTTAGACTATAATCAAATACTCAATTTCGAACCATTTTCGTTACTAGCGTCCCCGCCCCACCCTCGTTCCTATGTAGCCAAGATACTCCCCGAGTAATAGCGAAACAGTTATCTTAGGTGGCGTCCAACTTTCGTCAGTTCCAAGCTTGACGTCCTCCGTAGCCGCATTTCTGGACTATTAAACACGAATTCACTGCATAAACTCGAGATAATTCTCATTAAGGACGAAACTCGAAGAGACTGCAGGCAGAAACTGCATATTTACTTCGGGCAGCGTTCGGTGTATTCGGTACTCTTGGACCGCAAGGACCGTTGCAGCGGAGATGGAATTTTTAATTGCTGGTGGAGATTGAGTTGCAGAAATAACAGGCGTCTGGATAGAGCGACAGTAATGGTCATTACTTCCCTATAATCCACGTAGAATGTGATGAGCCATTCAAAAAAAAGTCGTTAAAGTTGGCCGAGCAAAAAAAAGGCGTATCTATATTCCTAATCTTAAGTTTATTACCTCATTGAATTTTTAAGGCTGTCACATTATGCTGGGTACTTTAACCGGGTATATAAAAAACCGAAATAAAAAACTATTAAATATAAACTATATTTTCGAAAACATAAGACACTGTCAAAGAAAATGATGACTTCCCATATTTGTACACGATTAAGCTCTTATTACGGTGTTCCATTGATTTCTTCAATTTTATTGCCAATGTATTGCTTAGGGAGTTTCAAAAATTGAATTTTTTAGTCACAGAAAATCACAGGGAGTCAAATCACAAGATCTAGGTGGTAATATGGTCTGCGTGTTCAAACTAATTATACGATCTTCGAATACAACCTTCCTATTTGAATACAACCTTCTTGCAATTCGTCGTCATGCAAAATTTGTACAAGAAGACTGGAAAAGGACGGAAAAAAACTGGACATTTTTCACGAAACACCGGACTACTATATTTTTCTCGTTGCGCGTTTCGCCAACTGAGTTAGCATCTTCAGGAGAAGATTAAAACCAAATTGTAATCTACACACTTACACTATGCTAATTTATACGGTTCACTTAACCGTAACATATGTATGTCTTGTTTATCAGAGCAAATAGTGGACTGGTGGGTATCGGACCATTGTCCTTATTCATTTATTTTTTTCGAAAATATTGTTTATTTTTAATAAAGATTTTTATTTCTGCTTTTTATATACCCATTATATAATGTGAGAGCTTTTACAATTCAATCAGTTTATAAACTTAAGATTAACTTTGAATTTTTTTTTCGAATGGCTTGTTATGAATACTTAGACTTATATTTTCTAGACACTTCGGTTTTATTCGCAGGCAATCACTTGTGAGCTTATTTCCGACTAATTGATTGTGAACTTATTTCTGACACAAATTTATCTAAAACTAAAAAAATTGCAATATGTATCATTTCGCAATTGCTTTAAAGCCGATTTTCCACTTCCAAGCACTTCGTTAGAACAAGACGTATACTAAACCCATAAATCACTGATTCTCTATACCACAGACATTAATGCAAGCTATAATCTTATACAAACTTCGACAGCTAGGAATATTCGCAAATTCAGAGATTACAAGTTCAAAACAGATTACGAACTAAGCTGAAAAGTTAAAGCAACACTAGGTGCCCGTTCCTAATTAGTTTTTGTTAATTTTGCTGCACAAAAAAACTATTACGCTTCATTGGATTTACATTCAACTACTAAATTTGACACATTATAGTTAACAGTTTTATGTACTTCCATTAGATTTTAATAAATAATTATAACAATACGTCATTGCATCAGCAGAGAGTGTTCTAGCAAACAGGGAAACAATATGTTGCAACGATTCCTGCTGAAATATATTAACAAACGCCAGCAACAGGCAATACTGGTGATTTATGCTTATTAGAATATAATATTAGTTTTACATGTATGTATTCAGTGTGGAAGAGCCAAATGGAATAAATTCAATAGCTCCATTATTATGCATTTCTTTAGAAAATCCTGAGACACGTCAATTTCTAATTCTAAAATGACATCTTGCGACGTAAAATGTCATCCCTAAATTCAACCCCCTTCAGGTGACAGTTACAACCCTAAATTTTCAAATTGGAAATAGGGGTTTGTGATACTTCGTTTGAATGATCTTTTCATTCTCTATTCAAAACTGCTATGGTTTTAAATTTCATTGCAAAAATTAACAAGAAGAAACAGTTTCTCCACCGTAGGAAATTCGTTACATTAAAATAAAAAACAAATCATTATTAATGCAGCAGATGTTCAAATTGCATGCCTCCAGCATCTTGGCAGCACCCTAGACGTAAATAGAATTATCTTCTAACGTTAGTTAAGATCTGCGTGGTAATCGACCTAATTACAAGTGTTATTCATCTTCTTAAGTCAGCTACATGAAGTTGTTTGACGACTCGACGTATGTGGAGTTCCTTCAAGCGTAAGCATTATATCCAATTTCTGATCATCACTGAGTTTATTAGGAGGACTTTTCTTTAGCTGCCGTACATGTCCACATTCCCGAAACTGCTTCTCTATTTTACTTACGGTACCTTGAGATATCTGAGGCAACTCCGTATATTTTTCTTGAAACAGGCGAACAACTTCAGCCTGCGTTCGTGTTCTGTCTCCGTAACCAATCATCTGCAGAATCGTTGTCTTATACATTTCTGTTAGGTAAACCATCTCTCTGAATTGCAACACGAAAACTAAAGCAAAAAGTATGACACTGATAACTGTTAACTACTGTTACAATGACAAGCACGTTTCTAGGTAATTTCACTAAAGCAATGGCCAACTTCTTAAATTTCAGGTTTGTTGTTTTACTGCTTGCTCGTTTTTGTCGTTCGATTGTCAAGCAAAAAATCTTTTTTTCTAAGTTTTCCATCTTATTACACGTAGTTTTTATCTTATTACACATTTATTAGTAAGTTTTTATTTTATCAATTACACACATTTATTTTGTTATTATTAACATTTCAGAACCTAAAATTGACAAATAGTGTTACTTATAAAAAGTTTTATTTGAATGTAACGAATTTCCTACGCTGGAGAAATTTATCTTTTTTTCTTGTTAATTTCTACAATAAACTTTAAAACCATAGCAGTTTTGAATAGAGAATGAAAATACCTTTCAAATGAAGTATCACAAGCCCCTACTTCCAATTTGAAAATTCAGGGGTTGTAGCTGTCACCTGAACGGGTTGAATTTATGGATGACATTTTTACGTCGCAATATGTCATTTTAGAATTAGAAATTGACGTATCTCAGAATTTTCTAAAAAAAATGCATAATAATGGAGCTACTGAATTTATTCCGTTTGGCTGTTCCACACTGTAGGTATATGTATGTATGTAAATATGTAATAACAACTTTAATGCAATAAACGGTATAATTTAATATTTCCATTTGAGTATCAGATATTGCGCTTTCATTGTTGTTTCTACTTTAAACTTGTTTACAATTATTAATATATACCCAAAAACATGATATATGGTACATGAATAATAACAATTAACTCTATTATTATTATTATTGGTTATCTTAATAATATTCTGTCAATAGATACATCTAAAATAATGTTTATTATTTATGTTGTTTTGAATACAAATAAAAAATACACTTCCAAGTCCAGTTCAACAATTCTTGGACTGAGTTTAGACGATAATCAGCATTTGCACGCTGCAAATGCTGGTTACGTTTCAGGACTATATATTTTAATTTAAAAGAATCTGAAAAAATCGGAATGGATGTTGCAATTTTTTTCTGGTCGCCCTGTATAACCCTTCCTGAATTATGGCGTCGTTGTTTACCCCTAACCGCTTCAAAAGGGCAATTAAAGCACGCTTGTAAAGAAAACGTAATCTTATTAGCTAAATAGAGACGCACGATGTTGCGGTCGCAAAGGAGGTGCTTTCCAACGAAGGGAGGGCTATAATAAAATTCGAAGAGAGACTTGCGAAGCATCGGAAACGTGGCCGGCTTTGAGTACACAATGGGGGCGCGCGTTATTTTTTAAAGGGGTGCGAAATGCAATAATACAACATTTCCTATAGCTTGTCCTCATTTATTTAAGGGTTAGCCCAAGTTGGGTCACAAAAAGTTTCATAAATTTGTTTTTTGAACTCAGATCAGTTTTATGCCAATCAGCAATATATCATCATTCAAGTAATTCTTTGTTTTTTTTATGAAAAAATATTGATAAATTGACTTGTAGCGAAATAACGATATAGTGAAACGTCTTTTCTTAGGAGGTAGATTGCGGTGAACACGATAACTCTGGAACGGTTTATCTCAAATAAAAAAAAAAACAAAAATTTTCTATTAGTATAACTTAAAATGCAGTCGTCGAACAAAGGATTTGGCAAAATTTTGATTTAAAAAAATTGGTAGCATTTGTACCTAAAAGTACGTTTTTGCAACTACAAAATGTTGTTTTTGCGATAAAAAAAGTTTTTCATCAAAATTAAATATCCTTCGGACAACGACTGGCTACTGTAATGACAAATATATGTGAAAATTTTGAAAACAAGCGGTTCAGTAGTTTTTGAGAAATCATGCTCACTATGTTTATAAGTTTTGAAAAATTAGGAAGTTTTACGCAGGTAGACTAGGGCAGGACATCTGACTTCTTCTGACGTAAACATTGGAAACTGTCTTATATTGGAAGCAATTTGAGGTTTCTACTTCCATTGAAAATCCAATAAAAGAAAAACCAATTTTTTGAACCAACCCAATTATGGGTAACCCCTTAATCCTTAAATGCCACCTGGGGTCGAATATTTCTATGAATTGTTTTACAGAGTTAAAGGTAGGGTGAAAAACAAATTTAAAGCAAAATATTTCAATTTACTGTTTTGATGATCTAAGACAATCAACAAATAGGAGGGCAACATACGTATTCTATCTGGAGGAAGATGTAACCCTCATTCTGTGTTAATCTGCCTACATTCTATGTTAATAAAATAAAAGCCTAATAGCTATACATACATACATCAGTTAGCGACGCTGTGGTATCTGAGAAGAATCAAACTTAAAGGGGGGGAGGGGTTTAAACTTTTGTTTTTTGCATTTTTTTTATTTTGAAATCATTTTTTTGATGATTGATTGATTGATTTTCTGAATGGAGAACCTTTCAAGAATATTGTTTGAAAATTTGAGATGAATCGGAGCAAAGCTAACGAAGATACAGCGGTTTAAGCAACCGCACTGACACATGACTCAGCAGCAGCCGAGCTCGCTATTGTTACCTGACAGCTGCTTCGCAAGGCAGGATTCGTCGTAGACAGGAGCAAAAGGATGCTTTAGACATCATCGATGATAGCAACATCCTTTATGGACCTGGCATGGATGATTCAGTGTGAGGTAAGCCGATAAAACTCGCCTATGAACGAACGTTTTATTACAAATTTTTTTAGTGTTCAAAACTTTACAGCGTTTTTCTCACAACTCGCGTTTTTAAAGTCGGTGTACCTCATAACTTCAAAACTACTGCACCGATCCTTTTGAAATTTTGAATACTATTTCTGCACATAATTTACGAGGTAACGTTAGAGAGTTTTTTTCAAATTTGTTAATATTTTTTATTTTACAGTAACAAATTAGCCGATTTTTCATGGCGTTTAGAACAGCTGGCTTTCACATAACCTCAATATTAATTTAATGATTACTAAATTCCAAGCTGAGAAAGGTGAGACCCTCATTCTATTTAATCTAAAGGCGTAACGATACTGAAGTTTCAAATTATCAAACAAACAAAAAAACAAAGCCTGATAGCTATTCACACATCAGTTAGCGACGATGGGGGATCTCCTCAAAATAATCCTAAAAATAATAAAGCACTCTGAAACAGTCGGAGTGCTTCAATAGATCTTCAAGAGATCGTGATGGCGTTTAGAACAATTGGCTATTACATAACCTCAATCTTAATCTAATGACTACCAAATTCCAAGCTGATGATATAATACAGCGACGACTTCGCAAATATATTAAGCTGTGATAAGGAAAGACTTACGTCTTGTTACAGGAATCCCAACAATACACTGTCGGCTATGGAAGCAGTTACATACTACGAGGCTAAGTGAAACACATCTTAGCCGAGTGTGTAAACAGGAGCAGACAATCGATACTCTGTGATTTTTTACCTGTCATGTTAATATGAGATTCTATATTAGGAGAGCGCTGGTCTTCTTTGACCATCGCGAGGAAGTGAGGTTTTCCTTGGGTGACATCATCACCTTTTTTTGAAATAATTGGATGGTTGGAGTCGTAACGCGGGAGGCTACCTCAGGGAGAATGCACAAGGTGCCTAGTGGAGTATAAGTGTTGTGACTCTTTGAGTCCCACACTCGATTAGCTCTAGAAAAATAGGTTTCTTAAAGGCATATTCTTGTATCGTTGTTACCTTTTACCTTTTTCCTTGGAGGAATTGCCTTTCTATCCTTCGCCTACGTTAAGTGCAAACCCCACGTAACAACTCATCAGACAAACGACGTCGTAAACCCGAACTCTTCATTTCCCAGTCGATAGAAATGCGAAAACGCATTAAAATTTGATAGCGCTACCTAAACCAATTTAAACGAAATGTGAAACAGCTCGATACGAAATAAAATTACAGCTTTTACAAGGGGTCTATTACAGCCCAAAAATGCTCCTCGATTTAAGACATCAGTTATGAGCAAAGACCGGAGAAGCGGTTCCACAGCCAGGTTCGGACTAGTGTCCTATATTACTCGGAAATTAATTTAGTGTTGCCTAACAACGGCAAGTTTACATGATTACGTTAGATTTTGTTCTGTGTACTGTAATGATATGTAGTTACATTTACAGTGAATGAAACTTGTATAGCACCCCCAAGCCGACCCTGTCTTCGACGTCTCTGCAACCGCGTCGCCGGCCTCTAGTTATGAGTGTTTATTGAAACGTTCGCGACTTCACTTAAATAAGCGTCGCTCTGCATTCCAGTTCAAGACGTAATTTACGTTTACCGGTATTAGTGGATGTCACAAAAGACGTCTTGGCGTTCGTTCCACTTTTCGAAGATAATGCCGAACGTTACACTGGGCTATGTAGGGAGCATAAATTCCATTAAGAACCATTGATGCTTTGCTTTGCACTCTGGAATCCTCAATGAGGCACAGAATAGACACGACGTTGTATGTTCTACTTCTGTCTTTATTGAAGTCAAGATTGCTGTTTCTCCGGATCACACAATATAGAGACTGTGTCGACAATAAGGTTTTATGTTTCGGTTGGCCGTCTGCGGAAAACAGGATTTGTTCGGGGAGCCGGCTATTATTTTTCCTAGGTGGCCTGAATATAAGTAATTTTAGTTAAATAATATCATGAACGAGGGTCCTGCCAGGCATATAACCGTGCACCATATAACTAGAAGTTTCTATTTCACCTCCATATATCAATAAAAGGAATGAGAGTATTAACACAGCACCTCCCTCCACATTTTTGGATCCTCCTACTTTGCATTATATAACCAATTAAAGCATTGAGTGGTATTTGACAATACTTTTTACCACATGCATCTGGAACCTGTATGGTCCTTCTAAATTGAATGTGAAGAGATACATTTTTAATTCAGTTGATGGCTAACACCGCCCAATGGTGTGCATATATCTTTTACAAATTCGAAAGTTGTGAAATAATTTTTTCCATTCAAATCAATATATGAGATTAAAATTAGCCTACATACAAAACTCATAATATTTGTAATATAATTTTCTGTAAATAATGCTCATTTAGCCAGACTTACTCGTTATTCAGAGAAGTTTTAATAAACCTAGCTGAAATAAACACCAACACGTCACTGGCGGAAACAAAAAAAGAATTCCTAATGTCATAAATCATTTTAACGACACAGTGGACCGCATAAATAGCTAACGTATTCGATGCAAAGCAAAATACTCTAATTGGGTCACTGTAAGTCACTTGCCGTCGTGCTGCATTCAGAACGGGAATGCTGCATGTTGCCGGCTCTTCAAAATTTTCGTAAGTATAGTAAAATACTTTAAAAAAATAAAAGTTGTTTTAATTTATAATTATTTTTTCCAGCAATTTTAAACGCCTTATTTTAATGCTAACTAATAAATTTATATCTATATATATTTTTTAAATATTTCCAAACTAGCTTTCTAAGAACGTCACGAACTAACTGTTTACTGAAGTATGAAGTAACATTTGTATAGTGCTTAGCAATTTTAGAAAATACACCTGATAACCTTGCTTTTTTTTTAATGTATTCTCATTCATATTAGAAATAGTATACCACTTCTTTAGTACCTTCCTTAACCTCTTTCATTGGTCAATTCAGGAGAGCGTTGGGAACTGCTAAGGAAATAATGGGAGGTCACAGAACTCTCATTTCTTCCCTCCTTACGTAGTAAGCGCAGATATTTTGTTAATAATAAAACATTATGTTAATCAGTATTTGGTAAGTTCATTTGGTGGTTCAATCAATTTGGTCAAGCCATTCATTCATCCGTTGACTAGGAGAACTTATACAGTTTGTGTCAAGCCAACATCGGCCGGTTGTAAAAAAGGACAAATGCTACACTTCTCGTTTGAACGCCTGAGAGGACCGGTCTTATTCCTGCACTACCTTCGACGCGTATGCGGTTGCTTCATATCATGAACGTTGTCTCACTTCTGTGTGTCCTTTTTCATAACTGGCTGATGTCGGCTTTACACACACGGTATATGATCTTTTTAATGTTATAAACTTTGTTTTGGCCTCTCAAAGTGTGATTATGTTGATAACTTTAAAAGGCATAAAAAAACTGGACGTTTTCCACGAAACACCAAACTACTATACTTTTCTCGACGTGCGTTTCGCCAACTAAGTTGACATCTTCAGGAGAAGATTAAAACTAAATTCTAACCTACACACTTGCACTATTTACACTAAATTTGTTGCCACGGTTCACTGAACAGTAACATTTGTCTTTGTTTATCAGAGCAAACAGTGGACTGATGGATATTGGACCATTATCCTTATTCATAGTACTGTTACACTTAATGATTTCTAAACTTTCGAAAGCATCCAACTGTCTACTGTTTGTTATATTTCTAATTAATTTTAAATTATTTATATCTATTCTATGGTTGTTGTCAAAAGCATGTTGGGTAACACAAGATTCTTCAGTTCTACCATATTTTAAATGAGCCATGTGTTCTTTAAATCTAGTCAAAATAGATCTTTTTGTTTGTCCAATATACTTTTGATCACAGTCTTTACAACTTATTTCGTATATTCCTGACTTTTCATTATTGTCGATTTTGAATAGTTCACAAGTTATCTAGAGGCATAAAAAATACGGATATTTTAGTTAGGTGAGTTTTTTAAGTCTTGTTCAATAAGAATATTTCCACAACTTTTTAAACTGGCGCGTATCAAAATTATCATTTCTTATGATGTTCCAGAGACTCAATAACAATTAAGGACCCTGTAGAAAAAGTCATTTGAGGTAGTAAATAAATATCGCTTGGTATACTGTGTAAAAAATGAAAAAAATGAAAAAAAATAGGACAATTTCGACAGTCATCCTGCAATGCTGGTTAAAAAGTTTCCAACAACAATTCGAAAGCATTTTAATAGAATAATAGAACAAGGTTATTATTCTATTATCAACGATATTATTCAAATTTCTCCGATTTTAGACAATCATCTTGAACGTGGACAAGTATTCAGCGTTACAGAACTGCCTCGACAGCGTCATTCGCTTCCGGAACGTCGCTGCTAATCACCTCCATTCAGATTCAACGAAATAGTCTTTTAGACGTCTTATCTTAGTTAAATTAGTTCACAAACTTCCCGCCGACGGCGCAGCGGTCTCTATGCGCTTGCTGCACTCGAGGAAGCGGCTAATGGATGAAAATTGAATAAGCATGTTATTAGGAACGCAGTCGGAGTTGATTGTCCGCGCAAACTTGATGCACACAATGCGAGGGTTCGGTCTCCCGTAGTTAAACATCCGATTCCAATTAAGGCGTGCATCGAACATCAAAGGTAATTGTTTGTAACGAGAGGCGGGGCATTATCACCGAGAGAGAAGGCCTGTGCGCTCACGAGTGACGTCACTACTCACAGGTGAAACTATACCGAATAAGCAGTTTAGAATTTACTTGAATATGAGTTTTCTCGGCTTATGATTATGGGTTTTTAAGGGTCATTTCAAGGTCAAATCAATAGTATTCTAGAGTGAAGCTGAAGAAAATGCCATATCATGAATTTGAATCACTTTACATATAGGTTTTTGAGGTAGCTGAAGCCAACTTAGGAAATCTTTTCATTTATTATGACCATCTAGCGGTCTTTTATGGGCTGGAGAGGGTGGATGTGGCAATGGTTCATTGAGAGCAAAATGCAGTTGATGTTGCGAGTAGAACAAAATGTGTGTTCAAGGTTAAATAGCAACAATGAACCATTTTACCTTAAACACATCATCCTCACCTTTTTCTAGTCTCTCTCTTTAACGTCTAAAATGACAAAGATTGCAAGCCGTAAAATAATCTACTACTGATCTTACAATAACCTCTATCAAACGTTACTAGGTCAAATGGGTTCTTTGTTTCAATTCAACAACCTCAAAAAGGGTTCAACTAACAAATCACATCCGTTTGACCTTGAGACTCCTGATTTAAATCAACGATTCCAGATGCCTACATATGAAAATACAAAGCGTTTTTTAGCTCAATCTTGAGATGTTAATTTCACTTTGAAACTACCTCTAGCTGATCCTCTATTCAGCTACATCAAAAACCTATACATAGTAATTAAAATCCATTACACGGCATTTTCTTTAGCTTCACTCTAGCATAATATTGATTCGACCTTGAAATGACCTCTAATTCACAGCGAGCGATTCAACAAAGCTTGAAATCGATGGATGAAATGGATGGTCCGTTAGGGTAAAATCGAGTTATTATTGTTAGTAGACATTAAAAAAACGTTTTCTGATTTTTTTATCCAAAAATAATTTGGGACAAAAACCGCCCAAATCGACCCTCCTCCTTTTATAAAAAATAGTCAACCTTTAAATGCCAACATAATCTCGCTTTGTTAAAGGTAATTTCTATTAACGTATTCATAACTATTCATAAAAGTAATCACAATCAAGAGTAAGAAAAAGTTTCTTTTATTTAGTATGGAAATTATAAAAATAATAACTTTCATGTGCACAACTAGGTACCATAAGTTTTAAAACCATAAGACAGATATGCAGGTTAACTGAACTTGCTAACGCAATCATGCATTTTGTTCCATATTACGTATATTGACCTGTCACTCCAGTATTCCCCTTTGCCCTCTTCAGTTACAGGTTGTCACGAAACAAAAAGTTCTTCAATTTTAAAAGTATTATAAATTTTTACTCACGTAAAAACTTCTATCTACCACAATGGGATTTACCTAGCGCAGTGTATTTCCGTCAAAAATTTGTACTAGAAGTTCATAAGGGAGTATGATCACCAGTAAAACCAAACACATGTTTTTAGTGTTGCTAGGTAGTGTTTTTAAATACATCTTTTAGTACACATTAATCTTTCTGATTAAAATAGACTGTACCATGGTCACAAGTAGTGGAGGTTATTATAACAGCTGTATAAGTTATGTAGTTTTTACTTTAAAATATAAAAAAGAAAACTTGTAACTACATTGTTTAAATGTAAATAAATAAATTATATAACCGGAATTCAGATTTTTACAGGTGACCTCGATTACGTGAGAAAATACGTTATTTCTCCATGTATTCCGACAACGGCCACGTGACGCACATCTGGAGGAGGTTCTTCGCTTGTCTCGCTTCCGACGCATCCTAGATTTTTTTTAATAAAATGCCCTTCCTTGCCGTGACGGCATTATAATACGCAAAATACGACGGGAAATTTTATATGGAAATTCCTATATCGACGATATAACAAAGGACGGCGCTGGCAGATGAACCTGCTGCCTTTCGAGACCCTTTAGGGATGTAGGATGTCTTCGCTGAAAAAAAATTGACGTTCGATTTTTAAAGACAATATTTCGCTCGTCAGAAATAACAGTTGAAAAAAAAATAATAAAAAAGGCGGGGTTTGTTGTATTTATTTTGCATATTTTTCATCACTGTTACCACTAAAAGGTTGAACACTCAAATATGTATATATTGACAAAGGATTCTTTGGCATGTTGGACAAATAACGATCTACTAATTTTCTGCCGACGTTTCGTCCAATTTACTTAGACTTTATCAAGGCTACAATTGTATAAGAACATTTTTTTAAATTGTAGACAGTTACAGTCATAAAATTATTATATCTAAAACATTACCTCAATACAAAAAAATATTAAAAAAAGTTATTACAAAATTTTCTTTTGTTGGAAGTAAAGATTAAAATATTACCTGCAGGTACAATTAGGGTGGTCCAAAAAAAATTGTTCTTCCGGCCCTAGGCTTAAACCATAGTGATGCGCCCTTTTGCCCCAAATCAGTGCCTATGGCGCAAGGTGCCCATAAATAACGGCCGTCTGGCGTAAAATCCCTAAACTACTTAGAGATACGCGTTAGGGCAGGCAGCAAAAACTAGTACATATGTGACTCTTAGACGCACAACAACACAAGCACGCTAAAAATATCTTCTCATTTTCTCATAATATTATATTATATCAAGAAACACATTGTAAACTATTTAGAATAAGTGAACAGTGAATATATCACATAAAACACAGTGTTGTCTAATTATTTCCGCACACATACTCATTTGCTCACATCGCATAAATCACATCACATGTCATATCATACATCAAGAGCATCTGATAAAGTCTGGCTCTCAAATTCGCCGAGAAAAGCCTTGGCAAACTCCACATAGTATTTGATTAGTTATTACTAATTCCAGAAGATTAGCTCATTTAATTAAGTTTTATAGGTCGCTCATTGGTGTTTTATTTTCCCATTCAAATTACGTTCAACGCTGCCATTAAGATTCTGGACTTTGGTGCCGAATTTTTCTGCCATGACGCCATCAAATGCGTCCAGGGACTTGACTGGATCTACAGAAAGCACCAAAGAAATCCAAGATACGCTACTTGGAAACATTTTTTGGTAATATCCGTTAGCACCGTCACCGCGAGGAGGTGTCCAGGATGCAGAAAAATTGAATATGCATGCAATAGGAGGCTTTGGAAACTCAAAGACCTAAGGGACCCCAATTAGAACATTGTAACCATGAAGTTTCTTAATCCTCTCTTAATGCCCTACAATTCTAGCTAGGTTGTGATCTGTCTCTATTGTGGCCAATTTTCCATAAGAAACTAGGCATAGTTCTTTACACATATGCATTTTAGGTTCACTTTTACAGTTCACTTTGCATTACGCAACACAGCATACATACGGCATTTTCTTAGGTACACCGACAACTATACGTAAACACACAGTTGGGGCACGTCATTGGGCGTTTGGACGTTACGTGTTGTTATACAACTATCGGCTACGTCATAGACTTTTGAAATTCAGCGCCCTGGCCTTCTATTTCTCTCGTGGGCAACGATTTAATACATAAAAATAAGTAAGGACACCGTAGTGAAGTTTCTTTGGCACTAGATTTTTTTGCATGCGTCTGCGATATGGGACATCGTGTATATGAAAACATTGGATGTGACGCTAGCGGTTCCTTGGTTATTGCAAGTAATTTCACTGAAATCCTTAGTCATTTACCCCGCAGTTTCTCAATCGGCGGCTAAGCAACGTTCGAGACTGAAAATGTGCCGCCTACTATCATCAGAAGCCAAACAAGAGGAGGTTTAACGACCCGGCGCTCCAGCAACCCTGGATGCGGGTAACGATGTGTTTTTTCGCACGCGCCTTTATCGGGGAGTAATTCGAAAGACAGTCGAGTAATTTACGCCAGCACCGCTCATGAGGCGGCCAGGCAGAGGGATGAATAATACATTAGCGATGAAGATCGGCGCGGTAATTTGTCGGTCAGACACCTCTATCGGCGATCTTGCGTTATAAATATATTTTTTTATCGGCGCGCGTACAAAACGGGCCTCGTCGCCGAGTGATTGATTGTAATTTATGCTCTGTGATTCCGGACGTGTATGTTCGTTCGCGAAAAAACTTGTCGTACGCCGTCGTTTTCGCCTGAAAGGCAGATATTAATTTCTTTGGTCCGAAATTAACAACGTGGAGAACAGGGTAGGGGGAGAGAGAGGTACATTGATACACGAGGCGCATTGATACGCATTTAAAATTTCGCGGCAGAAGAAGTCCATTTGTTTCAACCTATTACTTCAAAGATGGCACTAGTGTGGGCTACTTGTCATAAAAATTTAGTAACGGAAAAACGAGTGAGAGTAAAGTTACATGTGTTTAGTTTATTTTGGCGCGAGAAAATAGTTTTTAATGCCTTTTTACATGTGTGTGTTTTTACCAACGTGGTAGCAATAGAGAGACATTCCTAAATGTAAGTATTATTTAAACATTGTTTGCAACCAAGAGTATGCACTGTAAGGTTAAATATGTCACTTGTGATTATTTCTGTCAGAGTGCATTTGGGGTACATATATATGAGAGGTACATTGATGCAGTGTATCAATGTGCCTCTACAGTGTATCAATGTACCTCTGCAATTTACAAATGTACTATTTTATTCGTATAAACAAGATTCAGTAAGTTATACGAGGACATGTTACTTATTTCAGGTTAATGAAAATGGTACGTATTTATCACAAAGACCATTCATTGACGAAGGAGCTATGAAGACTGCAATAACCGATGTTAAAAATCACAAATCAATTAGAGTTTCAGCTGCTCATCATGGTTTAAAACCCTCTACACTTCAACATAGAATCGAAAAGTATAGAACAAATCATAAAAATGAGAATCCAGAGGTTTCAGATGAATCTGGGCACGAAGAAGAAGCTGCGGGCGGAAACCAAATCAGAATATATTACTCTAAATATACAAGTTATACAAACAACTAGGCAGAGGCGAGAAAGTCTCGTATTTACACCACAACAACAGAAAAAGCACTATTAGAGGACATCGCTAAGAAAACAAATATGAAAAAAAATTAAGCAAGTAACCAAGAAGGTCAAATTTAATATTAAAGAATAGGTTCGAAATGTTCCAAGTTCATCCGAAAGTGACAGTGAAGTGGAAATGAGCTTATCTGATTCAATTGACGATGTTAGTGATGAAGAACTACCATTGTTGTGTGATGATGAATTAAATGTAGGCGATTTTGTTGTCAAGTTTTTAACAAGGAAAACAGCCGTACACTTTGTTGGACAAATTGTCACGATTTATAATGACCATGAAATAGAGGTCAATTTTTTACGGAAAAGAAAAACTGGCATAAGACTTTTGTTTTTCGTAACGTTCAGGACGTCAGTTTAGTGCTTCGAGGAGACCAGAGAGAGAGAGAGGAATCGTATTCAAACTGCCCAAATTTATTGCTGCTGGTGGTACACTTCGCCAAAATGGATCTTTTTTATTTTCCAACAGTTCCTAATCTTATAATTCAATAAATATTGTACTACAATATTACTTTTTTCTCTAGTGTATTGTATGTGTAGCAATGCTCCCCAACACTGTATCAATTTACCCCACCAGAGAGGTAGTTTAGTGCAAATGTAGACATTAAAAAAAGTTACAAAAACTCCAAACTTGTTTATATTTTTCCTTTAAATAGAGTATCATATGAAAGACAAATACATAGCCTGTAAGCCTAAAATAAGAAGATGGCGACAAGTATTTTGTCTTGGACAAAATCATAATCACGACAAAAATTGTATCATTGTGCCTCTCTCTCCCCTATTGCCTGGGGCACATGAAAAACTGTTAAACATCGGGCCGGACAGCGAGTAATGAATAATTATAATTGAACTTAAACTTTTTTGTAAACATAAAAATCATCATACGAGGATAGTCCCAGAAGTACCAGATCTTCCGTATAGATGGCGGTTGTTGCTTGAAAAGAATGGTAGAAAGTACCAACCTTATAAACGTTAAGTTTGAAGTTTGGCGATATTACGTTGTTTAGCACGGGGCTGAAAGCTGGATAGCATATATCGCAACATCATGCCGCCCGACCTTGTCTCTTGATTTAGTAATACAGGGTTTGTCCGGAAAGTAATGTCAGTGCATTTTTTTTTCGAGACTGTACGCGCCAGCCCGCGCTTTACGTGCTGGGATTGTGGTGGGGGGATCTGGCAACAAAATCCAACAAGCGTCAGTTGGCTACCGGTCGTTGTAGCGGTCGCATCACTCGTTCTGTGAGAGTCTTTACAGTGACCCGGTGCAAGAAAAAATGCAACGTTCGCTTGAGCAACCGATAGCGATCAAGTTTTGTGTGAAACTCGAGAAGAGTGCTGCGGAAACCATTCCAATGTTGAAGAAGGGTTTGGCGTCGATTGTCTTTCGGACAGGCAAATTTTCCGGTGGCACAAGGCCTTCGCAGAAGGTCGGAAAGATGTCAACAACGAGAACCGCGCTGGACGGCTATCAACCTCCAGTTCCGACGACAATGGAAAATTATCCTTTGGAAAAGCCGAGACCAGTCTTGCGTACAAAACGTGATATTCGCCAGGAAAACCTAGAACGATTTTCATAATAAATTTCGAACGAGTCTCGACGTACGATTGGGGGGATTTATAAAGACGTCGGGGGGCAAGGGCGGGGGCGGAAGGGCGGAGAGTTAAGAGAAAATAATGGAGTTTGGTCTGACCGGCGACTTCCAGTAACGTCAATAAAAACTTATCCGGGCCCTCTTGCCTCTGGAAAGTTAAATTGGTCGTGTTTTTTTAATAGCGTCTTCTCCAAAGGAAGCCTGGAATTACCTATTAGGTACCTGGCGTCTAAATCACGTTTTTTTTATTAAAGAGATACGGTGCTTTATTGATTTTTCTCGTAATGAGACTGTAAAGTCTTATGTTAAAAACCGGATACATTCTACACTACTTTATAAGGTGGCGCAAGGCGCTATATTGTAGCAGTAGCTTGTGACTTTTTTTGGTGAGGCAAACATATTTTGTAAAAATTTTTGTTTCCTAAATTTTTTTGATGATAAAAATTGTTAGTAATATTCTGTTGGTCTCTACTTGGTCAATAATATACACTAAGTACATTTGTCTAACATAATGTACCTAATATATTTTATTGGTTCAGCAAAACCATCGGGAAGGTGTAGAGTTTCCGTCAAATGATTTTACAATTAAGAGATAAAAGTGAAAAGTTAAAAGAAGCAGTGAAATAAAACACGGATTTTTGCCAGGACTGCGTCAATTTAGATTTGACGGGCTGAATTGATCACATTCAGAACATTTTGTTTTCCTAATAGATGTAATTTACAAACACAACTAATATGTTTGTGACTTTTTGAATGTGTTAACTGAAAGAGATAAAGTTCTAGTAAGATTTTATCAAATCCAGACTTTGTCCAAGCATCTTCTCCACGATTTGAAAATAATACACAGGGCCAACACAATAATTTATTTAAGTTAAAGAACCACTTATCCATTTGTATTTATCATAGCACATATTAATACAACTACGAGCCGGCTTACCCTGATTAATTAAAGTTTTACTTAGATCTGGTAGTGGTACTCTTAAATCTTTAACAAATAATTTATCCTCATAAGACATGCGACTAAATTTGTACTTTATAATATGAAACTCAACAGTATCATTGCAGGTTCGAATATTTATTTGAGTGCCATGACAACTCGTACTCGAAACAAACTGCTAACTCGCCAGTTATTACCTCCATTATAATTTTGTATAATTAATTAAATAAAACTATCCTATATATAAAGCTATAAAATAATTATTACCATCCTTATACCACTCAAAACACTCAAAAAAACCCGGCAAGAATAACGGCACTTTCCAACAAAAATTTCCAAAATACATAACAATGAAATATATTAAATTTTGTAGGTTAGGTTGTTAGGTTTATGAAATCAAATAACTCGGTTTCTACGCCGTCACGTGCGAGAGGTGGGAGGTGGGCGTGTTTGCCTCCGCTATGTAGTTTTTTAAATGACCATTAATGCCACTGGAGTTAAGGGTTAAATTTGTTAGCAACATATGTTAGCAACGCAGGATGGCGAAGCACGAAGCCTAAAATTCCGTATAAATACATATGTGAAAACATTGGCATCGGAGGCTTGCCACCACGGCGATAGACTAGACGCTGGGTCGTTTATGAGGGCTAATATGTTGCAAATAATAGTTAGTGCTGCGACATCGAGGGAAAACATCGATATTCAACATCGATGTTGACATAGAAAACAATCATCGATGTAGACAAAACATCGCTAATAAAACATCGATGTTCAAAGAACATCAATGTTGCTGTTATTTATTGTACCCTGTACGTTGTACGTAAATTGAAAATGCTAATAATACGTAATATAAGTGTATATTATGTACATAAGTAGGAATTATATTATAATATATGATCCATTAATCCAGTATCAAAATGCAACAACACAACTTATGTAATTTTAAAACTACTGAATTGATCACTTTTAATATTCGGAATAGGCTGTAACAGAAGGAGCGCTCGGGTTTCAATCCATTTAATTTTCTTATTAATAGACATAAGTATGTTTTATACTAGTGATGTCAAATACAGTTACTTTTTAGTACTCAGAGTAATCGTTACTTTTATAACGAGTACTCGTTACTTTGTATTCGTTACTGAGTACAGTTACTTATGTATACGACGGTACAAATTACTTTTTATCGTTACTAGAAGTACAGTTACTTGCAACTTTGTTCGTCTGAGGAATCTTTTCATTAAAAAAATTGGATTGTATTAACAGTACCTAGGTATCATTCTAAAATATAAGATAATATAAAATGTGTATGTCAATTAAAAACATAATATTTCATTTTTCTCCTGCAGAGTGCACTAAAGAAGGTAAATAAATAATTCCTACACCTCGGCGTCAGGTGTACTAAAACATGACGCCAATCGTGTTTCATGACCACCCCCAACCCATCTTAGCTGCATGTCACTCAATAATGTAAGTCGCCATACGTAGGTGACTGTATGGGCTAGTGCGACCCTGTCTACTTAACAAATACTAAAAGTTCTCGAAAATGGATGGCCAAACATTATATCACAGAAGCCACTATCCAGTAAGATTATCGTTAATAATAACCACACCTACTCACCATTTTACTATCCGCTAATTTCAACGGAGGCAGTCTGTATGTATACACGGTGGAGACTTTAACTGGAATATATTCGCTAGCGGGGTGGTGAATGATTTTTCAAAAAATTCCCGAGACACGTCAACTTTTAAATGTATTTACCTACATTTTGCAAGTAATGTGAAAAATATAGCCATTCAGGGGTGGCTGAAACCACCCTCGACATGATTTGTTCAAATGCAACCCTATGGCTTGTGACCCCTCATTGTAAAGCTGGTGGAAAGAGGAATCCAACGCACTGATCAAATTTTAATTTTTAGTATATTTGTAGGGTTGCATACAATTAAAACAATTTAAAAATTAAATTTATTTTCAACGTAACAATTGTTCAAAATGTGCACCATTCACTTGTTGGCAGCATCCCAGTCTGTGGTAGGTTTAGTCCCTTACATTATGCAACATTTGCGGTGTTATTTTTCCGATTTCCTCTATCATCCTTTCCTGCAGATCTGCTATGTTGTTGGGTTTCTGAATGTAAACCCTACTTTTAAGATGTCCCCACAAAAATAAATCCAGTGGTGTAAGATCTGGAGATCTTGCTTGCCACTCAATATTACCTCGCCTCCCAATCCACCTACCGGGAAAAATTCTGTCCAGATACTGACGAACAATGGCAGCATAGTGTGGTGGGGCCCCATCTTGCTGAAACCATAACCTCTCGTCGGTCAAGTTAGGGTTTAAGGGGTTTGGAAATAAATGACATAGCACTGGCATTAGTTCGTGCTGGAGTAAACGCAAGTATCTTGCTCCATTAAGAGTGTCATCAAAGAAAAATGGTCCTACAATTCTACCTTGTATTATTCCGGCCCACACATTAGTTTTCTGTGGGCGCTGAGTATGAAGTTCCCTCATCCAATGGGGGTTCTCTTCAGCCCAGTAACGACAATTTTGGCGATTTACGTGCCCATTTAATGTAAAAGTAGCCTTGACCAGCTTGCATTTTATATGGGCGTTTTTTCTCATATTTAAGTATTTTTAAAACTGTTTTGTGATTAAGATTACTATCACGGGCCAGTTGACGGGCTGGGGTGATTGGATTTTCTTCTAGAGCAAGCAACAAATTCAACTTCGTGTCGTCATCAACAACAGCCTGCCTCTTACTCGGTACTTTCCTGACATGACCAATCTCTCGATATTGTGCCTCAATTTTACTAATGGTACCTTGATTTAGTGGTGGCAAGTCAGGATGCGTTTCTCGAAACAAGCGAACAACTTCGCATTGAGTTCGCGCCCTATCACCATATCCAATCATCATCAAAATTTCTATTTTTAGTGATTCAGTTAAATAAGACATTTTCACCTATTTGAAATAACACTTCCTTTCAAACTCTGAATACAGCATACAAACTAAATTACTCTTTGCGGCCGTGTAAAAACACTAGCAAAAAATAAAAAATATCAGTTGTGGCAAAAATTGCTTGGAATTTTTTGTGGGGACATATGAAAAGTAAGGTTTACATTCCAAAACTAAACAACACACATTTTGAGTACGAAATTGTTGCGTTAAAAATAAATTAAACTATAAAATTACGTTTTAATTGTATGCAACCCTCAAACATACTAAAAATTAAAATTTGATCAGTGCGTTGGATTCCTCTTTCCACCAGATTTACAATGAGGGGTCACAAGCCATAGGGTTGCATTTGAAAAAAATCATGTCGAGGGTGGTTTCAGCCACCCCTGAAGGGCTATATTTTTCATATTACTTGCAAAATGTAGGTAAATACATTTAAAAGTTGACGTGTCTCGGGAATTTTTTGAAAAATCATTCACCACCCCGCTAGCCAATATATTCCAGTTAAATTCTCCACCGTGTATATGTACATATGTATATCGACGTGAAGCTTCAACTGTGTTCAAAAATTGGCATGGGATCCCTGCAATTCGGAGAATTCAGATGGCATCCTGGTAATTCCTTTGCACAATTGGGGCAAATCCCACATTTATAACAGAACATACAAGACATCACTCGGTTGTATCAGTACAGAGACAGTAGCCAACAAATTGATTGATATAATTAAATAAAACAAAGTGTGAGTACAAAGTATATTTAGCTTGGTTTACGTTAATCGTTTTCGTTAATAAGTAAATACAATTGTTAAACTTTTTGAATATCCTTCCAGTGTAAGAATTTGACTTATAGGTATTTGTTATTTGTATTAAATGTCAATCAAATAACTAATTGGATACAATATTTAAGGCGAATGTTTCAGATTTTACAAACGTTTTAAGTTATTTTTTAAATCTACAATAGATAACATTTTGATGGAAGTATTGACGTTTGCTAAAAAAACCGTATTTACTAAATAGATGGCACTGTACCACTGTAAAAAAAAAACTTCAGGAACTATTTGATAGCTGACAGATCAAAAAGGAAGCTGCATATTGTTCATGTTTGTTTGTTCCAAGAAGACTAGAACTAAGGAGACCGAACTCGTTCGGTATCTAGGGATCAAATCTGTCCGCCTCCAGGAGGCACTGTAAACAGTAATGTACTCGAGTCACGTGATGAGCAGCGGTCAACGGTCCACATGTGAATATTTATCATAGAAAACCATGCTATGGTTTTATATGACGTTTATCATTAAGCTGTCAAAGCGGGTGCTTACATGCCGTTTGGCTTTAACAAAAATATATACAAAAATAAATATGGTTCAAAAGTGCTGTGTTGCATTGTGTGATTTAAGAAGCGGTCCGAATAACCGGACATTATTTCAAATTACTGATGTATGTATGAATCGAAATATTTTCCTTTGTTGTATTGTTAACGTTGAAGCACGTAACATGAAATATTTTGAGTACATTTTCATATTGATCATTGCGAAAATTTGTAATTGCAAAGACATTACTTGTGTAGATTCAATATAATATTCAACAACAACAAATTAACGAAAAATATCGAGCGTCTGTCAAATGTATTCGCACCACGGACATTCACACGGACTCTAACCTCTAATGCACACGGATTAGTACAGAACCACGGTATACGTATAGATATCTGTTTATATACCGTAGCAACCAGAGTACACAACTGCTTACAGCGCCTCTGGAGGCGGACATATTCGAGCCCGTCGCGTTATACAGCGAAAAGCCGCAGTTCGGTCTCCTTAGTTCTAGACTTCTTGGTTTGTTCATAAAGGCTATAGCCGGGTAAGGGGTCAAATCAGCCCTTGAACTACGATTAGTTCAAGGGCTGATTTGACCCTTACCCGGTTCTGGTTTGGCAGGTCGGAAGTATAAATAGAAAGACACCTTTAGCTAGATTTTCAGACCACCAGGTCGTCTCTAGAAGCTCCTAGCCTCAAAAGTTTGATTTTTTCGTTTTCGAATCTTGGCGCAATTTTCAACCAAATCTTTTGAAAAAAATAACAGAGTTGCATGTTTCTGTTACAAATATGCTCAATTCTTTTTGAATTTTTTATTCGAAATGGCGCTCAGAAAAAATTATTGAATATTTTAATCAATATTTACATTAGGACGCTTTACATTGGCCAAGTATTAAGGCAATGCTTTTTTTGTATTGTTTGACGCTATTTCACGTGGTGCTGTTTAAATTTAATTTTATGTGGTGGAACATCGTGAAAAAATCCAAAAAACCGTTTTTTTAGTCAGTTTTTGAATTTATTTGGCTTGGATTACATTTTTATCGAAGTTACTATTTTTTTCGGATTCAGCGGAAAAAATAGTAACTACTAGGTAAGTAAGTACTAAAGTAAGCGGACATATTTCTAATAGACGATAATGGGAAATATTCCCCCCGCTGCCAGGGGAAGGTGTTCCCCAATAAAAACTCTAATCAATCTTACTTACTAGGGAAATTACTCAATCGTAAAAACGTGGAAAGTTTGTGCCACTAATCTCCCAATTTGATTCCAATTAATAGGAGAGGCGCGTTCAATATGTTTTGTAGATATATTTTTTTGCTCGGAAATGCCAAAAAAGTAAATCAATATATACAGTGAGGGGCTAAAGTTTGGAATAAAATTAAAAACTCAGGCTTTATGAACGAAATGCTTCGACACGTCAATTTTTTTCTCAGTTTAGAGTGTCTTTACTGAGTTTGTAAGTATACAGGGCGTTCGAGTTCATGTTAAGTTTTAAGTGTTAAATTAAATGTTGAGTATTGTTTATCAATTAACACCTCAATAACTATAACTAAAGATCTTGTCGTAAAAGTTTGTATAAAAGGGGTAGAGCTTACCCCTTGTGATTTAAAAATGGGTTCCTCCTTGTGACCTAAAACTTTCGAGATGGTTCCAGTTAACAAATTTGTTGTCAAGGTACAAAGTCTCATATGAAGACAGCTCAGAATTAATTTCAGACAATTTGGAAAATGCCCTAAGTGTCTTAATTTCAGTGCAAGAGAAAGTAATTGTACAAAACTTTGTCAAGGACAATAGATCAGTTGCGACAAATTATTAACCAAAAACCAAAATATTCATCTTCGACTATTGTAATGGCATTTAGTTTATTAGTCTCCTTCATGCTATGAATTAATTCGAGACTATTTTATATTACCACATACAAGATATTTACAATCATTAGCTATCATCTTCACTGCACTTTAAATATCAGTAAATCTTTATGTTCATTAGAAAAAGTTGTAGTATTATTAATAGATGAAATTTCTATAATTGCTAGATTAGATTACAGGGCAAAAATTTTTATTGGTTGTACCGTTAATACAAATTCTACTAATTTGGCTAAACTTGTCCTTACTTTCATGATATTACCCGTGCAAAATATTAAGGGAACTGAAATGGCGGAAATAACAAAGCAAGTAATATACTTTGTACAGAGCTGTGGTTTTGAGATTCTCTCTGTAATAACTGATATAATCATTCTATTAATAAAGTTATGTTTAAAACATTGTCAAAAACAAACAATTCCATCATGTATGGAAAAAACTATATTTCTGACGTTTGATTGTGTTCATATTTTTAAAAACATTTGGAAGAACTGGCTTAATTTAAAAAACATCTATGAAATATTTGTTTTCTATGACTGGGAAGATGAGGAGACATTAAGATTTGCTAAATTTGAAAACATTAGTGATGTATATCATGCAGAACAGAATTTACTTGTTAAACAAGCTTTCAAACTTAGTTACTTAGTTAATAGTGTTATAATATGAATGCCAAAGAACTGATACGAATTTACCAAAATTACATGTCTGGAAAAGTAAAAATCTATCGACAGTCACGGACGGTCATTATGACCGAGTCTGTTCTATTTGAATCAGACTTCTTGTCGAGCGGAATGCGACGTTGCCTTTTTCTCAGCACGGCTTTCTATAGAGGAGGTTGTGCTTATACCATGCTCCTTGCAGGCGGGATGTATTTCGTGGATTTTCTATGATACTAAGCGTGACATCATGTTAGTGTCTCGTGGTACTGCAGAGCGTCCACTTCTTTCCCGATTTTTAACATGACCCACATCCAAAAATTTGGAATCTATTATGCATACTGTTCCCTGTACGATATGTTTATTGAGATATTTATTATTGAAGATATTACATACAGGGTTTGTCCGGAAAGTAATCTCAGTGAGCTTTGAAAAATGGTTTTTATTGGTTCTATGTGTACAAATCTTTAGAAACGTGCAAAATACATTCCTCCTGCGTCCACACATCGGTTCTAGCGGGTCTTCCATGCATCAAAAGCCGCACGGTAGTCGTTTTCCGGAATCGCCTTTAATGCGTCGGTGCATGCCTTCTGAATGTTTTTCACAGACCCAAAATGCTGTCCTTTCATTGGGGTTTTGAGGCGCGGAAACAGAAAAAAGTCTGGGGGGGGGGGGGGGGCACATCGGGGCTGTAGGGAGGCTAAGGAACAACGGTGATGCCTGCCTTGACGAGGTAATCGGCCACGAGGAAGCAGGTGTGCGAAGGCGTATTGTCGTGGTGAAGCTTCCAGGATTTTGATCCAGGATTTCAGCACCTCGACGTAAAACTTTCCGGTTACGGTTGTCCCCTGTGGAACGAACTCATAATGGACCAATCCCCGGCAATCAAAAAAGACAATCAGCATTGTCTTGATCTTTGACCTGGACATCCTGGCCTTCTTGGGGCGAGGGGAGTTCGACGTGTGCCATTCCGCACTTTGCTTCTTCGTCTCCTGATCGTATTCAAAGACCCAACTTTCGTCCCCGGTAATGACGTCATCAAGGAAAGCGGGGTTGTCTTCGCAGGTGTCTAAAAGTTCTTGGCAAGTTGCGACGCGCCTCGCTTTTTGATCGTCCGTTAACACTTTTGGCACGAGCTTCGCGCACACCTTCCTCATTCCTAAAGACTCCGACACAATTTCGTGAACAATGGTTTTCGTAATGTCTAATGTTTTGGAAATTAAACGAACACTTAGACGACGGTCAGTGTTCAACAAGTCACGCACACGTTTCACATTGTCGTCGGAACTGGAGGTTGATGGCCGTCCAGCGCGGTCCTCGTCGTTGACATCTTCCCGACCTTCTGCGAAGGCCTTGTGCCACCGGAAAATTTGCCTGTCCGAAAGACAATCGACGCCGAAAGCCTTCTTCAACATTGGAATTGTTTCCGCAGCACTCTTCTCCAGTTTCACACAAAACTTGGTCGCCATCCGTTGCTCAAGCGAACGTTGCATTTTTTCTTGCACCGGGTCACTGTAACGACTCTCAAAGAACGAGTGATGCGACCGCTACAACGACCGGTAGCCAACTGACGCTTGTTGGATCTTGTTGCCAGATCCCCCCACCACAATTACAGCACATAAAGCGCGGGCTGGCGCGTACAGTCTCGGGAAAAAAATTCACTGACATTACTTTCCGGACAAACCCTGTACTTCGACTTGCGATTGGCGTTTATCATCACAACCAAGCATTATCAAAATTTATATGCTTTCCCTTTCAGATAAATTTTTTTTACAACATAGTGATTAATCTACGTGTAGGGGTTGCCACCTCTCCGGAGTTTCCGGGCCTTGGAGACGATCTTCGGGTCTCCGGCCTTACGCAAATTTCTCCGGGCCAAGGGGATTTACAGATATTTTCTTTAATTGTACTTAAATTTTTTTTCGGGAAATAAAAAAATGACACAATGCCGCACTTTTGATGTTACATTCCTGTCGAATAAACACAGGTTTACATGTTTACATGTTTTACCGCCATCTACCAGCCTGCGGGTCAATGTTCGACGTCAGTCGTTCTCTATTATTTTAAAGGGACGAACCAAAGAGACGACATCCTCTTCACAGCACAAAAAAAGAGAACCACTGTCAGGTGTGTGGCGGTAAAAATCTTAGTTCTCTCGAATATTTTACTGAAAGGGCAGTATACCTTTTTTCAATGGAACCGTCTGCAAAGAAAAAAAATCCTACCTCTGTAGTTTTCATGACAGATGGTTACAGGATCCTAATAATAAGTCGTGGTTAACGAAAACTGACAATATTACGGGATCATGCACGAAATATAGTGTTACATTTACAGTGAAACATGACGGTGAAAAAGCAGTTAAAAACATTCAAATAGTGAGAATCACAAAAAAAAAACAGGAAAAAACCATTACATCAAACAAACTTATGTCAGCTTTTTTACACTTTTTAAAATTACAGAGTTTAAATATCCCGTTTACCCCCCCCCTCTCTGCCCTCTGACTGAAAATCTCCGGGCAAGACATAGGTCCCAGGTGGCAATCCTATCTACGTGCCAGTAACACTTCCTACTAGCTTTTATCTGACATTTTTTAAGCTAATTAGAGTATAATGTAAAACCAAGAAGACTAGAACTAAGGAGACCGAATTGCGGCTTTTCGCTGTATAACGCGACGGGCTCGAATATGTCCGCCTCCAGAGGCGCTCTAAACAGTTGTGTACCACGGTTGCCTTGGTATATAAATAGAAATATATACGTACACCGTGGTTCTGTACTAATCTGTGTATATTACAGGTTAGAGTCCGTGTGATTAGGTTATGTGAATGTCCGTGGTCGTGGTGCGAATACACATGGCAGACGCTCGATATTTTTCGTTAATTTGTTGTTATCTTTGCAATTACAAATTTTCGTAATTATCATTATGAAAATGTACTCAAAATATTTCATGTTACGTGCTTCAACGTTAACAATACAACAAAGGAAAATATTTGATTTCATACATATATATCAGTAATTTGAAATAATGTCAGGTTATTCTGACGCTTCGGAACGCTTCTTGTATCACACAATGCAACACAGCACTTTCGAACCATATTTATTTAACATTCGAATTGTATTTTATTAAAGCCAGACGTCATGTAATCATACTGTGACATTTGTTAAGTGTCATTAGTGACAGCTGATAGTTATTAAGTTTTATAGTTTACATACTTAATCTATTTAGTTTATACACTAACTGTTAGTAAATAATTGTATGGAATGACATATTAAATATTCTAGATGTCAAATGAATTTTCTAGAACTATAAATTGTGCTGTTGTTCCTAGAATAGAGTTAGTTGTGATTCGAATTTTACACAGTTAAGATCGACGATTTGTAGAGTATTCACATGTGGTCCGCTGCTCATCACGTGACGTCGAGTACATTACTGTTTACAGCGCCTTCTGGAGGCGGACAAATTTGAGCCCATGATCCTGAACGACTTCGGTCTCCTTAGTTCTAGTCTTCTTGTATAAAACATACGTGTAAGTTAGACAATTGACGATCGGACAGGTGACAAATGCTATATTTTTGAAATTGTCTCTCAAAGGCCAGCTCAAAAATATAAAACAATACAGGGTGTTCCATCTAAAAAAAAAATTGACAGCGGTTCATGAAACTCGAACGCCCTGTATACGTTCAATATATCTTGAGAAACTCTAAACTGAAAATAAAAATTGACGTGTCGAAGCATTTCGTTCATCAAACGAAGTTTTTTATTTTATTCCAAACTTTAGTCCTTCACTGTATATATTGATTTATTTTTTGGCACTTTCGAACAAAAAAAAATATACAAAATAAATTGAACGCGCCTCTCCTATTAATTGGAATCAAATTGGGAGATTAGTGGCACAACTTCCCACGTTTTTACAATTGAGTAATTTCCCTAGAAGTAAGATTGATTAGAGTTTTTATTGGGGAACGCCTTCCCCTGGCAGCGGGGGGAATATTTCCCATTATCGGCTGTTAGAAATATGTCCTGGTTCGTCGGAAGAAAACCCAGACAAATCGACGTTGCGAAATATACGAGTAGGAGGAACGATATATCCAAACGAAATGAAAAGTTCCAAACAAGCGTAAACATCCGTGTTGTGCTACTTACCGATTGATCTTCGAAAGTGGGTCACTCCCATAACTTTTTTATTTTGAAAAGTAAAATAATGAAATTTTAGAATTGGATACGAGACATAAATCTGAAATTATTAATATGGTCGTCATCTGCTAATGCACTTCTGGTTTAACCAAAATTCATAACTTCCGAATTTTTAATGCAATGTGTAGTATTTTCTTTCACATGTTTTAATTTTAAATGTCATTCTGAAAAGTCTGAACACAATAAACCCATTTCGTCACCTTTTGACACAAAATGTAGTTTTTTATGAACGGGAATTACTCTCCTTTAGCTTAATAGACCTACCGTTAGTGGTGAGCTGCTGGGAACGACATCTAGTGGTTGCTGACTTTGTCAAACCCACTGGAGCACGTCGAGTCCTATTTAGGCACAATTACAATTACGTATGGGGTAGGTACGAACCCTGTGCATTTAAGGCGATGCTTATTGTGCTCCCACAGGCTAGTCATTCCATTGGTCCTGTTTCCTTAAGAAATTTAAGGTCTGTTTCTAGTGGACCGTCTGTTACTTCTTTTGGTTATATTGTTCGAATTCGTTCGAGAGTTTTAATGCCTAACAGCTGCCAGTGTTGGGCTTTCGCATACTATGTGGAAGGGGGTTTCTTCCTCCCTCTCCACACCTGCTACAATCGGGATCATTTTTCACCCCGATTGTGATGTGATGTCGTATGAGTTGACAGTGTCCTGTGAACAATCTCACTATCCATCTCAGTTGGTTTCTCCCAGTTTTATAAGATCTCTTGTTTTATCGTAGAATGGTTCGTTAACGAACATCCCCGATTGTCTCAACCCTGGACTTTCGCCCAGTGACAAATGTGTTTTTCTCTTAATAGGTCCTTTATGGCATTCCTGGCTATCCTATAAGCCACATCGCAGGTGGATTCCGGCCATATCAGTGGAACCTCAGTCCCTTTCTTTGCAAGAAAGTTCGCTCTTTCGTTCCCTTCGTGGCCTTGGTGTCCTCTGACCCACTTGGGAGTTGTAGTGTGTTGCGCTAGTTGTATTAGCGATTCCATACATTCTTTGGTTACCTAGGAATGTATTTCTACTGCTTTCAGGGCTTTAAGTGCTGCTTGGCTCTCAGCGATAAGCTGGATCCTCTTATTTGTGTAAGACCTCCTGATTATCCCTTGTGCACAAGCGGATATTGCAGTTATTTCTGCCTGAAATACGGTTGCTGAGTTTCCCAGGTTTATGTTGCACCCGTTCCAGTTTGTTCCGTGTTGGACCCATCTGTGTATCAAATGGTTTATTTAAGCACACTAGAGAGCAGTCTCTGTATGTGACAGGTGTATTATTCTGGTGAGAAAATAAGCTGAGACTCTCGTTCATTGTTTTTCATTGTCAGATATATCGTAATAATGAGACCCAATAAGGTCTAAATCCTTTGATATAATAATAAAATATAAATATAAATTGATAATAATAAAAACATAAATTGATATAAATCCTTTGATATTATAATATAATTATGAGACCCGATAAGGTCTAAATCCTTTAAATGATTTCTTATTATGTATAACAGTGAACAGGAATTATTCTCACTACATTTATATCAAACTAGCTGACCTGGCGAACTTCGTACCGCCTCAGAATTAAATAATGTGTCAAAGTTCAATAACTAAAAATTAGGAGAAAACAAAAAAAAAGAAATAAAAGAAAATGAAATATGTAAAAACATTCTCCACGAAAATTTCTCTTTATAAGTTTAGTCGCAAAATTAATTTCTGAATTTGACCCTGTTTGACAGGTACGAACAGTTTGTATGGGAAAATAAAATGTTGTTCTTACTATTTTCCTTGCGATTTCTTCATGTTTTCTCACCTTTTGAACCTTCCTGGGACTTCTACAAATTCTTTCAAAACCAAAATAGCCAAATCGGTCCAGCCGTTATCGAGTTTTAGTGACACTAACAAATGTCAATTCATTTTTGTATATATAGATAGATATTTAAGACATCCACTGTGATGCAGGATTCCCACTAGGTAATAGTCTATCGAATATACAATATGACTGAAAAATACATTCAAATATTTCACCCTGTTAATAGTTGGAATTTGAAAATAAATGTAAAAATATTAGTTATCCCCAGAAAGTCATACAGTTTAAAAAAAAATTGTTTTGTTTTTGTTTTAAATGTACTACGGCACTGGAGTTCGCCAGTTTGTAAGCTATAGCTAACCGCGAGGCAGTGTGCACTGTGCAGTGTGCAGGTCATGGTTCGGATTGGTTCGGCGAGAGTCGCCAGTTGGGTCGAGAGTCACGTGGCTGTCGCGATGGGTGATGCCGATGACGACAGAACAGTTGCTTTTCTTCCTAGTGAGGCACACCTACGTACCTGCTGAACGAACGAAAAATCGTAATTTATTTAGTTTTAACCGAGGTTTTAAGTTTTAACCATGCCGAACTTTACTAATCAAGAGTTAATAGACATTGTTCTTTGTTATGGTGCATCTGGAAATAACGCGTTACAGGCCAAAAGAAGGTATCAACAAATGTTTCCAAATCGCCAAGTTCCAGACGTCTACAGTACATTTGTGTCTACAGTAAAACGGTTAAGAGACTATGGAAGTTTCGCCCCACGGGTGCATGATCGTGGTAGAACACGTTCAAGAAGAGTAATGGATGCTGAAGAACAAATTTTAGAAGCCGTTGAAGATGACCCATCATTGAGTACTAGGAGGCTTGCCCATCAAGTTAGGGTTTCACAGTTCACTGTCTGGCGAACACTGCGTGAACAAGGACTTTATCCGTATGACGTCCAAAAGGTACAGGCATTACAACCCGGGGACGAATTCCAACGAATGCAATTTTGTGAGTGGTCACTGGAAAAGTGTAATAACCAACCCAACTTTTTACGTTACGTACTTTTCACGGACGAAGCTGGTTTTACCAAAACGGGGGTTTTTAATATGCACAACACGCATGTTTGGTGCGATGAAAATCCACATGCGTATCGTAATTTTCGGGATCAACGAAATTTTTCGGTGAATGTTTGGTGCGGCATTGTTGGTGATGTTTTAATAGGACCCCACATTTTACCTGACAGGCTGACCGGTAACGGATATTTAAATTTTTGTGCCAACACGTGTTGCCAAATTTATTAGAAGAAGTGCCTTTAGGCATTTTAAGACAAATGTGGTATCTTCACAATGGTGCTCCACCGCATTTCGCTCGGCAAGTCAGAGACTTCCTTAACGTGGAGTATCCGAATCGATGGATAGGCAGAAATGGACCGATTCATTGGCCTGCCAGATCTCCGGACTCAACTCCGTGCGATTTTTATTTATGGGGACATATGAAGCAACTAGTGTACAGTGAACCAGTGAATTCTATCGAGGAGTTAACAGCGCGAATACGGGTAGCCGCTGAAACTATTCGCGAAGATCCAACTGTCTTTGGTCGAGTTCGGGCTTCCCTAGAACGTAGAGCTCGGGACTGCATAGACAACAATGGGTTGCAGTTTCAGCACTTGCCATGATCAGAAATGTAAGTGTTTACAATGTTTTTTTAACCCGTTTATGATAATTGCTAACTAATGGCAACGTCGCGCGTCGCTCCGCCTCCGCCGAGGTCTTCGTCTTAACCGTAGGTTTAGGGGGGGGGGCGAGAGGTTTCACCTTAATACATTATATTCACTCAAATTTTATTTAAACCCAAGAGATATGCTTACTATCTTGTTTTTAAATATAGGTTTAAATATTTGTATGTATTTCTCAGTCACCCTGTATCTTTAAAATGAAACAGTGTGTATGACATGACGAAATCGCTTTAACTTGCCATCTAAGTTTGATAATTCCATCCACGAGTGCAGTTTGGCCATGAAGTTGTCACGGAAAATCCTCATCGATTTCTAGAATGCGAATTACAAAGGCGCTTTTTCATCGCGACACGTCTATAACAATTAACAGTCAAATGGGCAGCATTTCCATAGCGCCGTGATGTAATTGATCTGCCACACACTTCGCGTGTCGACTGCTTTTTCTCTTTTAATAGGGCGACACCGTTGGAGCTCACAAATTTATGCAAAACCATCGTCGACGTGGGGATCAATCTAGAAAATTGCGACGCTGGTGCTCAACAGATTATTTGAGGTGAATTTACTTTTTATATTTTATAAAATCTGAATTCTTCAAAATAGGTGGTTTTCCAATAGTTACCTCTCTATTCATATATCGTAAGATAAATAAAAAAACGATATCTCATGTCTTATATGACCATATTTAAATTTCCTAATAATACAAACTTCGGAAACTCACAGTTCTAAGAGTAATAATTCAAGACGTATGGGATCGATTCCACGGCATACTTTAAGAACGCTTGTTTAATCTCACGATATTTTGTGTATTTGCATTTTGTATCATCGTACTTATCAGGGTCACAGTAAAGTTATGGTAACGTATATGGTCAATACCACGTAATACGTATGGTCAATACCACAGAGATGCCTGTTACGAATAAAGTTTTATTCGACATTGTGCTGTTGAGATATTTACGCGATAATAAATTTTCGATTCGACGAGAAATTTCGCGATTGATATTCTTGTAAGGCAATTGGCAGCAGACCCAAAGTTGCCGAGTTGTATTACTTGTCATCTGTTGACAGTTTGAAATTATGTGAATCTTACGTTGGCATTAGCAGTTGTTTGTGTCTTTTTTGGGCTTCAAACTTTTACTTTGCATTGAAAAACTGTTATTTTCAGAACAATCAAAGCGTTATTGTTGTCAGACTTCCGTTTGCGAAATACCAAAAAGAGTTAAACAGCTGCTGCCAAGGGTTAGTAGCAGTTAGTATAAAGCGTCTTGCCTGCATAGGAATAAAAGTGGAATAATAACAGAGGAATAACAACGCCCACTGCAGCTATGGAAGCAATGCTATATCTTCCACTTCTACACATTGTGTTGGAGGCGGAGGCTCTGACATCCGCTTACAGGCTAGAAATTTCCGGATATGGAGTAACCACCACAAGACAGGGATTCCATACAGAGATATTCAAAGAATTAAAGCAAAACTGTATGCTAAACATGCAGTCGGACAGAATTGGCCGTGCCATAGTCTTCCACAAACATTATCGGGTGATTATACCAAATGAGGGAGAGGAAGACAATAGTCACACGCCAGTCCAGCAGAATGGAACCATCTGGTACACAGATACTTAAACCTGGGGAACTTGGCAACCGTACTGAAATAACGTAAAGTAAAGAAATAACTGCAATATCCGCTTGTGTACAGAAGATGATCAGGAGGTCTTACACAAATAAGATGATCCAGATTATTTCTGATAACCAAGCAGCACTCAAAGCCCTGGAACCTGTAGAAATACATTCCCAGGCAGTTAAAGGACTGTATGGATTCGGTAATACAACTAGCGGAACACAACGGTATCACTCTCAAGTGGGTGAGAGGGCACCAAGGCCACGAAGAAAAGGTCTGGGGTTCCACTGATAGGGCCGGAGCCCACCTGTGGTCCGGCTTACCGGACAGTCAGGAGGGCCATAAAGGATCTAATAAGAGAAAAACATATATCGCACTGGGCGAATATCCCAGGGTTGAGACAATCGCGGACATTCATTGGCGAACCATCCTGGGACAAGTCAATAGACTTCATAAAACTGGGTAGAAACCAGCTAAGATGGATAGTAGGACTGTTCACAGAACACTGCCCACTTATGCGATATCTCACCAAAATTGGGGTGAAAAATGATCCCGATTGCAGGAAGTGTGGAGAGGAGGAAGAAACCTTCCACATATTATGCCCAGCAATGGCAGCTATTAGGTATTCGAACATTGGGACTATAACAACAGCATCAAAAGAAGTAACAGACGCTCCATTAGAAACTGTCCTTAAATTTCTTAAGGAAACAGGAATGACTAGAATATGGACCTACTTCCACTAATTTTTGCTCCTATTAAAAAACATATTTATTAACTTACTACCATTTTTTTACCAATGTCTTTTAAAGTATACATATTTTTAAAATTCCTCTTTCTAATGTTGAAAAAGTGTTATTTAACAATAAATAAACACAAAGAATCCATCCATATGTTAGTCAAAATTAATTCTAAATATTGAAGAATTTCATAACAATCTGGCATCAATGCGCTATAAAATTAATGTGTCTGATGACGTGTATCGATTTTTATTTTGTATGAAGTATATACCGTTAATGCTGTGTTGCTTCATCACGATTTTTGTGACAGATCTATAGTCATTTTACTTTTCTTCTAGTGCATTAAAAAAATTCACGTATACCAATAGTCGTAAAATCGGCCGATAAGCTAAATCCGCCCCTGTAATACGTCCGTGGTAATTTCCGTCGTTTCTAAAGCTTTAACAGCTCCAATAAGTGAGTATGGTCACATTTATTTCTCGTTCGTAGTCCAAATACAAATCGAAATTTTTTTCATTAGTGCTAAATCTAAAGGCATTATTTGGCGATCTGTAGGAGACTAACGCCGTAATCTCCTACGGAGAAGTTGATAAAACGCGAACTTAACGGTTCCGAGAACACCTGTTTCGTCTATAAAGTGGCATTAGCGAAAAAGTACGTCTGTCGAAATTTAAGCTTTCTCTCGTAACTTCGGGCTACATTTTACGGAATACTCCGGAGAAAATAATGAGATTAAAATTAGGGTTGTGAAGTTTACCCCTGTAGCGTCTCTGGAAAAATCTTCTTACAGATAATCCTCGGCTTATGCGTAGTCTATAAACGGGCGTTTCATTACAAGTGCTTCATAAAAACAATAAGTAGGGATATTCCTAAAAATACAAAAAATGGATATTATTTGGTAGCCGAAAGGGTCCAAACACCTAAATGGTATAATGATGGTCGGTTGATGACCGAAATTCAGGGGCAATTTTAACAACGCATATAACTTTTGATTGCTGTTCCATTCAATATATAGAATTCCCATTAGTTGTGATATTCAGTGGTGACTCTGGAAACAAGTTATTAAGATATCACAAGTTTTTTTTTTTGGGAATAACGTAGCTTTTTAGTTCAAATTGAGTCACATTAACTCAAGATTGTCGCATGCACCTTATGTATATATAGTATCGTTTAACATACATGTAAATTACCAGAATTCTGGAATCACTCAGTTTATCATCTCTCCCTACAGTTTCGAAGTAACGTTGCCAACAAAAAACAGATCCGTCTAAGTTTGCTCTAATGGGACTCTCAGAAGTTTTCCCCTACGAAAATGTAAGCTGGGAGTAGAAATAAATTTGTACCTGTCTGAAAGCTTAACAGGTGCTTCTTATAAAGCGTATATAGTGCAGTAGATCTCTGGGGGAGTTTTTTACGTTGCGGTCCACCTTTTAGACTCGATTGAGAGATATTTTCTCGACTTGCCAAATGAAATAATCCCAGAGTTCGAGCAAGCTAAAAAATTTACGACACCTATAACAATTAATGATGTATTCTTTTTTGTGCTTGAGATAAATTTAGAACAAAAGCAGGTTTATTCAACGGTCCAGTATATTACACAGCAATTCTGCTTTAGCGACAAAATTAATGGACGTATCTGAAATCTGTACCTGCTTTTACTTTTAAGCGATTGCGTGAGCAGCGTTTTGAGGTAATTTATCCCATAAATTAGGCGGCAATATGTTACGAGAGTTAACACGAAGTTTTACCGTGTCCTATACAGTGTGGAAATAAAGTATGGAACCTGTGAATTATTCCAAAAACTAATAATTTTGGTAAAAAACGCTCGGACATGTCCATTGAGTTTTTTTTTTCAAGGAACATTTTGTTGGACTTAGTTATGCCGGAAATGCCGCATGGCGGCGCCACAGCTCACGACTATTTTTTTTAAATTACGATGGGTATTTTTTGTAACTTTTTTACAAAGCTGACTTCATTCTGAGTAATTTCATGTGCAACTTGTAAGGGGTTACTCGGGAAAGTTTTTGAGAAAAATCAAGAAAACCGATCCCGGTTAGACATTGAAAGATTCAAGAGTAACTCGTTGAAGTGGGAATAATTCAGAGTACAAATGGTTTGCGCAAGCACCTGTTCTGAAATGTGGGTTTTAAGGGTATGGGAAAGCATGCACATTTTTGCTCCTAAGGTATTACATGTTTCATTGCTTTCTGGCTTCTAAACTATAGCTTCAAGTTGAGTTGTTATATCCTGTAATGCTAAGGAAAAAAGGGCTTTGTAAACTGGTGGATAATACAAGTTGACTTTTTTTACATCCCTGGAATAGCTTGGTTCGCTTCGTTGCGAAAATTCTCCAATGTATTTCCGTAAAAAGCTTGCGTCTCCCACTTATTATCATAAGTATTTTTTTAAACTAGGCAGAAGGTACACCACAACAGTTCACAAGCCGTATCCTATAAACCTACATCCTTTAACAATACAGAGGCAGGACTCGTGGCTGAAAGCCTAAGGATCTAACCCCTATCCACGTCCTCACTGTTTTCCTTTTCGGCCTACCAAGGGTGGTTTTGAAGCTCCGAGTTTTCAAGGATCCTCCACTTTAAGGGAAATGTCATCTTGTTGTAGTTGTTGTTTCTTTAGTTTATTTTGTTACAACAAGGGAGCTTAAATGCCGTTTATGTGTGATATCATTTTCTGTAATTTTTATTGTTTATTCCGATATTTTTTCTACAAAATCGCGTCTATATTTCGTTATTTCCTAAAAATAAAGTATACTGAAGACTAATGAAACGAATTTAACAACGAATTTTATTTTTTTTTTAAATAACTGATTTAGGTACTTTTGATTTATAATAAAAACACTGACACTACCCTGTATAAAACGCAAACAAAATGTCACCAGTAAATATGTCACTATATTATGCTACACAACACTAAATACAATAGACCACAAAGACACAATATCTGCACTCTCGACCGCACTTCCGAGTTCACCTCTGTATTGTGCTAGTCTGGACTGCTCTCGATCTGGGCTGAGAATTAGAAAGCGCAAATTCTATAAAAACTATGTGTTAAACTAAGTAAAACGATCTAAAAAATCAATCTACCTACTATCAATTCTTGGGGTGCAACCTCAAGCAAAAGTTTATTTTTATTTTCGCTACAGCGCACCAGAACTCTACTAACACCCTCTCTATACAGTTTTTCTCTGTCCACATCACGCCTTATCACACGCCTGAATAAAATTATTTCGTAAAACAATGGACAATTCTTTTTTTTGCTGGCAAGAATTTTGTTTTACGCAACGGGTTTTTACCTTAGACACGATTATTCCCCATGATTGATTCTTGCCAAGCTCGTTCGAAGAAAAATTGTTTTTATTATATGCCTATAAGACGAACGATAAAAAGCCATAAAGCGGCGATGCCTTCCTTTGAGCTTTATATACGTTTTCCGTCTAACGCCGTATAGGTGAGGTATTGAGAATTTCGCGAAAAAAATTCAATATATTTCAGTTTGCCGCGCTTAAAATAGGATAGGACGCGACGCTCGGGATGTGAGGCTTCTCCGCAACTTGTCAACGTAGTCCTTTGAGACATAGAAGAGACACTATCTTCGCTGACGAGTTCATATACTCGAATGAAATTTTAAACAAAAGTTTTTAATGGAACGACATGAAAGAAATGTACTTTTTGTGACGATTTTATGTATTAAATTCAAGTGAAAATATCATTGTAGTTTTATCGGGAATTATAGACGCATAGTGACACCATATAAGTTATTGACATCCACATTGTCTATTAGACATTCTGTATGCAATATACAGTGAGGGCTTAAAGTCGCACATAAATTCGATAAAAATGAAAGGATATCTTTTTTTAGAAAAACGCTCGGACACATCAATTAAATTTTTCATTTGCCGATATTTTGACATACTTCGTTTGTTTTTTATTGGCAGCTGTCAAATACATGACGTCATCCATATTTTTTTTAAATGAGAACATGTGGCTTGTAACATAATTTGAAAGCCTTATTCACGCATATGCTCCTAAATTTTTGGCCGATTTTAATAAGCCTTTTAAAATGGCGATCAATCAAAAGTTAAAATTCGTAAAAAGAGGAAAGTTTATTTAAAAAATCACTCGAACACGAAAGGTTCTACAGCTATTTGCTCGGCTGTTTGACATAACACACAACGTAATTCAGAATTCCTGAAATTGAGAATAAATAATAGAAAGTGCATTCTGAATTATTTAAATTAAATTGAATTAAATTATAAAAATTGGAAAGGGGTTAATTGAGTTTCCTAGGTGGTGAAAACATAGTTCTTAAGCTACTATAGATGATTACAAAATAGTAAATGATTTAAAAAAAATATCAAATTATAAATGGTTAAGAATTGAATCGGGTTGGTTACTTAAAAGTAACAGGACAGTAACATTTATTAAAAACCAGATTAGGATAGGTAGTTTTAATTATTGTGTAACATCTCGTGTTCGAGTGATTTTTTTTAAAGTAAACTTTATGTAGAATTTTTTGAAATACAAAGAATTTTTACTTTTGAACGGTCACCATTTGAAAATGGTTTGATATAATTGTGCCAGAATTTGAAGCACAATGCGTGAAATAAGAACTTTCAAATGACATTATTATGACATATGTTATTATTTAAAAAAAATATCGATGACGTCATATCTTTAACAGCTGTCAATAAAGAAACAAATGAAGTACGTCAAAATATCCGCAAATGAAAAATTTAATTGACATGTCCGAGCGTTTTTCTAAAAAAAATATCCTTTAATGTTTATCGAATTTATGCGCGACTTTATGCCCTCACTGTATATGTTTGCGTAACAGGCCTGGCGCGAATCGGTTTTGTTATATTTAAACACAATTTCAGTTTTTGCAAACATCTCTATTGCATTGTATTCAGATATATTAAGGTTTTTAGGGATGAAATTTCATTATTGCATTATTTTAACGACGTATATCCGAACTCTGATGACGACCATAGTGCGACCATACAAGTTATTTATATCCAAATTGCTGTTTAAGATTTACTGGAAATATATATTTCTTGTGAAACGGTTAAAACTCGGCGACAAATATAAGCCACCCAATAGGAACGTTTATCGTTCGTAAGTGGTTTTTAAATAATCGTCGCAATTTTTCATGGCGTCCGACTGCATACAGCGCATCGTCTGGAGTCGCTTAAATGGAGCGCTCGGGACAAACTCGGATGTCCGTAATCTGGTGAGTTATCTGTTGGAGCCGGCGATACGACCGACGCTCGCTCAAGGCCTTATCCGATTCGGCTGAAATGTCGCACACCCACGGCTTACCATATAAGGACGAACTAACTTATCGGACGGCGTATAATTTCGAGAGTGCAAAGGGAAAATTGATACTCCTGGCGTTTTCGATAGACGAGATCTACCGTCCGTAAAAATCCTGTTCTATGTAGACCTCCCCTCGTCGGACCATTTTTTCTTTTTAAAATTAATTTATCACCTTTTTGCTTATTTCTTTTTCGCAGGAGGCTTAGGGAGTTTTAGCGCTTCCATAAATCCCACCGTCCTGTTTTTCTTTCGAATGTATCCTCGCCTGACGTTACCAATTAGTCAAATTCAAAGTGTAAAAGAACCGAGGAGTATTGATTCACTCCGATAACAAACGTGTACTCCATCTCCTATCAGTCGATTCTTCACAATCTCTTCCTCTCGCCTTGAGGTCGTTAGTTTGATCCGATCACCCTCTTCGCACCTTCACGTGTCCTGCGTCCCAAAGCCGCCTAATGACTTTTCTTTGTGAGGCTCATTGGCGTGGCGGGACTATCTCACCTTGCGGGAGGGATTTTTTGCGGCACGAACTCGCGACCTGCTTAGTAAAGAGATCCAGTCACAGTTTTGCGGGTATTTTAGTAGTCGAGAATTTAAGGCGAACGAAAATATGTCAATTAACAAGAGCGATGATAGATTAGATGGGGGAACGGCACGCGGACGGGCAAAATTATTAACGTGCTGGCATGCGTGAGGAAATTGTTTGGGCCACTGATAGGTAACAAGATAATGAGGTATCATCTCTGTACAGCCGATATATGTCATTGTTGAATAAAAGTGGATGAGTTGTAATTATAAATGCATACTGAGGCCATATAAGTTATTAACATCCATATGACTTCAGACATACATAGAAAAATATACCTACCATATTAAATGTTTAGTATGCGAATTGAAGTGGCCTTTATGTCAAGGTGATACATATTTAGATGATCTTGAAATTTGAAGACCTGAAATATAAACTGTGTTTTACCATTTATGCCTGTATGGTGTAAAATTAAAACATCGAGTCGGTTTAATACCATATAGGGGAAGTATTGAGAATATCGCGAAAAAAATCAGTATATTCGTATTTCAGTTAAGCTTAAAATACGATGAGATGCGAATCAAAATGTTCCGATTTTTTGTTGAGCACTTATAACCGCATTGTAAGACCATACAAGTTGTTTATATTTTAATATAGTTTATTATATTTTTGGTATCATTTATTTAGAATCCGAAACGAAGTGACCTTAAACGGAATGATCCCGATATTCGTTGATCTTGAAATTAAAAGACCTCAAACGTAAACTGGGTGTTACAGTTTACGCTTCCCCTACGCAGAATTGGAAAATCAAACCAATAAAAACCGCCCCGAAAGCAATTAAGGCCAAACTAGACGTTATTCTTTTCTCCAGCGAAGCGATAAAGGGTCCTGCTAAATCGAGCCGGTAATTAAATAAAGATAGAGTCTGGTAGGCGGTTTTTAATAAAGTCCCGCTGCGCTCCTATTTGCATTGGAACTCGAGGAGGTAATCCTCTTTGCATGATGAAGCGCGTTTTTTTATCGCGCAGACAACAAAAAATACTATTAGCACTGGGATTAGGCGGTGAGTAGAGGTTAAAGGTGAATTTTTCCGGAGAAATTTCGTTTTATAACCAGCGCGATGTATTAAAAAAGTCGGATGAACAAAAAAAATTGATGCGGAATAGTCTCTACGCTTCCTATTCAAATAAAGGAGATTTGGAGAAGCACGAGGGGCATTGTAATGTAAATTTACTAATTTAATATACATAGAGAAATAAAAAAAAACTTCCGCATATTGTTGTGTGAGTGGGCTATACGAGATTCCAGAAAAAAAAATCGCTTTTGCTAATGGAAATGGTAAAAAGTTCACTATCAAGTTTGCAAGTTACGATTCATTTTAATATCCATTTATTTGTTATAAAAATATCAGTTTAAAAGGGTACAGTCATAAGTTCATAATTATTTACAAGATTAAAGACATATGTTTACACATACAGGGTTTGTCCGGAAAGTAATGTCAAATGTGAATTTTTATTCCCGAGACTGTACGCGCCAGCCCGCGCTTTACGTGCTGGGATTGTGGTGGGGGGGATCTGGAAACAAGATCCAACAAGCGTCAGTTGGCTACCGGTCGTTGTAGCGGCCGCATCACTCGGTCTTTGAGAGTCGTTACAGTGACCCGGTGCAAGAAAAAATGTAACGTTCGCTTGAGCAACGGATGGCGATCAAGTTTTGTGTGAAACTGGAGAAGAGTGCTGCGGAAACCATTCCAATGTTGAAGAAGGCTTTCGGCGTCAAAAAGTACTAACGGACGATCAAAAAGCGAGGCGCGTAGATACCTGCCAAGAACTTTTTGACTGCCAAGAACAAGAACTGAGACAGGTTCTACAAGAGTTCTTCTTTGTACAAACCAGTGGAAAACACTTATTTCAAATGGCGTATCATAAGTACCGGTGCACTTTTTTGTGTCAATCCGTCCACCCAATTTTCGTCTTTTTTTCAACTTCCGACAAGTAAATTTCTTTTTTCCCAAGAATTTCTGCCACTGACGATTTACAAATATTGTACATCTTACATAGATCAACATTTTTAACACCATTTTTTGAGTGATTTATCAGATCCAGCTTTTGCTCCAAGGTTAGCCTCTTAGCAGGCTCTTTTCTCTGCAAATAAACAGTACAATAATGTTTGGTTTGTATCACGGTTTTCTTAAAAATACATATTTTCTCATCATTTTTCATATATGTTTTAAATTATTATAGGTTACGTCAACAAAATGTTCAGTAAAACAAACCTTTACTTTGAATTACAAAATAATTACCTGCATCACTCTCTCCTTTGCACCTGACATTTTTTTTGTTTAAAAAAACGTTCTTTTATTAACATGACCACATGTATGTATGTATTACATTTGCATAAAAACCTCGAAAAACAAAAAAAAAAGTACTAGAATGAGCCAGAAAAACCCTTTGCGCATGCGCCAGCAGTTCGGTTATCCCGAGGTGACGAGAGTTCGGAAATGTGGAAGTTTGCGGAACGGAAAAGTTCGGATATGTGGATGTTGAGTGTACTAGACACTAGTACTAGAAAAATACTAGTACTAGTGAACTAGAAAAATATAAGCAAAAGTAAAAGAGGAATCACAGGTTTTATCAATTGTTTATAACTTTCATTATGGGACTGAACGCAACCAATTTAACCACTTAATTATTAATTAATTTACATTAAACTAGGTCGAATAGTGATCGCACTGACACGCTAAAGTTCTACCTACTATACCGGTAAAATAGCCGAAAAAAGGCGCACAAAACTTCGCAGTAGAACGATCCATCAAGATGATTTATGCACATCTGAAAAATTTACTTGTTAGACGCAATAAAACGGATTTCCGGTTTCGCCCCTGGCAAGCCGACGGCAACAGGCCCGCCACAATTAATCTTTTCGACTCAATTAGTGGCTTTATTGCAACATTATCTCGCGAGACTCAGTGGGGAATAACCGGATGCGAATGAAGATATATAATAATAACGCTTGGGAGTGTGCACCGTATTTGCGCTGTAATTGCTTGTTAGTAATTTGTTGTTCTGCGTTCGATCCAGAGCTGGTCACCGTCGTGTTCTGTTGTGAACAGGAATGCTACGTAGACGACGAGTACGTTTGGTATATCAAGTATGAAATTTTATTTAAATTTTTCTTCAGATATATACACTTATTAATTCATAATACATTATCACTAAAGTTTTTCCAGTGCGCGGAAGTACAGACCTAGTCTGCTTAATGTTTTTGGGGTCGCTGAACACGAATCAGACCTCAGTTTTCCCCGTTTACCGCTTGTTTTTTTTTAACCTCAAAAAAACACAATTTACTCGGTAACATGATTACACAGAGACAGAAAGCCAGAGAAGACCATTTCCCTTCTACGTTTTTCAGCGCGCTAAAGCAAATTCTGAAGTCAGGATATATTTATGATTAACAGTTCTCCCCCTAGGAACAAAAATCCCTATGAAAAACACTAAATCAGAAACCATGTCATATACTTAATGAGTTTGTGATTGTAATGTTACGGGGATTATCTAACAACTCTAAGCCTCAGAAACCTGCAACTGCTAGAGCGCATCAAATGATGAAGAAGTATGAATATGATTCAATCATGTCCTTCAATTCCAGAAATTTTAAGCCATATAACCACGGAATTTTACACTTAAGCCATATAACCCCGTGATCCAGGATGGGCAGACTTCCATAGCGATGCTTTTATAAGGTTATCAAATTTCACAGCTATGGAATTTCGAAGCTATGGAGTTTCGAGGTTAGGAGGTTGAGACATATGATTGGATCATATTCATGCCTTTTCATCACGTTGTTGTGTTCCAGATTTCGCATGACCTATTTATAAGATTTTTAAGGTTAAGGGTTTGGGGGTTATGAGGTTATGGGATTACGGAGCTTTGGAATTCTACGGCTATGAATTTAAGAGTGATGATTAGATCATAATAATACGTTTTCATCGTTTGCTGCGCTTTAGCAGCTGCAGAACACATATATATGGTTTTTTGAGGTTAATATTTTTTGAGTATGTGTGTCGTAGTTAAATCAAAATAAGTTTTGGATAAAATCGGTATGTAGAAACCTTAGTAAAAAAATCGATAAAAGTGCCGAAAACAGTATTTTTGCGGATTAAGGGACGAAAAGTAATTTTTTTTCGTAACACAAAAAAATAGCACCCTGTAGCTCTTGAAAAAAAACGAAAAAAATGAGTTTTTGGTGATCAAAAATCGGTTCAGAAGTTTTTGCACAAAAATAAAAACCGATGAAAAATGCACATTTTTTGAAATCGAATTACAAGGGTTCTAATGGTCGCATAAACTACTGCTTTGACTTAAATTGTAGCTTTTGGTCGTGCCTATCTGTAGAAGTAAAAATTCCATGCAAAAATAATAAGAACATTTTGCATAAATCGAAAAAAAAACTAAAAAAATGTCGTTTCGAAAAACGGCTTGAACAAGCCGAAAAATGGTCGTAGAGTATTTTTCCTGGGCTTAAATTATTCGTCATTAAATTCTCTACAAATCCATTATCGTGACTTGTGGGAGAGGTTCTTTCAATCGGCTGAAAACGCGTTTGAAAGTCAAGCGTCGCGTTGCTTCGAGCGCTCGGGTAAGCGACTGTACACGTGGTGGGGGAAGCCTCTCCTGCCGCAGACGCGCTGACAGAAGTCTGCGGCAGGAGAGGCTTCCCCCACCACGCGTCCATTTCCCCATCACTCGTTTACCCGAACGCTCGAAGCAACGCGACGCTTGATTTTCAAACGCGTTTTTCAGCCGATTGAATGAACCTCTCCCACAAGTCACGATAATGTATTTGTAGGGAATTTAATGACGGGTAATTTAAGCCCAGGAAAAATGCTCTAGGACCATTTTTCGGCTTGTCCAATCCGTTTTTCGAAACGACATTTTTTTTAGTTTTTTTTCGATTTATGCAAAAAAGTTCTTTTTTTTTGCATGAAATTTTTACTGCAGTTAGGCACCACCAAAAGCTACAATACGACAAAAAAGCAGACGTTTCTGCGACCATTAGAACCCTTGTAATTCGATTTCAAAATGGTCATTTTTCATCGGTTTTTATCTTTTTATGCAAAAACTTCTGCACCAATTTTGATCACCAAACACTCATTTTTTTCGTTATTTAAAGCGCTACAACGTGCTATTTTTTTGTTTTACAAAAAAAAAATATTTTTCGTCCCTTAATCCGCAAAAAACGGGTTTTCAGTATTTTTATCGATTTTTTTACTAAGGTTTTCTACATACCGATTTTATCCAAAAACATACACAATCAATTTCTACTATTTTTTTCCTAATTATTGTGCCAAGAAACCTTATTCAGGACTCTTTTCAAAAAAATAAACTATTTAGCCTGGACTATGAAAGTAACCTCATAAATATGTTTTTTGAAAGAAAAAAACAAGTGGTAAACGAGGAAAACTGAGGCCCGATTCGTGTTCAGCGACCCCAGAAACGCAAAGTAGACTGGATCTGTACTTCCGCGCACAGGAAAAACTTTTGTGGTACTGTGTAATTTTATATATTCTGTAAAAATATCTACAACTTTCATAGCACATCCAATGTATTCTAATTTAAAAGAGCAGAACAATGTGGGTAAGTGTGGATGAAATGACGAACAGGAAGTGAAATAAAGTGGGAAATGTTTTAATGATAAATTTAATATCAAGTCGCCACATGTCATGGCAAGGTGAAGGTGAAATATAAAAGGGAAACAGCCTCAGAAGTAATTGCCCAGTGAAAGAAGCTTCTGTGAAGGCTTATAGCATTTCCTATTCAGTCCGATAAAACGTGGTAATTGCGATAGCACCGAGAAAGAAGGCCAGTTTCACTCGCAGGTGAAACTATACCGTCGCAGTACAACCGCCGGACGACACATAGCCTAGTAAGTAGTTTGGAATTTATTTGAAATACAAATTATGTTACAGTGAAGTATTATCACATGTTGTACCTACAATATTTCCTCCTTTATAAACAAAATAGGGATTAATGAGCATTTCGTCAAGGAAAGGAGGGGTTTCGATAAGACCCTTTACCGGCCTCTCTGATTTTTTTTAATTTTAATATTGTGTTTATAGGACTACACTTAAAATTTACAAATATACAGTGTGTTTCGCATAAGAACCGACACAGAGCAGGGGCATGTAGGGGAACCTAAAATATGGTGATTTAATGCAACTTACCCTTATACTAAGTTGCACCCCTGAGAAGTTATAGGCCTTCAAAGTGGGGTTTCAAATTTAGAAAAAAATCAATACCTCAGTTATACTTGAATTTAGAAAAATAAAATTTGGTAGACGTTGTGAGTGTACCAAGAGCATTAATTGACAGTAAGTAGAGTTCAATCGAAGCATTTCAAAGAGTTGATTAGGGATGATGCACCATTAAAATGTGACAGAATTTTTTAACCCGTTGGCGGACTTAAAAAATGTTCATTACATTATATGGGGAATTTAATTCTAAAACCTTTCTTACTCTTGTTATTTTTCAAAAAACTTTGTCGTTTTCAAGAAAAAACTCGATTAACTAAAAACACCTATTTCAGCAGTTATTTAAAATCATCGAAAATTCAAAAGTTGGCCATGAAATTAGACGTTAAACTTGACAATCAACCAACACGTTGGAATAAGAATAATTTAATAGAAAAACAAACAACTTAAACAACAGAAATAACAGATTTGCACTGATAAGTTATAGAAATTGTTCAAAATGATCACCGTTTTCTCTCAGGCATAAATTTATTCTTCTTCGAAAATTCAAGTCTACTCTTTCCAATAACCGCTGATTGTTTCTAATGACATTACATTTATCTGTAATGCGATTCTACAATTCTGCTCGGGACGCAACTGGCGAGGAATACACAAATTCTTTTAACGTCCCCCAAAGAAAGAAGTCACATTTGTTGAAATCTGGTGATCGTGGAGGAAAAACTTGTGGGCAATTATTTCCTCGTCTAATCAATTTATTTGGATACTGGTGGTTTAAAAAGTCTCTAACCATAATACTAAAATGAGGCGGTGCTCCATATGCATAAACCAATGTTCCAGTCTGAGTTGTAGTGGCACCTTTTCAAGTAAATCCGGGAGAGTATTTTGGAGAAATTCTAAATAAGTTTCACCATTTAGTCGATTCAGTAAAATAACTGGACCAATTAAATACCAATAAATAACACCAATCCAAACATTTATTTTAAACTCGCGTTAAAAATGTCGAGGAGTTACTGAATGAGGGTTTACATCGGAATACTCATGATAGTTATGTAGATTTGTAGTACATCTGCGGGTGAAACAAGATTTATCAATAAAGAGAATTTTCTTTTGAAAATGAATGTCTTGATGTAAAATAAACTGACAGAAAGTCACTCGTTTAATCAAATCTTCCGGTAAAAATTCTTGCACTTTTTGAATATGATATGGGTGTAGTAGATTACGTCTGATAACTGGGTGCACAGAAGTTTGCGATATACCAGTTTGTCGAGATAAATTTCTAGTACTGATATGTGTTTCATTTTCAATTGTGTTCAAAATCAATTCTTCGTCTGTGCCTGATTGCAATAGCACGTTCTCGAGTGCTACTGAAAAACTTTCCTGTTTCTCGAGCCCGTCTTTCAACATTGAAAAATGTTTCTCTATGGGGGATCACACGATTAGGAAATCTTCTCCTATATTCTTCAACACTTATTCTGCAGTTTCCTTCACAGAAACCTAACACTAATAGCATGTCAACTTGTTCGCTAAATGAAAACTTTCCGGCCATTTTCAAAACACTCAGCAAACAATTAACTAAAATTAAGTAACTTTTTTCCTGATTGTCAATGCTGAAATAGGTGTTTTTAGTTATTCGAGTTTTTCTTGAAAACGACAAAGTTTTTTTAAAAATAACAATAGTAAGAAAAGTTTTAGAATTAAACTCCCCATATAATAAAATGAACATTTTTTAAGTCCGCCAACGGGTTAAAAAATTCTGTCACATTTTATTGGTGCATCATCATTAATCAACTCTTTGAAATGCTTAGATTAAACTTTACTTACTGTCGATTAATGCTCTTGGTGCACTCACAACGTCTACCAAATTTGATTTTTCTAAGTTCAAGTATAACTGAGATATTGCTTTTTTTCGAAATTTGACACCCCACTTTGAAGGCCTATAACTTCTCAGGGGTGCAACTTGGTATAAAGGTAAGTTGCGTTAAATCACCATATTTTAGGTTCCCCTACATACCCCTGCTCTGTGTCGGTTCTTATGCGAAACACCCTGTATATAGCATCAGCCAATATTCACTCTATTTATGTGTTTAAGGTATGTGATTGATTTACAGTTGATGAGAATGAAGTGACAACATTTACTAATTAATATTATAATTATCGTACGGACAACTGACGCATGCGCAATAGCGCTATCATAATCATTATCATATGCATATCAAAAGTCAATAATTATTAAATATTATCCGAAATCCAATTCATTTATTTTTTTGCCATGAGCGCAGTATAGTAACACGTCAGTGTTTATGTATGTAATAGCTTATGTATTTGTGCACCATATATGTATATGAAAATCGCTTTGTTACTCGGTTGCGCTCTATATGAAATAACTAGATAAAAATTGCAAAAACTACAAAAATTACGTATTTTTTGTAAAACAATTCAAATTAAGTGGTTCTTTTCATGAAGATCATATTAAGTAACACAAAAAATATATGTGTTTTTGAAAACTTTAGATTTTTCACATTATAAAAAAAAATAAGAATGATCTAGGTAATAAACTTTAAAAATATGATTTAGGGGGGCTGATAAAGGGCCTTATCAAACCCCCTCCTTTCCTTTACGTATTTATCATTTTCTGTCCAGATCTAAAAATATTACTCACATATTTAAAAGGTGTTTCCTTTTTTTTAAACGTGGCATCAGTTAATAAGGAATTGCAGATTGAAGCACTAGTTCTTGAATAAGACAATACAAACATATTAACATGTTTTAAATAATTTTATAAGCGTGTGAACTGACAGTATGGAGTACTGAAGCCGGATATAATCAGAATATTATTAGTGTCGGTATCTTTCCATGTATTAGTAGTTTCAACTGTTTACTGAACGATACAACGATAATCATTTCAGAATTCACATTCTTACTATTTTTGGATATGGCATTTCGGATCAATTATATACAAAGCGTGAATTAATGTCTAGTGTGTATATTTTCGGAATTGTTAGTCTCACTTAAATTAAATTTACCTAACCTTCCACATTTATCTATTTCAATTAATAAGCCTTGGATTTCATTGCTATATAGGAATTTCATAGCTGTACAAAAGTCTTGAATCTTACAATTGAATGGGTAATAACAGATCAATGCCATTCTATTAATTTAAATAACAATACTTTTTTCAGAACTAACAACTTCGTTCTATTGCGGGGGCATTTCAAAAGGTTTAAAGATAGTCAAAAAAACATTGTAACAATACGATTTGTCGTATAATTCGCTACTCATTTTTACTATTTATAATTGCTTTCATGGAATTGCTTTGCTCGATAAATTCTAATTTTGCATCTCTACCTAGGCGATCTTGAACATTTTTTTGATAAATATTTCGGGCAATTAGGAAACAACGTGGGAATGGTAACACAAGCTAATTTTGAAATCTTTAAATCTACTGTAATGGTTTGGCCAGTTCGCAAACCTTATATTGGGAAATTTAAAGGTGTGTATTTTGGATCCATATTTGTAGTTTTCGCGGCATCCAGGGACAACACACATACGACATTTTTTTAGTTAGTTATCATGATAAACGCGACGCATACTGAAGAAACACTATCAAGAACTAAATTGGTTATATCAGCCTAATATTAAATAATGTTTCGATGCGTTGAATACTTAAACCACAAAGACTTGAAAAGGTCTATTTTACACGACACGTGTAAATGCTCCACTACGAGCATAATGGACTGTCCCACGAAGCTTAGTTCCGCATTTCGCTATCCTTTGTGTGCTTACGTCACAGAATATTACATCAGAGCACCAAGGCCTTCTTCCTGAGTTGTAACAGCAATTCGTTTAAATCACTTGTCCACGTATCGTTATGTAATTATCCGTTAAAACACCTACACGCCGTGAAAACGCCTTTAAAATAATGAACTCATTACAACTTCATTCATTACTTTTTCTTATCATTACTAGTATAAAAAAAATTAAAGCAAGGCGGAAGCTAAATTACTTTCAGTCAATCGCCATCCTGTTGGAATTAAAAGGATACACTCGTAAAAATTCGGCATTAACTCCACTTTACTCCCGCTGGTACCGCTATTCACTTGCTCGAAACCGGTATACGCGCAGAGCCTTTCATTAGCCAGCTCACTCGCTTATTATCCTCCCAGAAACTTCTTCGTTTTAAGGATCGTCATCGACACCCTCCTCATTACGCCGCTTAGCGCTGATACCGACACGGTTTTTTTCAGACGGGCCAATTTCCCAATTTATTAGATTTATGATGATTCCGGCTCTTTTGTCGAATAAAATTGCGACCGATTCCTCTGGCGCCCCTGCACGTTTTTTAACGAAACGGGGTAGTCGGGGCTGTAATTGAGAGGCTGGAGGGGGGTTTTGTTCCTCGCCCCCCAAATATTTGTTCTTTTGTTGGGGACGAATTGGTTTTATGATTGCGGAATGCATATTATTGGGCAAACAAAAAGATCAATTTTAATTAGATTCAAAGAACACGTAGTACACTTGAAATGCGGTATAACACAGTGTTGTGTAGCCCCACATGCTTTTAACAATATTCATAATAGGTTTGGTTTGGTGGCCAGTGCAGCTGGCCAGGTTTTAGAAACAGAAACCAGGTTTCGTTTTTTATGAAACAGTTTTCTACAAAAATTTACATTTTGAGTTCAGACGGATGCTAGCTATTGGATACCCCTCACTCTCATATTTGGTTGGTGTTTATCTGAGAGAAAAGTTCACTTATGAATCTCCCTTGATTCCGTATAATTGCAGTTCAACAAACAAAGAATGAAACGAGTCATTCTTATCAAAGACAAAACATATTATTTTTATTAGGAGTAGAGTTTGAGGGAGGCCTGTTCTATTCTCTAAATTTATGTTGGCCGAATATCAGTCTTTTACAGCCTAAATATATCAAAATCATTATTTACATCGTGTGTATGTATAAACGGATAGGGCAATATCAACACCATATATTAATAATTCCTCGCCTCTCTCGATGTACTTTTTGGGACCGGGTCAGCTCGAGGTTAATCTAAAAGGGACCAGTAAACCGCGTGATAGAGGATAAACAACGAGTTGTGAAGGATTATCCCGGATGCAGGAATACGAATTCCGGTTCAAAACCACTCCAAAATACCTTTACACGTTGATGTTACGATATATATCAATAATAATATCATAAGAACCGAAAATATTAATACTTGTTTAAATTAAATATACGTGCATTTATAGATGTTTGAAATTATTTTTTACAGAGCTTTATATCAGGAAACAAACCGAGATGAGGTAGATGCAATTATAGAATAAAATTTTCAACGAAAAATTTTCCCAGCAGGCGGTTCATAGGAAACTTGTAAACGAGGCCACAACATATTGGCTCTTATGCACGGGTAAAGTCAGCGCTTAAATTCACCGACGAAATAAAAAACGACGTACTGGATCACAGGCGCGTAAAGAGAAGAGCGAGCTAGAAAGAAACAGCGTCAATCAGCATACGCGATACCGGCCACGTCCATCGACATCCGGCGTTTCGTCTTCGTGCCTCGTGTGGTCTGCGTAAACGGTTCTGATGTATAAATTAAAAATTCGTAAAAAATGTTATTCCTAAAATAATTATTGTAATGACAGTTACATAACTTCATCAGCACATTTTGAAAAATATTACGAGGATTATACAGAGGAGTGTTTGAAAAGAACAACTGACGTCCACGTTGTTACGTATTGTGTCAGTTCGACTGGTTCACCCACCGTTCACTGAAAGATCAACTTATAGTGAGTTGTGTTCGCTTGAACGTTTCGGTGTATTTGGAAGATCTTTCCCAGAACTGGGCATCGTTGAAGATTGTCAGTGTATTTTCAAATCTCTCCTGGATGTTTTTCAATTTTTTTTTACAGGGTGAAACTTAACAAAACCTACTTTCTTCTTTATTTTGAATGTTTGCCTGATTGAATCACCATCAAGATAGGTGCCTACAGACGGCAACAAGTCGCACTGTTCTCAGCTGCGCGCGTTTATGGTGTGTCCTCGTAATATTCCCTGCATTACAGTAAATCCGCACGTAAAATGCCTTAGTAGCTGAAATTGACTATAAAATCGGTCTGTTCCCCGATGGGGCTGAACAAATAAATTGATAGTTACAGTTTATAAGCTGAGACGAATAAAATTTTACGAGGGCGGTTATGTTTACGATTATAGTTCGCTAATATGATTATAAGTGACGCGCAGTGCGGTATTTGGCCCAAGGGGCTGGCCAAATTTCGATTTTTTTTTTAATTTGATAAATCGAGAGGCCTAGGAATAACGTGGGTAACGAGATTTTGACAATTATGACTTAAATTAAATTTGAAACACTTGATTTAAACAATTTGTATACTTTCAATCGCATGTAACTGTCTCATGTCTGTTAAATTTCTTATGAGTTACTATGAATATTGTTATGTTATATAGTATATACGAGGTGTGTAAATTAAGTAATGAGACTGGCAACATAGCGCCCGATATAGCAACACTGCGAAGAAGGGACTTGGAAGAGCGATAGGTTAACATGTAATGCGCCTTCAGTACAAGTTTGAACTTGTTCGAGTCATTTGTTTGTTCTTTGTGACTGTTTTCATAAGTTGGTTTTTTCTAGTGCGCTTAAAAATGAGTGACATTAATTTTGCTATCAGGTTTTGCTTCAAACTTGGACACAGCGCAACGGATACTTCAACAAGCCTACGGATAGAGTGTTTTTTCAAAAGCCCAGGTTTTTCGGTGATTTAAGGTATACTCAGAAGAAAGAAAGTCGAAACTCTCGAAAAAGAGAGACGCAGCGGAAGACCTTTATCTTCAAAAACAGATGAAAATGTCGATACAATACGGGATCTTGTGAGTTCAGATCGTCGCGTCGGTTGACGACAAGAATGATCATTTGAATGAGACCATTGTTCATCAGATTTTGACTAACGAATTGGAGATGAGAAAAATCTGCGAAAAAAATGGTTCCAAAAAACCTTTCTCAGGAACAAAAGGACATCAGGAAAGAAAGGTGTCTTGACTTTTTGGAGTGGATTGAAAATTATCCCCATTTTATGGAACATGTTATTACTGGTGATGAGACTTGGGTGTTTGAGTACGACCCGGAAACCAAGTGCCAAAGCATGAAATGGCACAGCTCTCCAGGTCCCAAAAAAGCAAGAATGAGCATGTCAAAGATCAAATGCATGCTGATTTGATTTTTTGATAGCCAGATAATTTTCCACAAAGAGTTTGTGCATCCAGGCCAAAGAGTACATCAATACTTTTACAGAGAGGTTCTTGAAAAACTTCGAAAAAGGGTCATGCGTGTGACACCAAACATCAAGAACAACTGGATGTTGCATCACGACAATGCGCCTTGTCACACAGCAATTTCAGTAAACGAGTTTTTAGACAGTAAAAACATTCCTGTGGCTCCTCAGCCTCCTTATTCGCCCGACTCGAGTCCTTGTGACTTTTTTCTCTTCGGATTGAAAAATCACCTCAAGAGACGTCATTTTGGGACAATAGAAAACGTTCAAACGGCTGTAACCGACCAGCTGAATGCTATTCCAGTATATGAGTTCCAGCACTGCTATGAGGAATGGAAGAACCGTCTCCAGCGCTGTGTGGCTTCGCAAGGAAGTTATTTTGAAGTAGACAATACTGAATTGTAATTGTATTCGAATAAAAAAATTAAAAAAAATCAGTCTCATTACTTTCACTCGAATAAGGTGTTTCACCTAAGACGGTTTCCTCCATAACTCTGTTATTGTACATTTAATAAAAAATATTTCAGGTAAAAGTAACTCAAAATGCATATCTGTAAGATATTTCTAATCATACAAGGTGCCCCATTTCATGTAATCGCTAGAAATCTTCGTTATTTTAAACAAAACATTGTATATTGACATTTTTGGGTACCCCACTAAATTTTAGATTGACTTTATTAAACCATTTATTAACCATGGTACCTAAATGCCACCGTTTTTACGTGAAAAAAAAGCAATCAGGCTTTTACAATATGTATGTAAATGTTTTGTTTGATTTAGACTTCTTTGAATTACCTTTTGGTCATCCTGTTCTCGTTATTAGAAACCCAAGCAAATCATTTTCAGAATACAATTCAGTTCAGCACTTGTATTCCGAGACAACAACGTGCAATCAGGAGATGACTAAAACTGTTTCAGTTTTAATGATGATGCCAACATGTTTGGCGAAACGCGCTGAGTACAAAAAGTGTTTCGATGTTAAGTGGTAAAAAGTGTTGAAGTGAGAATTAGTTTCTACGTCGAAGGTTCTAATTATTCTCCTGTAAAAAGGTAAAGTGTAAAACCATATTAAAACTTTTCGGAGCTTCTCCACCCACAAAATGATGTTGGGATGTCGCGCCGGCCTCTGCCCACAAATTAATTTTAATTTCAAATCAGCAACCACAAAATATGCCCTCATTTTCGACAGACGCGGTGCTCGAGGAGTTGGCCAACTTTCGAGATGGACGTTTTAATTCAAGTGGGTCGTGAATCTATGTAACGACGGGGACAGTTCGAGTTAGTCGATTTGGTGCAATCAGAAAAATGTCAATGTACTAGTCAGTGGCGGCTCGTGCTAAAAAAATATGGTGGTTGGTTTTTCCAAACGGTCTCTTAAGGGGGGAATCAACCTTGAAACCCTTCAAAATTGCAGGGTGGATATGCATATTTTTGCCCTTGCATATTTTGCAGGCTTATAACTTTTGATTCAGAGATCCGATTTTAAAAAGGATTACACCATTTAAAAAGAACACATTTTTCTTATTCAAAACTGTTTTTTTATGAAAAAATATTAATAACAATAGATGTACTACACAGGTAAACATAGGCATACAAAATAGTATAATTTTGACTTCCATGCATTGCGCATCACAAAATTCAAGAATGGTTTGACTTACAACTTTATAACTTTGCATGTTTATATAGACTATCATGATAATTAAAAATACCGGTTAGAATTAATCTAAAGACCTCAGGAGCGCAGTTACAAAATAACAAAATTGTACAATATATTTTGATAGAAATTCCAAAAGAAAAATGGATCAACATTTTAGAAAACTCACCGGTATTATTAAAGATTAAGGTGTTCTGAAAAATTGGTGCGAATTTGAACATAATCCATTCAGTAGTTTATGAAAAACTGCGCACAAGCTCAAATAAAGAAGTTTTAAGATGACTTACAATTTAATTTGCTAGTAAAACATTATTTTCTCCCTTTTACCAGAGGCGGATTTACATAAGGGCACTTTGGGCACGTGCCCGGGGGGCCCCACAAGCCAGGGGCCTCCACAAATTGAATAACCCATTTTTTTGTCTCCTACATTTTCGAAAAATTAAAGAAGGTGGAACATACGTATACACATTGATCATTCAAATAATAAAACTTCTTCGAGGAAATATATTTAATAACCGATACTTTTTTAATATATTATATATAATTAGATAATAAAAAACTAAAAGAGTAGAGTTTTCCACTACATAGATTCACAGTTAAGTACAGAATTGTCCAATTCTGCAAAGTACCACTTGCTCACTCGATCGATATTTAAAGCGGACTATCATTTTCCTCGAATTGCTGAACGAGCGCCTGACCGTTTCGCTCGCTCTGACGTTCGGATTTTGTTTTTTATAAGTTACAACGTGTATCAGAAAATTGAGAACTACGGTTAAGACCGGGCTTATGAAACTTCGGAAAAAAATTGTCTGGGGAATGTCGCGGCCACTAACAATAATAAGTTTGGCACGTGATATTGTACGTTTTATAAATACAGTGGACGCCGCTTATAAGACTCACGGATATGAGGTTCAGTCGCCTATAAGACTCAAAATCGCCAGAAACAGTCCGGACGTATCCGAATACATTGAAAAAAACTCGGTTATAAGACTCATCACTTCGGATATAAGACTCAGTTTATGAAAAATACATAACTGAAATGATGGAAAGTAACAAAAAACAAAAAAAAATTTCTTTAAACCATCTTAAACATTGAACTGATTATGTATGTTTGTACGTATGTATTTGAAAAGTTACCTTTTTTTATAAGTAAATAACACGCTATTGTGTTGTATTATGTCTATTCACAGGTAAAATAAAGTTTGTGTATGTCATATATTCTAAAATGTTGTTTTTCCCCCTTCGCTTATAAGGTTCATCCGCTTATAAGACTCACTTTTTGCTGGTCCCAAAGTGAGTCTTATAAGCGGAGTCCACTGTATATCATAAAAAGTTTTGTTGAGAGAAAAGCGCGGAAACGCTTTATTTAATGTTGTAAAATGTTTATGTATTACTTATTGGATGTATTATTTATTTATCTTGATACTGTTTCATTTTTTTGTGTGATTAAACATTTTAGAGAAATTGGAAATATATAAAATATAGAGACTCCAAAAAAAAAACGTCATCAACTCTGGCTATGAACGAGAGAGATGGAAATAGCGGTCATGTCTAAGCTTTTCGGTTATGTCAAATTTTTGACAAGTGACTGTCACAATTTGTAAAATAAACAATGGTTGTCATATGATGTGACAGTCATGATAAGTTAATAAGGTTATAAATTCGATTAAGAATAGAAATTTCTTTTATATAGTATTTTCATATAGTCTTTTCTTTTTTTTAAAAAACGTCTTTTTTTTCTCGGCCAACTTTGATGACGTTTTTTTTTTGGATGTCTATATATTGATAAATTCGCTTTTGATTTTCTTACAAGGGGGCCCCCAGAGCCTTCGTGCCCAAGGGCCCGTTAAGTATAAATCCGGCGCTGCCTTTTACTCTGTTCTGTCAAATGCATGTGCGGAACATTCGCCAACTAGCCACGCCCCTAATTACACTGTTGCCAAATATAAAAAATGTCAGTGTTCCTATATAGTTTTCTTTCTTGGCTGAAATCGACGATCTTCCGCCCTTGGGTACCGTTCCCTCCATCGCCCTGTATTGCTAGGTCGTGACGTAACGCGCTGGACGCTTCTGCACTTTCTCGGAACGTGGGCGTCCTCCTAGCGCGCGGTCTGAACGACGACGACGCTAGCGATGTCGCAGAAACGTGGCGTCGGTCAAGGAATCGGGAAGCGGCGCCGAAGCGTCCGCGCGGGGCCGCGGCCGTGACCTCGAGGCCCGGGCTGGAGAGATTGGAAGATATATTTTACGAAAGATACACATCGGAAAAACGGATTTTGTGCCAGGGGCGGATCTAACGTTTGGCGCTATATTCTGAGAAGAACACGAATGCACAGTTTGAGATACTCGCACTACTAACAGTGTAAATTCAGCCTGGATCCACCAATTTCACCAAAATATATTTCCTTCCTCTCTATGCATTTAGAACTAGAAAGAGATGAAATATACTTCGATGAGTAAAGTAGTGGATCTGCGAGAGAAGTACGAGGCGCGTTCATAAACTAAGGGCCGTTTGCTTATATAAAAATATTGGCGCTTCGAAGCACAGTTTTACTACTGCAGCGCCATCTACTGACTCATTGCGAAGCTACAGCGCCATTTGTTTTGATTCTGAAGTCGTATTGTTGTCCGTGAATGCAAAGAACAATGGCCGCGAAAATCGTTGATCCCGCCAACTGTGAAGTGTGTTCTGTGATTCGTTTCTTATGTGCAAAAGGATCGTCGGCTGCTGAAATTCTGCTGAGTTATGCCTGGTTTACGGACCTACAGTTATGAGTGAAGGAAAGGTTAGACAATGGTGCCGTGATTTTAAAAATGGCCGAACAAATGTCCATGACGAAGAGCGGAGTGGCAGGCCCAGTATCCAGACCGATGAAATCGTTTCACAAGTGGACCAAACACTGCGATCTGATCGTCGATTGACGATTAGTGGCCTGGCTAACAAATTTCCTCAACTTGGACGCACTACTGTTTACAATATTGTCACAGAAAACCTCGCATACCGCAAATTGTGTGCAAGGTGGGTACCAAAAATGCTCACCGACCACCACAAAGAGCAAAGAATGTCTAGTGGACGAAAGTTTTTGGCCCGTTATCAACAAGATGGAGATGATTTGTTTCCTCACATTGTTACTGGGGACGAGACGTGGGTATCCTACGCCAACCCAGAAACAAAACTGCAATCGATGCAGTGGCGACACTCATCTTCACCAAAACCGAAAAAGTTTAAGCAAACTCAGTACACAAGTCGAAAATTGATGGCTACAGTTTTTTGGGACAAAGACGGTGTTCTTGTGGTTGATTTCTTGGAACGTGGGACAACAATTACAGCTGACGTGTACTACGAAACGCTCAAAAATTGAGACGTGCGATCCAAAACAAACGCCGCGGAAAACTGTCATCTGGCATAATCCTCCTCCACGATAACGCGCGTCCTCACACTGCTGCCAAAACCAATGAGAAAATTCAAGATTTTCGTTGGGAACTTTTTGGGAACCACCCACCGTACAGTCCCGACCTTGCACCTAGCGACTACTTCCTCTTCTTGCATTTTAAACAGTGGCTCGGTGGACAACGTTTTGAAACCGAAGAGGGACTCAAAAACGCCGTTGTCAACTGGTTCAACTTTCAGGCGGCAAGCTTCTATGCAGAGGGATTCAAGAAGCTGGTGCAGCGGTACGAAAAATGCTTAGAAATGAACGGCGATTATGTAGAGAAGTAAAGTAAGATTGTACCTAACTAAATATGACAATAAAATTTGTTTCTTATGAGTACATTTTTTTTCTGTGACCAAACGGCCCTTACTTTATGAACGCGCCTCGTATTTGCAAACTTAAACTATTAAAAAATTATCTTCGATCTACAATAAATCAAGAGCGACTCGTCAATCTGTCCATGCTTTCAATTGAAAGGAAAGTTTCAAAGGAAATTGATTCCACTAAAAGTATTGAGGAGTTCAGTAAAATGAAGGCATGAAAACATGTGAAACAGCTACATACTTAAAATAAAAAATAAAATACGTTTTATATTGTTTGTTGCTGGTTCGTATTTTATCATCATCAGCCTATATACGTCCCACTGCTGGGCACAGGCCTCCTCTCATGTAAGTAAATTACAATTATCTGCTAGAGCCCAGCGTAGACACACATTATATATGTTGGAGTCAGATGACGAATTCGGCCCGTGGCCGATATAATTGGACATGTCGCCATATGTCCATACTAGACATGCCATATGCCGAAATTCGGCATCTGACTAACTTAATTTAGCCATGTCGCGAAGTGCCCATGTCTATAATACGCCGTTGCCGATCGAACCACAAATAAACAACTTAACCTCAAATTACTTTTGTAAAGTGCTCACGTGCAGTTTGTTAGTGGTTTTTGTATGGTAAATACAAAATTAGTAAGTAAATAATTTATTTTAACTATGGAGACTAATAGAAATTTAGTTGACCAGCATATTTTTGAAGAAAAACTGATTACGTTGATTGGAAAAAATAGTGGTAATAATTGTACCACCGTATTGACTATCGAGCAATATTCAAATATTTTAAATCAAGTAAAGAATAGCATGAGAAACGTCTAAATAGAGGTGAAATTATAAAGATATGTAGGTGAAAAAGAAAACCTTATTGCGAAACGTAAGAACGATGACATTGCTTCAATACGGTATTATTGCAATGGCAATTGGTTTGTCTCAACTTGGTACATCAACTGGCGTTTTGGAAAAACTATATACAAGGAATGAATTTCAGGTTGTTAGTTAATATAATTTGATTTATAAATGTTTTAATATTATTTTTCTTTTACAGCCTTCCCAAACGAATACACTGACATTGTCAGATGTACTTATTCATATAAAATTCAGTTTGCGAATAACTGCAGCAAAAGAATCTAATTCTTCACAGGTTTTTGTACGGTACAACTGTCGTAAACAGTGTGGTGACAAAAAATGCAAATTTGTAATAAATAAGATAAAATTTAACAGTAAATATCATTCAACTACTTCTTGTTGCAATAAATAATAAAATAAATGTTACGTTAACTCTATAATACTTTATTTATTTAATTTAAAGTAATCACTTTTGTTTGGTTCGGCATCGGCTTATGACGTATATAGGCATTTTGGGATGTGTCCAAATCATGTTATCCAGATGCCGAATTGTATCACTGTTTAGGCATCTGGCATGTCTAGTATGGACATATGGCGACATGTCCAATTATATCGGCCACGGGCCGAATTCGCCATCTGACTCCAACATATACATAGAAATTTAATTTTTAATACAAACAATTTTGTTGACAATACTACTAAAATAATAGTAGCCATCAAGACAAATCAAACGAACTCTAACCCGATTGGTTTATCATGCGTAGTTAAGGAATTTCTATGGCCATCTTCTGTCTACATGGTACCTTAAAATTGCATTATCACCGACTTTACACAGGTATAGAAAATTTCAGCAAAATTGATTGAGAGGAACTGGTTTGAATTTAATTTGCAAGATTTGAACTAAACATACACACTCGTACATACAAATGTGAACTGAATAAAAAGCTTGTAAAAATACGTCAACTTCTAAGACCGTGGGCCTCATTCAGTTTTGCCGTCTCGGGCCCCTGACACGCTTAGTCCGTCACTGATCTGCTTAAGGAACTTCCCCTATAGTATTGTATCGAGAAAAGTACTCGGTTGCTATGATAACCGTACGAGTTAGTTAAAAATATAAAATTTTGAGAAATGTCCATAAACATTGTTATCAATAAATCTCTTGTCAATGTTTCTTTTGATCATTATGACATGATGTCAATCTTGCTTGTTTGTATAGCTTCCCTGAAGCAAGTTTTTTAACTTTAAGAGTATTCAGTATACTATTCAAGCAGATGCTAAGGCACCTACATCTGTCATTTATCTGAACATTAATGTAGAGTTAGACATTTCCCATAGAATAATACCCTTTTTCTAACGTTCTTGCAAATACTGTCCTAATTTGACAGTTTCTGTCACAATAGATCCCTTTATTTCTTAAATAGATGGACCTACAACTAGCACTACGATGAACATTTTTTTTGTTATTTTCATTGCGATCGAATATGTTCGGAATGCTTTTATTTGTCTTTTCTAAAATAATCAATATGTCAAATGTAGTTATAGGAGATGTGTAAATTAAGTAATGAGACTGGCAACGTAACGCCCGATCACTGCGGAGACTGGACTTGGAAGGTCAGTAAGTTAACATGCACCTTAAGAACAAGTTTCACCTTGTTAGGGTCATTTGTGTGTTCTTTATGACTGTTTTCGTAAACTGTTTTTTTCTAGTGCGTTTTAAAAATGAGTTATATTAATTTTGAGCAACGGTGTGCTATCAGGTTTTGCTTCAGACTTGGACACAGCTAAACGTATATTTTTGCAAAATTTCAACACGGCTACGGAGACAGTGTTTTTTCAAGAGCCCAGGTTTTTCGATGGTTTAAGGCATTCTCAGAAGGAAGTCGATTGAGGATGAATCATGCAGCGGAAGGCTTGCATCTTCAAGAACCGATGAAAATGTCGATAGAATGCGCGATCTTGTGTGTTCAGATCGTCGGCTGACGACAAGAATGATCGGGGAAGAGTAAAATTTGAATCACACCACTGTTCATCAGATTTCGACTAACGAATTGATGATGAAAAAAATCTGCGCGAAAATGGTTCCAAAAAACAATAGGACATCAGGAGAGAAAGGTGTCTTGACCTTTTGAAATCGATTGAAAATGATCTCCGTTTTATGGAGCGTGTCATTACTGGTGATGAGACTTGGGTGTTTGAGCAAGACCCGGAAACCGAACCGGTTTCAGGTGGTATGTAATTTGATGTTATATTATTTACAGCTGCTCAAAAGTCAGTTTTCTTAAATGGAACACTCTGTATTTTATTGCTCTATGTGATGGAGAATTGAGTGAATTTTCATTCTGTATTAGGATTCCCCTATACCTGGCTGCTACCGTTTTCTTGCTATCGAGGTATTTTTTCTTCGATATCATAGTTTTCCATTTTATTAAATTACTTCTGACTAGGGGGCCATGAAAATAAAACGATTTGTTTTAATTGTCAATGTAAACATCAGATTAGATGTCAAAGTGAGAAAGCTTGCATATTATTATAAATAATAACGTGTATTTTGGAAAACCGACAAAAATATTCAAATGAAGACATATTAAATTTATTTTTCATTCATGGAACTAGATGAAGGAATAATATGAGAATCTACGACCGTTGAGATTAATAAACGAGTTTTATTGTGCTTAGAAGAATAACGGACGGCACATAGAACAGTTGTTAAACTAATAAGGCCTAATTGTTAATATTTAGTTATTGTCGTTATTATGTTTTATTGTTTAGGCTATGGTAAGTTCCAAACCGATTAAAATATGTTTTTATTCACCTTAAGGTAATTTTATTTAGAGAGTGTAAATGTAGATATACCACTAAATGAACTTGATTTTTTTTTCAATAATTTTTAACATTGTTTACGATAAAAAATTAATATAAATACATTAATATGATACATTGTTTTTATTTTCATGGCCCGCTAGTCAGAAGTAATTTAATAAAAAGGAAAACTATGGTATCGAAGAAAAATACCTCGATAGCAAGAAAACGGTAGCAGATAGGTATAGGGAATCCTAATACAGAATGAAAGATCACTCAATTTTACATCACATAGAGCAATAAAATACAGGGTGTTTCATTTAAGAAAACTGACTTTTCAGCAGTTGAAATTTGTCAGAATGAACTTGATTTTTTAGACACCCTGTAAATAATAAATCATCAAATTACATACCACCTGAAACCTTAATAGTCCGCCCAAGGACAGCCCAAAGTTTGCTACTATAACTTTTGTTTTGAATCGGTGACGAGCATTTCAATAGGATACGACAAAACCTATTTTTTTCAAAAAAATTAAAATATCTCAAAAACAGTTAAAGATAGGTATCGGGAATTGTTAACAAAGTCAACCTAAAATTAGGAGGGGAATTCAAAAATGTATTAATATACTGGGTGTTCCATTTAAAATAAGGAAGTTGATAGCTACTTCCGGTATAACCGGAAGTGTCAGAAAAGCACAAGTACTTTATTTGAATAGACCGTCCCCGCTAACCCCTGATTCCAAATTTTCAAAAATAAATTTCAATGGGAAGTTCATAAACTTTTAATGAATGGGTTAGCTGAATCATCCTGTATAATCTTTAACGGTTGTTACAATGACACGACAGTTAAAATAACTTCAGATAACTTTCCCAAAGCAATATAGACGCTAAATATAGATCGAACTGTAAGTCAAAGTCATATCGTAACTAAGAGGAAGCATTCCTTCATACCAATAACACCTATCGCATCCATCAACATCTCTTTAAAGTTCCTCATGGCATTTGCACGAACTACGATTTATTACGAAGATACCTCAGTCGAAATACGTTCTGGATATCTGTTAAGTGCCGAGGCATTTTTCATTACTCAGACTACATGACGGTTTTGTGGTTGTTCTAGTATTAGTCATATCATTGCCCTAGTGCATTTTGGGAAATTATTGAAATGCCTTTGGAGGACAGTTTCATAATTTTTGGTACATCCGTATCCGTTTTTAACTTTTTGTTAAAAATGTTTTGTTTGTTGCAATAAAGGACCATGCTTATATAATGTAAATGAAAATTGCGTAACAAACATCGGGTTTTGAAAAAGAAAATTCAGTGTTTCCGAAAATGGAAATAGAAGGTGTCCAATTTATATTAAACTTAAAACTAATTTAAAACTACGTAAAAGATAAAATACGATGTTTCATTTGCAAGTTATCACAGTTTTATATCATAAGTTTTTTTTCCCAATAGCACAATATTGGTACCATGACACGATTAGAATATATCACTAATATACACAGTGGAGACTTTAACTGGAATAAATTCGCTAGCGGGGTGGTGAATGATTTTTCAAAAAATTCCCGAGACACGTCAACTTTTAAATGTATTTACCTACATTTTGCAAGTAATATGAAAAATATAGCTCTTCAGGGGTGGCTGAAACCACCCTCGACATGATTTTTTTCAAATGCAACCCTATGGCTTGTGACCCCTCATTGTAAAGCTGGTGGAAAGAGGAATCCAACGCACTGATCAAATTTAAATTTTTAGTATGTTTGTAGGGTTGCATACAATTAAAACAATTTAAAAATTAAATTTATTTTCAACGTAACAATTGTTCAAAATGTGCACCATTCACTTGTTGGCAGCATCCCAGTCTGAGGTAGGTTTCGTCCCTTACATTATGCAACATTTGCGGTGTTATTTTTCCGATTTCCTCTCTTATCCTTTCCTGCAGATCTGCTATGTTGTTGGGTTTCTGAATGTAAACCCTACTTTTAAGATGTCCCCACAAAAAGAAATCCAGTGGTGTAAGATCTGGAGATCTTGCTGGCCACTCAATATTACCTCGCCTCCCAATCCACCTACCGGGAAAAATTCTGTCCAGATATTGACGAACAATGGCAGCATAGTGTGGTGGGGCCCCATCTTGCTGAAACCATAACCTCTCGTCAGTCAAGTTAGGGTTTGAGGGGTTTGGAAATAAATGACATAGCACTGGCATTAGTTCGTGCTGGAGTAAACGCAAATATCTTGCTCCATTAAGAGTGTCATCAAAGAAAAATGGTCCTACAATTCTATCTTGTATTATTCCGGCCCACACATTAGTTTTCTGTGGGCGCTGAGTATGAAGTTCCTCATCCAATGGGGGTTCTCTTCAGCCCAGTAATGACAATTTTCGTCAGAGAAAACTATCCACTCTAAAGATAACTGGTTTTGATCAATACAAGTCATCAATAAATCGCAAAATTCCACTCGTCGATCTGGATCATCTTCAAGTAGCTCTTGAACAGCTTGCATTTTATATGGGCGTTTTTTTCTCATATTTAAGTATTTTTAAAACTGTTTTGTGATTAAGATTACTATCACGGGCCAGTTGACGGGCTGGAGTGATTGGATTTTCTTCTAGAGCAAGCAACAAATTCAACTTCGTGTCGTCATCAACAACAGCCTGCCTCTTACTCGGTACTTTCCTGACATGACCCATCTCTCGATATTGTGCCTCAATTTTACTAATGGTACCTTGATTTAGTGGTGGCAAGTCAGGATGCGTTTCTCGAAACAAGCGAACAACTTCGCATTGAGTTCGCGCCCTATCACCATATCCAATCATCATCAAAATTTCGATTTTTAGTGATTCATTAAATAAGACATTTTCACCAATTTGAAATAACACTTCGTTTCAAACTCTGAATACAGCATACAAACTAAATTACTCTTTGCGGCCGTGTAAAAACACTAGCAAAAAATAACAAATATCAGTTGTGGCAAAAAATTGCTTGGAATTTTTTGTGGGGACATATGAAAAGTAAGGTTTGCATTCCAAAACTAAACAACACACATTTTGAGTACGAAATTGTTGCGTTAAAAATAAATTAAACTATAAAATTACGTTTTAATTGTATGCAACCCTACAAACATACTAAAAATTAAAATTTGATCAGTGCGTTGGATTCCTATTTCCACCAGCTTTACAATGAGGGGTCACAAGCCATAGGGTTGCATTTGAAAAAATAATGTCGGGGGTGGTTTCAGCCACCCCTGAAGAGCTATATTTTTCACATTACTTGCAAAATGTAGGTAAATACATTTAATAGTTGACGTGTCTCGGGAATTTTTTGAAAAATCATTCACCACCCCGCTAGCGAATATATTCCAGTTAAAGTATCCACCGTGTAGAAGCTACAGTATAGCAACAGAAGTCGCCGCAATAAAAAAAAAACTTGAAATTGTGCACTTTAAATGTAGAGGATGATCGATTTATCATAGGAAGTGAGTTTTTCTCGGAAACGGCTGAGATAAATACATTTTTGTGAACAATAAATCACTTTTACTCACCTTCACTCAAAATTAAAGCGAAAATAAAAAATATGTCTTAACGACGCTAAGGGTTGCGACGCCTCTCGCCTTTTTTTCAGCAACATACATTTTATACTTTACCATTATAAAGGTATATTAATTATGAGTTATTTTTCCATTTAACATTATTTTTTGTATTTTGAATATTTAAAAAGTTATTGCTCATTTATTGTTGTGCACTACCTGTTTTTTTTTTCATAAATTGAAAAATGAATATAAATCTTCTCTCTAAATGAATATAATTTCTATATATCAATTTACTTTCCTAAAGGCAATAAAAGGCAAAAAACTAAATTAAACCAAGTTTAGTTTCTTGAACTAAAGTTTAGAATACTAAAGCCAGAAGCTTCTCTCTTTTAAGACACAAATAAAAAATATAGCTTGCTAACGACGAACATTTTTGATTTATGACCTCTTTTTTTATGTTCATTATTTCAAAAATTATGTGCGACTCCCAAAATCTTATTTGGTCTACTAGAACATCCGCTTAAAAATATTATCAATCTACTAAATTGTCCACTTCTAAATTTCACACCATTGAGGACATCTTCTAATGCGAATAAGAACTGAGTAATAAACAGTATTCAACTTTCAAAACTCCCCGGATTTAACTGTGAAAGTATGTGTGAAGAACCGTTTTTGGCTTAACTTTAAGTAACATATAAGTAACTGTTATTACTTTTTAATTCGATTACAGAAACATGGGTTGTGCACAAAACAATTTGTGTTTTGATTTGAAATACAAAATTACTGCTGCCTGTACTGAATTAGGTGGAATAATTTTCAGAAAAGTAACTTCTAACTAACTAAGAAAATGTTACGAGTTAACAATGACAAGAGAATCACAATGGTGTATATTGAACATTTATTAAATAATTAATTTTTAATTTTTCTGGTTGTTATTATTTTATTTACCCATTTGTAAATATTTAGTACCATTTGTTTGTATATTATTTATTGTTAATATGTAATGATATTTGTTTATTATAAATTACACAATATTTCAGCTATCAAAACCTAGCTTACTACATATATTTTATGTTGTAAATAAAAACATAAAATATTTACTTGTGTATTACGTATATGGGTCATTCGAGATTTACAATGAAAATCTTAATTTGACCGAAATATTTTTTTTATTGTTCTTTACACCAAAATATTCCACACGTATTTTTTCGTTTTGGGGAAATCGCAAAAATTTCGACTTTATGAGTATTCGAAATCTGAAAGTACAAAAAAACACTCGTGGAAGCGGAAAATAAAAAATTACATCAGCATTGCCTCAGTCTTGAAAGAAAAGTAAGAAAAAACAATGTAGCAATATTTGGCATAAGTTTGGAGAAAACTGATCTTATAGAGGCAGTTTGTAATATATTTCAAAATAAATTAGAGTTGAAAATTGAAACAAAAAAAAGATATAAACGGTGCATACCGACTATTAAAAAACACAGAAAATAAGGGACCAGCTATTGTTGAGTTTATTTCATATCAAAATAAACTTGCTGTTCTGCAAAACTCTAAGAAGTTAAAGGGCACAAATATCTTCATTACTAAATATCAGTGTATAGAAGATCAAAGGAAGAATAAAATATTAATAAAACATTTGAAAGACGCAAGGAAAAAGGGAATAGGAGTGTATATAAAAGGTGAAAGGTTGTATATCTAAAATGAACCCTATACATCCGAAGAGTTAGAAAAATATGTTCCTGAAGACCTTTGTGATATAGAAATTCATGTTGAAAGAGAAAATAGGACAAATCAAATTGCAAATTCCCAAAAACTCCTACAATTTCACATGAGAAAACGAAAAGGCCAAATGTTGAAGAGATTTTAGAAAAAACAACGGAACAAAAGAGATCAAAGACGGAGGAAAATAAAATAACAACACGGTCCAATTCTACGTCAGAGAAAAAGTAGCTTTAAGAACTTTTCGATCTATCAAAAAAAAATCTTTTGCTATATTTTAAGTTAGCTTAATGTATATGATTGCAATTTTATTTTATATTTATATTTGTACGTTTATATTTAAGTTTTAAAATGTTTATATTTAAATTTTAGAGTTTTACAAAAAAACTGGCTTTTGATATAATATTTTTTTATACATTAACTGTTTAAAATTGTCTTATGTATGCATTAGTAGATGTTTAGAAAAAGATATATTAAAAGTTAATTATAAAATAAAAAGTTTAAATCGAACATTAATCATTTTGTAACTGACTCAAATTCCAGAAATCAGAACGGAAACAGTTGAAAATACATCACAGGGTAATGAAGTTTTAAATCTAAACAAAAATTCACCAAATATTAAAATACTGAATATAAACATTCGCAGCATAGCTAAAAACTTTGAGGAACTGGAGGCACTTCTTACATATTTTGACGTTCCATTTGAATGTATAGTGTTAACCGAAACATGGAAAATCAAAATTTAAATTTATACAAGTTAGATGGCTATGACATTTTATATAATAAAGGTAAGCTTAATAAAAATGATGGTATAGTAATATATGTGAAAAACAATTTAGAATATACCTACCGTGTGGATCCTATAAACAATGTATCAGTCATTAACCCATTAACGCCCAAACGGACAAAATTTTTCGTCCTTTTTAGAGCGTCAATGTCGAAGGGAAATTAATGAATTCACTCAATAATAACCACTTATCCTAATGTTTTCGGATGTGATCTGTCAATTTCCGGGGTCAGAATTGTGATTAAATGCTCTAGAAAAAAAATATGGCTGACTTTACGGAGAAAAGCACTGAAAATTTGGGGATTTTGTTTTTAGTCCAAAAAGTACTCTAACCTACTCCGGATTGTGGAGGGAGGTGGAGGCAATAGTTGGAGTTGATGATAGGATTTTTTTGCCGACCTCAACTTACTCTGATCTTTTCAAAATGGCGGAAATTGCATAAAATCTCATGAAATACGATTTTTTTCTCTAGTATTAACGAGAAAATAATGTTATTGTGAGTTTTTATTGATCCACAGTCATTTTCCTCAATCAAAACAATACTACAGCATATGTTTGACTATGCACCAACTAAAAATAGTATACATGCATTTAATTGAACCCCATATAAGATATGGTAATATGGTATACTAGGATGGGGTGGAGTGACGAGTGGATATGTAAATAAGTTAGTAGGTACTAACACAAAAAAGGATTCTAAAAATCATGTATAATAGGGAACTTACCTATCCTTCGGGCTTATCATATAAAGAGTCGTCAATGCTGGCAATTATTATATGTAATTGTTTTATATATTTACTATTTTTTATTTATTTATTTATTTTAATAGATTATTTAAGTATATCTATAGTGTTGTATTGTATGAGAATTTCGAAATTATCAATAACTAGCGACCCGTCCCGACATCACATTAGAAACCTCTAAAATGATCAGTGTTTCTCTACTATATTATGCATGTATTATACATATAAACCTTCCTCTTGAATCACTCTATCTATTAAAAAAAACCGCATCAAAATCCGTTGAGTAGTTTTAAAGATCTAAGCATATATAGGTAGGGACAGACAGCGGCAAGCGACTTTGTTTTATACTATGTTATGATTAGGATAAATTAAGTGTAATAGTTATATTTTATTTACTTTGTATTTACAATACACCAACAAGTTTTACTTAAAACTTTTGTGGAATTTTGTGTTTATTTGTAAAAATTTTATTTCTTGTATTCACATATGTAATTTACCCATGTGCTTTGGAAACAAATAAACGTTATTATTATTTGTTCTTCGACTTGCTCATTCTTGCTTTTTTGGGTCTTGGAGAGCTTGAAGTGTGTCATTCCATGCTTTGGCGCTTGGTTTCCGGGTCGTACTCAAACACCCAAGTCTCATCACTGGTAATGATACGTTCCATAAAATAGGGATCTTTTCAATCCATTCCAAAAAGTGAAGACGCCTTTCTGTCCCTGTGTTCTTTTGTTCATGCAAATTTTTTTTGGAACCATTTTTTCTCATTCCCAATTTGTTAGTCAAAATCTGATGAACAGTGGCTTGATTCAAATTTAATTCTTCTTCCCCGAACATTCTTGTCGTCAACCGACGATTTGAACGCACAAAATCCCGTATTCTATCGACATTTTCATCGGTTCTTGAAGATGAAAGTCTTCCGCTCCTTGATTCATGTTCAATCGACTGTCTTCCTTCTAAGAATGCCTTAAACCACCGATAAACCTGGGCTCTTGAAAAAAACACTGTCTCCGGTGGCGTGTTGAAGTTTTGCAAATGTATCCGTTGAAGTCTGAAAAAAAACCTGATAGCACACCGTTGCTCAAAATCAGTGTCACTCATTTTTTAAACCGCACTAGAAAAAACCGGTTTACGAAAACAGTCACAAAGAACAAACAAATGACTCTAATAAGTTCAAACTTGTACTGAAGGTGCATTACATGTTAACCTATCGCCCTTCCAAGTCCCGTCTTCGCACTGTTGCTAGATCGGACGCTACGTTGCCAGTCTCATTACTTAATTTCTACACTTGGTATATGGAAAATGTATGTTTTATAAGAGTAGGATAATTCTTTAATGCTCTGCCGTTGGCAATGGAGTGGCAACGACGTATAATAAAATATTATCAGCAAACAAAAATGAATGTACAAGAGAAGGCGGTGTGGAAGTGAATGCGGTGTGGGATGGGCCACGCCTTGGTAGATAGTATGTACCAAGATATCAACAAGGCATATATGTACATACCGAATACATTTTACGTTTCAATATTGTTTATGTTGTTTGTGAGTCACACAAACCTTTTAATTACACTTATTAAGTCAATATAAACGTTACCCACAATATTCCAGCAATAGTTTTTTTTTTTCAAGAGGGGACATTTTTCGTCGTTTATTCTACCCTTATGCGCCGCTACCCTCCCCGAATCGATAGGCCCGAAATAGATTATATAAACAGCTATCTCCGTCTCGTCCCCTCTTTCCCCCCTTGTCCACCCCCGCGTCCTGAATTTCCCCCGCATTAAATTTTTATTAATGCCCCCATTAAAAAAGACGAACGATGTCCCACGGCCTGCCTCGATAACGCGATCATTTTCGAAATTAACGCGGGAAATTTACTGTAAATAGGGAGAGGAGTCGGGTATCTTGGAAGTCGTTATGGGGGTAGTTAGGGGTAAATTTAAAGCTATAGCAAGTGTAGTGTTATACGTCGAAGAACTTAATTGTCTACGGATAAATAATCTACGAAGTGGATACGGGAGTATTATTTGTTTTGTCGTATTTCTCCAAGTAATTTAGTAAAATTTAGTAATCTTAAATAACTATTCAATGTGATTTGATACACAACATTTATGTTGTCCAAACCCATTTGCTGATTAAACTCCAATTTACTGATTGGGCCGTGTTGACTTAGATTGAGCAAACATTACCGGCTAAAAACAAATTTATGTTCAAGAAATGTGTGCGATGAGCCACGTCTAGGCTGCCATTGCTAGCAATGAGCACAACCTGGCCGTCGGATCGTCGGGAACACTGATCTATGTATTAATAGATAGGTAGTAAAAAAAAACGCATTTTTCGGCTGATTTGAACAGCAGACATTTTGCAAGTTAGTTAGCAATGCATATGGCTAAATAAGGCTTTGTCGTTTAAAGATGTAGAAAGTCTATTCCTGTATAATATTTCCTTCATCGTTATTATCATATTATTAATTATGATTGTTGTGAATATTACATAATGTATTGATAGTGTCAATAGGATACCGGGTCTCCCAAAATGATTTATGCAAGTCATAACTCTACTACTGATAAATATCATAACTAGGGTTCGGAAACCATGCTATAACACAAGGCCGGAATCCGTCATGTTATTGACAGAAGATGACATATGAGAGACCAAAAAGACAGGAGTAAAAATATTTTAATAATGTATGTACATACCTATTACTTGTGTCATTCAGAAACACTGACTGTCCTCATTGCTTAAGCGTACGTTGCCACGACCAGTCTTTCTGTATTTATTCTCGTTAAACGGGAGTGATTTGGCCTGTACATATGGTTGTAGAGGGAACATGATCATTACACATCTACTGAAGTTAAAAGTGCAAATTCAAAACAGATCACATGGAGAGAGGCGACATACGAGGTACATTATTTTCACGAATTTCACGCAGTTGTTTGTATCATTAATAGTTGTTTGTTGTCACTAACATCAGTACATTATTATTTTTTACATCTATAGAGGACAATGCAGGTGTTACTGTAGCCGTTGATTGCAAAACCCGTTTACTTGCTATCAATATCGGGGGTGAAATATCTGAAACACGTATCAGAACATTAACACATTCGTATCAGAACATTAACGATCTTATTACCGAAAAAAACTGTTGTTTCGTCCACTGTCAGCCACAGAAATTTATTACGTATGTCTTCTTTAATATTTCCCATGACATGTTGATATGTGTTCTGTAAGTATGTTTTACGCAACATATCATTAGTAGGCAATGGAAAATCGGATACATATTTGGTAAAAAAACGTCTAAAGTAAATATTGTCGACCACGTTCCAGGAAAGGCTACATTCGTAAAATATTATGCACAAATCAAACTAAAATTCCTCTTTTGTAACAGTTCCAAGTATATTTTTTTTATGGATATTCGAATATAAATGTCTTTCACACTCTCGACGATTACGAAATATATACCGACGATTGCAAGGAATACATAAAATATGAGAACCATCTATTTTAAAATCGTCGTAATTTTCAATAACATGTTTCAGTCTATTCACAAATGGTAACGACTATGCAATTATTGCAAAAATCCATAGAAAATCAGGTAATATGTAAATAACGAGTGACTAACACGTGTTACAACTCACGTGTTAGCCACTGGCGACAAAAATTTTTTTCAATGCGGAGGTCGACCCGTTTACACTGACGACAGGTAGAAAACTAAATGGACATCTGTCGATCAGAATGTCTCGCTAGCTTATGGCGAAATTGTATTAAGGCGTCCTGTGTTCCCTCACGGAAATTGATGGACAGGAGTCCAGTGCTAATTCTACGCACGGTCAGTGACGTAGGTACACAGGGGCAAGAAATTTGCCCTTAAAAATGTGGTTTATACTTTAATTATCATAGAGCTGTATAGTGCCGGCTCTGCGTTACAGCATACATTTCCGGATCATAATCACAACACTTCAGCAGAGTGCAACGAAAACGACGTCAATTTTTTGTAGGAGGAGTTAAACTGGGAAACCCTGCGCCTCATTTATGAATTTGATGTAAATTTTTATTACATATATTTACACTGAATTTTAGATCAGCGCAGGAAAACAACGCCCTAATCACCGAGAATATATTGCAACAGAGGGCTCGCAATTTGGGCGGGAATCTGTCTGGTTCTCGGGTTTCTTCTCTATTTACGTTCGTCCTACATTTTCTACGAGATTAATGATACGAAACTTAACCCGAAAATTCTCTTAGGTATTCGGAGCCACACTATATGTTCTTTAAACTGGGTTAAGGATGCCAGAGAACTAGTCGTCATAAAGGACAAAATCGAGAAATACGTATCATGCGATCAAAGAAAAAAAAAACTAAATCAAGTGGTGTTGCTTACTTATATTTAGTTAATAGGTTGTATATACATTTTTGTTTTATTTGGTGGTATTCTATTAGTTTATTAGTTAGATTAGATATTAGCAACAGTGATTAGTAAAATTTGCTTATTTTACAATAATAAAATAATGCAAGGGGCTTGTCAGTTGCACCTCTACGCATGGCAATAGAGCGATGCGCGTAGCCGTTACATATAGGAATCCCATCGCTCTAAAATTCGATAACATTAATATCAAACCCAAACGAAACTCCATAGCTTTGAAATGCTATAGCTGTGAAATTTCATAACCTCATAGTCTCAAACCCATACACCTAGATTCCACTCTTCCTATCCAGTGTTTGAAGCAAAGTCGGTTGTATTAGTTTTACTGATGAGTCTAGTAGCCAACCCGGGGCAAAATACTCTATCGGTAAAATATCGCTCACAATATTTTGAGCATCTGCCCTGTCGACTAGTGGCAGACTAGTGGCAACTTTTGTGCCTCCACAACAGTCCGCACGCATTCGGGTACATGGAAGTCATGCATACACTATGGAAGTCTGCCGTTCCTGGATCACGGAGTTATGGAAGTCAGCCAGCCCTGGGTTACGTGGTTATGGAAGTCTACTTATCTCGAGTATAAAGTTCCGGGGTTATATAGCTTAAGATTTTTGGAGTTGAAGATCATGATTGAATCATATTCATGGTTTTTCATCATTTGCTGCGCTCTATCAGTTGCAGAACACATATGTTGTTTTTTTTGAGGTTATGCAGTTTTGAGTATGTGTGTTGTAGGATTTAAAGTTTCTGAGGCTTGGAGTAGTTGTTAGATCATACCCGTATATCCGTAACATTATAGTCACAAGCTCGTGGGGTATATGACATGTTTTGTGATTTAGCGTTTTTATAGGGATTTTTGTTCCTAGGGAAATAACTAATAGTCATTAATGCAAACTGACCTCAGAAATTGATTCAGCGTGTTGAAAAACGTAGAGGAACGCCTTCCCTGGCTTTGTGTGCCTATGTAATCAAGCTACCGTGTAAAATGTGTTTTTTTGAGGTTAGAAAAAAAGACTAGCGACAAACGAGGAAAACTGAGGCCTGATTCGTGTTCAGCGATCCCAAAAACATTGAGTAGGCCGGGTCTGTACTTTCGCGCATTGGAAATACTTTTGTAGTGCTGTGTTACTTTTATTATTTAACTAGAATATATACGTAATAATTAGAATAATTCCTACGCCAATAACATGTTTTCTCAAGTCTACGAACCTTTACTGTTCGAGTTGTACTTCATAAATAGGTAAAAAGTAGAAAGCGAATGGAAATATTCAACAGAAGATTGTTTAGAAGATTTTATCAATGAGTTTCTTGATATAGTGTTCGATTACAATACTTTCCAGTCTGCAGTGCGACGTTGTGTGAGTGTTTTTCGAGAAACAGGAAGTGTAGGAAGAAAATAAGGAAGTGGACGACTAAGAAAATGTACTCCCAGGTTTACAGAGAACATCCGATAAATTGTAGAAAATACTCCTAGAACTTATGTTCGTTTCGCAATTACCTAAATTCTATAAATTCAATTATGTAATTAAATTCTATTAGATTGTTTCTTCCCATATCTATTAGTTTGTTATTAAAAACTTCTAGGAGTTGACAGGCCATATAGTATTTAAACAATATTAATGAAGAGCGTCTTTAATAAACACCTTTTTTCTGATGAAGCCTGGTTTCAACTGAATGGGTAAGTTAACTCTAAAAATATGTGGAGTTCCGAGAAACCAGATAATTTTTTCCAAAGTCCACAGAAAATTGGCGTTTGGTGTACTATTAGTAAAACAAGAAATTTTTGGACTATTTTTTAAATGGTAATATAATTGGACAAAAGTATAGGAGGGAAATTTTAACACCTTTTCTTAACCAGCTTGATGATATAGAAATACAAGGGTATTTTCAACAAGTAGGCGCTTGAGCTCACACTGCAGTAGAAACTGCAGTGTGAGGGACTTTTTTGAGGGAATTTGTTCAAAATATTTAGATTAATTAGTTCAAATGTCGACCATGAACTACCACCAAGATCATGCGATATGACTCCATGCGACTTCACATCAGCTTAGAGCCTATTTTTTGAAAACACAATTTTTCAAATTAATATTCCTGATTTAGCGAATCTCCAAGTAAGGATTATATACACAATTAATGGAATAAATGATGAAAGTCATATATTCATCGTTCAGATCAATTCGACCAGAAAGAGATGCCATATTGTTTGTGCCAAGATGGTTGCATATTCAGCAAATGCTTTAAATTGTTTTTATAAATTAAGGTTTAATGAAGCCTTGCCTGTTTTTTTTTTTTTGTGGAAATACTAACAAAGTTTATTTAGTAATTGAGCCTTTACACAATGAGTTTAAAAGGTAATTAAGTATAATCTATGAATAATTTCATAGTTAAAAGTTCAGTTAAGTTACACGCAAAGTTTGCATCATCGTGGCCGTCTTTGACTTCGTCTTTTTTTTTGAATTCACGGTGTATAATTCCTAAACAGAGCAATTTATTTTTCTGTGTGTAGTCCAGATATCGTCCCTACATCGTAGCTCGCCATGAAACATAAATCAGAAGATTTTGCTTCGGCTTCGCTGCTCATGCGTTATGATAAATTACCAGTGTGCAGATAATAAAAATATATTGTAAATTTAAAGGAACAAAAATTTTGAGCTTTACATATTTATTTCAAACAAAGCATTAAGCGATGGATCTTTGAAAGCAGATACATGCTTAGATAAGATTTATTAACCTTTTTTTATTTGGATTGAGAATTGTATTGTTTTTTTTTTACCAGTCTATTGAAAGTAATACGGATATTATAAATTTAAAGGCTGGTATCTTTTATTATTAAACCCCTACACATAGTACTACATAGACCAAAAATAGTTTTTGTATATTAGTTTGTCAAAACTATGTGATTCTAGATAACATTCAACTATCTTGACATAATTGCCTACTTGACTCGTCTAATGACTCTAGCGGCTAGAGTCCTCATTGCTAAATGGTTATATTGAATTTTGGGGGTATGAAAAACGTAGCAGTCCATGGGGACGAATCTTAAAAGCGACAGTAGGGTCAGAAGAAGCAGTTTTATATGCCCTTTCAATGAAAACAAGTTTAATCGGTTTTCTTGAAAATGATATTATGGATTTGTACATAAAAGTAAAAAGACACCCTGTATAATAATAAATTTGTTGTAATTTTTTTTTACAGTGCCAAATGCTGAAAGTTTGTATCTTTCTTAAATAAACAATTCAATCATTTTGATACGCTTAGTAGCCGACCACTCGAGCCCTTACGAAACAGAAGAGGGCGAAAAAATTTAATTCGTGCCCACTAGGCGATGCATAATATGCGGCCGTGACGTGGTTAGAAATTACCGTGGCTCACTAGATAGCACACCCATATTACCCATAAATAAATGCCGGTCGCTCTCTGCGCTGAGCATCCCAAGCAGGGTTAGATCTAGTAGCCGCTGGACGCGGGTGAGTCGATCAAGGAGAGGACATGAGGACCTAATTCCACGGTGCTCGTTAGGCGCATTCAATTATGCCAGAGACGGTGGCGTAACTGGGGGAGGGGGGAGAATATTGGGGGCACGTGTTCTCTCCCCTCAGTTTTATAAGTCACTTAATAGAGCGCTACAAATATATTTTATGATATGTAAATACAGTAGATATCGTTTATACCGACGTCTGATATAACGGCATAGCGGTTTTTGCGAAGAATTTCAAAGGGCCCGGCCGGAAATAATCCTTTTTATATGTGAAACCTATCTTTTATAACGACATCAGATATTAAGTCGAAACTAATATAATGACGAAATATGTAGTGAAAGGTTGAGTAAGATTATCCATTATAATGACGGACGCGCCACGCGCAGCAAGAAAACGCTGGGAAAGTACCGAAAGCTAGGGGAATTACAGAATTAAGTTCAGACAGTTCAGAGTTTAGTGGCCAGTGGTTACCTAAAATTTCCTGACTTACGTCGTTCGTTTTGCTTTAACAAACATTATTTAACGATAAAAAAGATTAATTTGACGACACGAAGGTTTACAATCGCGAAAAAGGCATTTTGGCGTTTGGAAGCTGGAAAGTCTAATGTCAGCATTCCCAAAAAATTTGACGTAACTTTTGTGTTGAGTAGTACATGTATATATGTATGTACTTCCAAAATTACTTATATATTCTTATTTTTTTAGGTAGCACAATCAACAATTTCAACAATCTGGAAATATCGAGACAAAATACTGAGTGTATTCGAGAACAGTTCTTCTTCGGTAAAAGAGATCAAATCATTTAACCAATCTAGAATAGACAAGGTTTTATTCCACTGGTTCAAAATTCAGAGAAGTCGCAATATTCCTATTAGTGGTCCTATACTACAAGGCAAAGCGGACGATTTTGCTAGGCAACTTACATTGCAAGATTTTAAATGTTCAGTTGGATGGATTGGATTGGATGGGTTTAAAGATTTCGAAAAAGAAATAATATTGTTTTTGGTAAAATAAGTGGTGAAGCAGCAGATGTACCGGAAGGGGTGTGTAAAGATTGGTTGACCAGAGTGTGGCCAAACCTTAGAAATGGATACAAAGACGAAGACATTTTCAACACAGATGAAACCGGTTTATTTTTTAGAATGTTGCCAGATAAAACACTGAAATTTAAAGGAGAGAGGTGTGTTGGAGGCAAACGTTCCAAGGAAAGATTGATTATTTTTGTTGCAGTAAATATAATTGGATTGGAAAAAGCAAAACTTGTGGTTATTGGCAAAGCTAAGCAGCCTCGATGTTTTAAAAATGTGAAATCCAGACCTGTTGAATATTTCTATAATTTCAAAAACTTGGGATCGTGTCTCTCAAACCACAATAGCCAATTGTTTTACACATACTGGATTAAAATTAAACGCAATAGAAAACTCTTTTGACGAAGATGATTTATTACCACTAGCAGAATGGCTTCGACTACAAAATGATAAGGATGAAGACACTTTACCTCTGGCTCAATAGATCCGCACTTCAATCTTAACGAACGATCAAAACTTAACGAAGAATTAGAAATGGACGAAATAATCGATTTTCAACCACCTTCAATAAACGATGCATTTTCAGCGATTTAAACGATTCAATATTTTTTCACATTTAATGAAAATATAAAAGTGTCTAAAACAGATTTTACTTTGCTATATTTGGAAACAGTTATCGAAAGAAGCTTTTAGAAAACAAAAAATTACAAAAACAAATTAAAAGAACAACAGTTTTTTTTGGTTAAAATTTAATTAAAATTAACTTAGTGTTAAGTCTTTTGTAGAATCAATTTGTAAGTATCTACCTACATATTAAAATATACGATTGTTTCAGCTTTTTGTACCCATGTATGTTTAAGTGCCCTGTTTTCTAATATGAATAAATACCATTTTCGAGTGAGTACATGGTGATTGGATATAGCGACCTCCGGTTATAACGAGCGATTTCGCCGGTCCCATCAACATCCTTATAAACTATATACATATATTGTATAAGAAAGAAAAAAATTGACGAAATACCAAAGACGTTATTTGAGTAACAGTTTACAATTTTTACCAAGAAAATAAAGTATCTGCTTTAGAAAGTATTTCGAATAAAATGCGCGATCACTGATCATAATGATTCATCTTTGGAAACTTTATGAAATATTTTATTAGAGTGCGGTTTTTGAAATATTGCAACACGTATATTGCCTTGAAAAGAAGGTTACGCGCTCCTATGGATGCACGTGTTCGAGGTAGTTGCAACTGTGTTTACAAAGGATATGCCGCGCTCCTGTTTCTCATTGTTTTAAACTGAGATTGGAAATACTATACACATATTTGATTACGTCAGGATTTTTCATATCCATACTAAAATAAAACGTCGCATTTTATGATTCACCGATTCCAGCATTCAAAAACGTCCCTCTAGAAACTGTAGCATCGTAATTTTTCAATGCCGACAAATATTTTTTTAACCAACTTATTTTTTTTTTATTAACAATACGCTGTCCAAATACAACACGCATCAATTTTATGGAAAAATAAAACAGAACATAGTTTTACGGTCGGTGGGGATGGAAAAACAGGACTTCTAGTTGATATAAATAGGAATGGTGCCGCAATATTTTGACATTTTTTATGATTTACTAACGGCGTTTAGCGCCAGCCGTTTTCCATATTTCAGCGGTGCGATGGATCGTCGCACTTTTGTTGAAAAAAAAGCGCATAATTCCTACTGATATAAACCAACTCAAAAAAATACATTTATAAAAAAAAAACAACATTTTTGTATATATTTTTACTTATTTACTTATTACAAGTATGATTATTATTGTTTTTTTTTATTTTTATGACACCTCTACGCCACTGTCTAAATATATTTAAAACAAAAAAAAGTGGACTTGGATCAGTACTAAGTTAAACCCGGAACTCTTGGATTCAGAGGTAGTCGTGTCACCGCTCGACTGCAGGGCTGTTAAGTGACACATTCCAAGACAGCTTTATAAAGAACAAATGTAAAACATTGAAGCCTCTTTTTTATAAATAAAATCATAATGTTTTGATTTTAAAATTTTGCATTGGCATCGCAGATTAGTTAGTGTGCAAAATTTCAAACCGATAGGAGAATCAGAAGTGGGTGAAAATTGAGTTGCAAGATTTGTTACATACATATAAAAGTCAAGTTAATATACATTATGTTTTTATTCCACAACCAAGATATTTTTGCCCAGTCATTTTTTTCCCAGTCAGCTGATGTCAACATAGCCATTCGTGTGTAAATAATATTAATTTATATAGTCTACTTAATATAACTATTATTGAATGTTTTGTGAACTTTAAAATGGTCTCACTGTGTCTCTCTGTTATATTTCTTACTAGTTTTAAGCTGCTAATATTGTTTATCCTTTTGGCTGTTATTAAAACATACTGAGTTATGCAATATTGTTTGTCTTGCTGTATTTTAAACGTCATATGTTTTTTTAAATCTAGTTCAAATTGATCCTTTTGTTTGCCCAATGTACTTTACAATTTGACTTATTTCATAAATTTTCAACTACTAATTTATTTTATCTTTTGGGTTGTTAAATATTTCTTGTGTTTTTTTTTTAGGTGTTTGTCAAAGTCTTGTCAACATATTTATAGTGCCTGCCTTATTGTTTGTTTCCTTATGCAATGCTCTAATATTTTCGGCTACGACTGAGACCAGAAAATACGATAAACTAAAAATTCGCCGAGAACAACGCGATAACCGACTCGCCCTGTCTCGGAGGGGATTTGATAAAAACTTCCAGCATGTGAAACGGCCCCTTAACCTCTCTTCATGATCCTCGCCCCCTATAAAGTTTTATAGGCACCCCTCTCCGAATAACGTCGTATTTTCTCTATTTTCCATCTTAAAAAAACTCTGCCCGCGAATGTTTGTCGTGTATTAAGAATACTTGGTAATGAACCACTTGGGATTATCGACTGGAAAATTTCGAGGGTGCATAGCTGATGAAGCGCCCGCGAACCCTACGTGGGAAATCGCCCAGTGGCGTCTACGCAAAGGGGTGGAAGGTCTCGAAAGGTTGCTCAAAGGACAGTGGATGGTTGATGAAATCCAAAATTTTTTTATTTTCGTAAGGTATGGGTCTACATCATACTTTAGATGGTGATTATTGGATCTAACTAGAAGGCTATAATCTCGGAATAATTAAAGTGTTATTGTTGTCAGACTTCCGTTTGTGACATGCCAAAACTGTTAAACAGCCGCTGCCAACAGTTAGAAGCATATTTGATACGATATTATAAAAAAGAATGAGACAACAATGGTACATAGCTATTCTGAACAGCTATTAGAAAGGTAATTTAAATATAAAAATAAAATATTTAGTTAAAACAACAGTCCAATATATTGTTTTAGCGTGTAGCAGCAGCCTTAAACTTGAATGTTTCTACGGTTAATTCTGTATCACAAAAAGCAAAAAACAATGAACTTTTAAAATCACCTAGAAAGCGTAATCCTACTAAGAGGGTTATAAATACTGTAGCATTGAATACAAGTGATATTCGTAACATTTATAATACTTCATATTTATAGTATGTACAAAAAACTATACTGCACTATTTGTGATCGAATGGTGTTTGTGAGAAAATATTTAAAAGCTTTATTTTTTTTTTGTATATTTCAAAATAAACAGTCCATAGATATGCTAGTCAAAATTATTTCTAAATACTGAATAATTTTATAACAAACTGGCATCAATGCGCTCTAAAACTTAAACACGTGTTTGATGACGTGCATAGGTTTTTATTTTGTGTGGTTATACAAAATATATATTTATTTTAATAAAAACATATATTAGGTTTTTCATAATTACAAAAATTATGTAAATAAATATAGAAACATTTTATTATTACGTTTTTTGCAAAAGTATCTTAACGTTACGGCTATTATAAAATCTCAGAAATTAAATGCTAGTATGAAATCAATTACAATTTCAAATACAAAATTGAAATTTAAAAAAAAAGTATAAAGACATTTTGTATTTACTTGGCGATTAAAAAGATATATATAGTAAGCAGTTTACAAGATCTTCTGGTATGTCCAATATTTTTAAAAAATCCAAATTTAGTTTGAGGTTCCTCTGCTATGTGTCCTTGTATCTGGTTCTAGTCAAAACACCCTATAATTTCGTGTATGAGTTTTATGCTTCCTCACTAAAATACGAGAATTTCAAATCCTTGTTACAGGTCAAGTGTAAGTTTGACAGTCACAGTCCATGGTATTTATTTTAGAATTTCGAGGGTTAATATTGTTGAAAACAAAAAAATTGTGACGAAACATTATGCAATATTTTCCATAATTCTAAACGGAAATCTACTTAACTTTAATAACTTTATTTTATCTTGTAATTCAATGGAATTAAAAAGTGTGTGAGTTATTTTTTGTTGTACATTTATGGCATCTGTTCCTACATCGAGCTGAAAATAGCTCGATACCAACAGTAGGAAAAAATATTGAAAAAGTTTACTCGTTTCGAGTTGTATACCGACTTAGTTTCCGCAACTCTAATTACAACACATCCTTGTATTTTTATGGGCAGAACTTTAATTGCCAACGATTCGGAAATATCAGATTTTTTTCTGCTGTGCGTTGAAAATAGATGTTCCCTCGTTTTTAGTGCTAGTTACGGAAAACCGGGAAGCGTCAGTTTAAAAGTGAAGAAGTTAAATTTTAAAAAATTAAGGAACTTGTTAACTAATGGAGAAACTAGGCATTTATTTTCCTAAATATAATTATAGTTATAAAGCGAGATTTGAAAGACGAAGGAAACTTAGAAGCAGTTTGAAGATTTGAACTCTTCAATAGAATTGGATGATCTTTCTAAATGTTTCCATACAAGGGGTTTTCGATGAAAAATAGAACTAAATTCATTAGAGATTGCTATAATTCTCTAACAAACTATGTTACAAACTATTTATATATGTTGTAAAAGACGTAGAAGAAGAAGAAGAAGGAGAAGGAGGAGGAGGAGGAAGAGTGAAAGGAGAAGAAAAAGAAGAGGAAGAGGAGGAGTGGGGGGAGAGGAGAAAGAGAAGGCAAAAAGCACCGGGACAGCGGAACCGACTTGAAATGGTATCCTAAATTCAGACAACAAAAGAAGGGGATGAAAGCATTTACTCTTCGATAAGAAAGCATTCAATAAAAAAGAAAGCATTAACATGAAACTGGCGTATTTGAGACTTTAACATGAAACTGACAAATTCATTATTGTCTGAAAAGTGTGCCACAACACAGGGTCGGACTCGTAATCCGTCATGTCGTTGACGGAAGGCTATATGAGAGACCAAAAAAACTATACTTATACTTAAGTATAAAACTATACTTAAAACTGTACAAAAAAATAATGTACATACCTACGCTTATGTCATTCAAAATCACCGACTGTATTCAGTGCTTTAGCGTTCGTTGCCACAGTCAGTAGTCTTTCTGCATTTATTCTCGTTAAACGTGAGCGATTTGGCCTGTACATACGGTTGTAGAAGGAAAATGATGGTTCCAAATCTACTGAAGTTAAAGATGCAAATTCAAAATAGTTCACATGGACAGAGGACGATACACCATGCACATTCTTTTCACGAATTTCGCACAGGTGTTTGTATCACTAACACTTGTTTGTTGTCACTAACATCAGTACATTATTATTTTTTACATCTACAGAGGACGCATGCGTTACTACACGCATGCGTTACTTTTAGCTATTTACTATTTTACTACTACTTTTAGCTGTTGTTTACAAAATCCGTTTACTAGCTATAAATATCGGTGTGGAATATCTGAAACATCTACAATTTGTGTCAGAACATTAACGACCTTATTACGGCAAAAATATGTTGTTTCATACATACATATCAGCCACAGAAATGTATTGCGTATGCCTTCTGTATTCGTTATTTCCCAAGACACGTTGATATGTCTTGTAAATAAATTTTACGCAATGTATGGCTACTTGACAATGCAAAATCGGATACATGTTTGGCAAAAAAAAAACGTCTAAAATGATATCGTCGAGCATTACACAAAAAATTAAACATTATAAACAAATCAAACCTAAATTCCTCTTTTGTAACAGTACCAGTAATATTTTGTTGAAAGATATTCGAATCTAACTGTCTTTCATACTCTCGGCGTGTACGAAATACATATACCGGGTGACCACGAGATTACTACCCGGGCTCTAGCTGAGGCACGAAAAAAGATATCGATTTCAAATTTTAGGAATGTATATCATTGAATGGGATGCAAAACTTAGTTACAAAAACGACTGATCATCACTTCCTGTTTGACCGGAAATGCCCTAAACTTTGTTATTTTATATGGAATACCCTGTATATTATATATTTTTTTAATTCTACTGAAAAAACTAAGACTAAAACGTGTATCATGTCCTATACCTATCTTTGACAGTTTCCGAGAAAATCGCGTTTAAAGATGTCAAATGTGTCATTTATAAAATTCTTTTGAAAGAAAACAAGTGAAGATAGGGACAAACTCATATGATATCTTTAACTTATTTTGGAAGCACTAAAGCCTGATATCATTAAAATTTCGCAGTTCCGGCTCAACCGGAAAATACTGGAAGTCATCTTTAGTAGCAATTTACTGCAATAATTTTAATGGAATACCCTATAACTAATTGGAAATTCGGATTCTACAAACAATTTCGAATCATTCTTATGTACACTTCCCTATACCCAAAGTTCATAGTTTTGGAGATATTAAATGTTTAATGTCAGAATGTCATCGGTATGAACGATGCATAAATAGAAAACGATAGAATCAGTCAATGCATCTATCAGAGGTGCCTAGGAATTTTAATATAGGTAGGCGCTATCACAGGCTTTTGTTTTTAAACGTCAGTTTCTTCATTGTTTCTTAATTTGACAATTAATTCTTACTGTTTACAACGTTTGGTGGTAGTGTTATTACTTCTCTTTTTATTTAAAATGCCACTTTTTACTCGCGAACATCAAATCGACATGCTACTAGTGTATGGAGAAGTGAGAAAAAATAGCAGGGAAGCAAAAGCTTTATACGGGCAACGATATCCAGATCGTGCACAACCACATGATAAATATTTCCATTGTCTTGAACGTCACTTAAAAACCGAAAGAATTGAAGATGAACCTAACGAGTTTATTGTTAGTGAAGAGGGGGAGATTAATACTCTGGCGTGTATTGAGGTAGATCCGACTACTTCAGTTAGACAAATTGCTGCCAATATTGGAATTGGACCGGAAAAGCGTCAGAAATTTTTAAAAAGCACAAATTTAAGCCATTTAAGTACCAGGTACACCACCATCTTTTATGAAGCCGATCACCAACGGAGGCTGGAGTTTTGTAATTGGTTTATGGTGCAGCAACGCCCAAATTTAAGCCGCTTTATCCTTTTCTCTGACGAATCACGCTTCACGAATTTGTTTGATGTTTGCAATGAGCTTTCCAGGAGAGATTTGGTGTTAATGTGTGGATGGGAGTAATTGGAACGCGCATCGTTGGACCAATTTTCTTTGAAAATCCACTAACAGCAGACCAGTATTTACAGTTTTTCAGCAATGAAATAGCTGACTTTCTCCAAATTTACCAATAAATGAATATTTCCACATTTATTACCAGCAGGACGGAGCCCCAGCCCATAATGCTCGAAGGGTTAGGGATCATTTGAATCAAACGTTTGAAGATCGTTGGATAGGTACGTACGGACCAGTTGGATGGCCAGCTAGGTCCTGCGATATCACTCCCTTGGATTTTTTCTATTGGGGTCACATTAAAGAAGCAGTGTACAGAACACAGCCTACTGATTTACAAGATCTCCGCGACCGGATTACAAGAGCGGTGAACAATATTACTCCTGCTCAAATGGAAAATGTGTTAAGGGAATTTGAAAACAGGATTCATTTATGTCATCAAATGAATAGTAGACAATTTGAACATTTAATTTATGGATGATGTTGCATTTTTTAAAATGTATTATGTTTTTATGTTTTTTTTTAAATAAAATATTATATCTCAAAAACTATGAACTTTGGGTATAGGGAAGTGTACATAAGAATGATTCGAAATTGTTTGTAGAATCCGAATTTCCAATTAGTTATGGGGCATTCCATTAAAATTATTGCAGTAAATTGCTACTAAAGATGACTTCCGGTATTTTCCGGTTGAGCCGGAAGTGCGAAATTTTAATGATATCAGGCTTTAGTGCTTCTAAAATAAGTTAAAAATATCATATGAGTTTGTCCCTATATTCACTTGTTTTCTTTCAAAAGAATTTTATAAATGACACATTTGACATCTTTAAACGCGATTTTCTCGGAAACTGTCAAAGATAGGTATAGCACATGATACATGTTTTAGTCTTAGTTTTTTCAGTAGAATTAAAAAAAAAATTAATATATAGGGTGTTCCATATAAAATAACAAAGTTTAAGGCATTTCCGGTCAAACAGGAAGTGATGATCAGTTGTTTTTATAACTAAATTTTGCATTTCCCTTTCAATGATATACATTCCCAAAATTTGAAATCGATATCTTTTTTTCATGCCTCAGCTAGAGCCTGGGTAGTAATCTCGTGGTCACCCGGTATATCGACGATTGCAATGAGTGTATAAAATATGTAATCCGTCTATTATAAAATCGTAGTAATTTTCAATCATCTGTTTTAGTCTATTCAGAAATGATAAAAACTGTGCCATTAGGTATTGCAAAAATCCAGAATTAGGTAATATATAAATACAGTACACGAACTCTAAGGAAATACGTACATGGTGTAAAATACGTACGCACAATACAATATGTACACACGTTTATTAGTTAGTCACTCACGACACAAATTTATTTTCTCTCGGCGTTCTAGCGTCGGTCCGCTCGCATTGAGCTAACGTAAAATACTAAATTTCAACAACGGAATGATGATTTCGTTATATGGATAAAAACGATGGCCCGATATATGGATAAATTGTATTTAACTGTTCCCGAACCTGCATGCAGCGGACGGACACCGAGTCCCAGCGGTTGTTATCAGGTACGATCAGTGGCGTCTGTATGTACGGGCAAGAAATACACTCGTCCATCATTTACAAAGGGCTTAAAAAATACGGTTTATACTTTAATTATCATAGAGTTGTATAATGCCGACCCTGCGTGGCACACTTTCCAGACCCTACATAATTATTTTCCAAGGCAGCCGAGTCATAAAAAAAGCCATCGAACTTTCGGATCAACCGAATAATTATGGCCGGTTCTCCACCAGGCGCAGTTAACTTAGATTTAGATCCGAACCGGCAGTCGTTTCAGATTCTACGATGCGGCTCATTGTCACTTGAGCCGGATTATCCCGTAATCAGGGTGGGCCGCGGACTGCGAAAACACTGCACGTGATATCTAGCGTGCCTCGCTCTTGATGTGGTTATTATCCTGCCGCGTTACACGCTTAACGCAGTTAGTTGGGTCGTTAATTTTACCTAATGGGGGCTGGCATTGAGGCACTAGGCTAGATCGTCTGCGAGTCGAGTGGCGCGCGCGGCCTTCTCGCGATAGAACAGACCACGGATAGAACGTAGTTCCTGTGGTAAAAACTAGAGCATTAAAATAATATGAGTAGACTTACAGTCCAGTTGCCAGGGATTAAATCCAGTTGCCAGGGATTAAATAATTAAAATTTGTATTTTTTGGCGGAGCCTTAATTATAGAGACATCCAAAAAAAACGTCATCAAAGTTGGCCGAGAAAAAAAAGACGTATGTCTATTCTTAATCGAATTTATAACCTTATTTACTTGTCAAGGTTTAGAAAGATGAATAAATTTTTTTTCAGGAAGCGAATCCTAAAAAAGTTATTTTTTTTATATCCCATGTTAAGTCTATGAGAACTTTTACTTAGCAAGACATATCATAGATGGCGCCAAGAAACTACAATATTAACAACATAACAACCGACTATAACCTAACCTAACCTAACCTATCCTGTATAAACTTAATAACTGCGATACAACTGATATCTATCAAATGTTATTCAAAATGTAAATCAGAATGCAATAAGAAAATTAGCCGGGGAAGTCACCATATTAACGGCGGATAGCGCACAGAAGAGCTTCGAAGGGATCGCGCTTATTTTTGCGATTCCATCGCCGCCAAAGGTACTCGCAAAGATGATCTGCGAAGGCATCTTCACGAACATGACGACCATGAAAATAGCCTTTTGCAGCCGTCCAAAGCGACTCGGCCCGCTGAGTGCTAGCACCAGTTGGACCTATATAAATAGAAGACAACGTTCTTGCTATGGTTTACAGTTTCGTGTAAGTAACCATGGGAAAGCAGACAGATAAGCTGCCATTCGTCCGTCCAGATTATAGAACCAGGGGCCACATGTTGCTCGATTATATGTATAAGCGAAGCAGCGCTACGGCAATTTTCAGGACATACGACCATACGAAAGTCCTCACTGTGTTCAACACCGATCCCTAGAACCCAATGTCCTTCAACTAAACGTCCACGATTTCAACTAAATGTCCTCCAACTAAACGTCCAAATTTCGATTCGTCAATTTGGACATGAATTCCAGGGCCACCGATTTGTCCTCTAGCTTCTTGATCAGCATAGAAATCATCCACCACCATTTCACGAGCATATTGATAGCTAAACAATAGGGTTAATAACTCGCTTCTTCAATTCAAAACACTTTTATTAACAACTCTACAGTTCGTCTATCTTAACTCTGTAACATTCCAATCACAACTCACTCTATCCTAGCAATAACACAACTATTTATATTTTTTACATGTTCTAAAAAAATTCATATGACTTTTAGAATATTTAATATGTCATTCCATACAATTCTACAAACAGCTAATGTATAAACTAAATAGACTAAGTATGTAAACTATAAAACTTAATAATTGTCAGCTCTCACTAATGACACTTAAAAAAATGTTACAATAGGGTTACAAAAAAAATTAATAACTTTTTTTAGGAGTCTTTTCCTGAAATAAAAAATTGTGCTCCTATACTCAGGGGGCCCTCCTCTATCGAAATACATATACTACCCCTAAATTTATCTTTCTAAACCGAAGTTGAGCCGTCAAGGTAGTCACATCATGACAGGCATTGTTTATTTTACAAATTGTGACAGTCGCTTGTCAAAAGTTTGACATAACCGAAAAGCTTAGACATGACCGCTACTTCCATCTCTCTCGTTCATAGCCAGAGTTGATGACGTTTTTTTGATGTTTATTATATTATATCCTATGTATTTTTCTCCAGTAGAAATACAATGGCGGGGGTCCGTACAGTCAAAAGTGTGAGCTTCATTAGTTATTTAACAATTTATGCAAAAAAATGTGTTTTTTTTTCATGTTTTAGCTTATACTTCAGTTCCTTGGCACTTTTTGTATAGCACATACTAGGGTTAGAACCAAACGGTACATGCCAGGGTCGAACTTGAGCATGCATGCTGCAGTGAATAAATAGTGACTTACTAAGTAATATTGTTTTCTCTTACTTTTCCCGCATCTGTTGTCACACTCTTACACCTCGTCATCCTCATATAGGAATTCACTTCTTGGGATTCCATTTCTTTTATTTCCTCGGTGTTTTAGCGACTTTACGTGCTTTTCACATTGTCCTTTTCTGTAAACATGTAAAAAAATAAAAAACCATTATTTAAAAGGTTTAAATTATTTTTTTTTTTTTTTAAATTTTTAAATAAGTTGTAAATTTCACGGTGATCGGTTGTTAACTTTTCGAGTAATTAACGATCGAATTTTTTTTACAACTCTTAATTAACAATGACCCCATTTCTTACAGGAAGCCTCGATTTTGACCGGATAGGGCTAGAAAGATCACAAATTTCTCTCAAGGAGAGACTGGCTGCCGGGCGCGGCGTTACCGAAACCGAAATCGGGCGCTTCAAATCGATCGCGCCGAAAAAATCTTCATTATCTCAGCTTCCTGATGTCGTAGTGGGACGTTTTTTTTATTTGGGGTAGCTCGCCGAGAAAAGAAAGAATATCGAGTTTATTTTTGATTTTTACGGAAAAAAAAGCTTGAAAATTTCGAAATTTCAAATTTTTTTTCGGCTGTAATTAATATTTTTCAAAATTTCAAAAAGCGTCATAAACTTGAAGAGATTTTTTATCTTTCTAGCCCTATCCGGAAAAATCGAAGCTTCCTGTAAGAAATGGCGCCATTGTTAATTAAGAGTTGTAAAAAAAAATCGATTGTTAATTACTCGAAAAGTTAACAACCGATCACCGTGAAATTTATAGCACTTGTTTAGAATACTGATACCATATTCTTCGAGAATGTTTAGCATTCTAAGAATTTTATTTGTTAAGAAAAAACATGTCAAAATAAAAGGAGTTTTGCAACTTTCAACGCTAATTGCAATAATAAAAAAAACTCTAGCGACTTCTGGTTGAGCTTAAAATTTAGGTGATTTAATATAAAACAACTTTCTAAATGTATGTGCTATACAAAAAGCGACAGGGAACTGAGGTATAAGCTAAAACGTGAAAAAAACACGTTGTTTTGCATAAATCGTTGCACTTTTGACTGTACGGACCCCCGCAATTGTATTTTACGGGAAAAATACATAGGATTCACGGCTCCTGAAGTAATGTTCATCGGATGTAAACTTTATGTTTTATTTAATTAAAATAACTCGTTTATGTTAAAACCTTAATATATTTGATTATATGTAGTGAAATCCTCGTTTAAGTAATAATTATCTGGTAAAAAAGCCCACTGTACTTCGTTGATAATATTTGGTCTTGTCTATCGCACCAGTGAAGACATCCTATGAAAAGAAACTGTCCAGTCCCAGCACCAACCGCGCACGCGCCTCCTGGAAATTATGAATGAAGCAATCCATTCATAATAGAGCCTGACTGATATACGTTGAGGCATACACCAAATTTTTGGCATATTCCTTTGGAAACGACCGCCATATCTTACCTACTTGTCGTTTTGGCTGAATCAGTAGTAATTAAACACTCTCACTTAAAGTCGTGGAGCGTAACAGGACCGCATCAGGGAGAATACAGCATGGTATGTGAAATAGTCTATACAAACCGTGTAATCAATAATTTAAAATAAGCAATTTCAATAAGGGATCGCACAACACAGCGAATTATAGACCAGTTTAGAATCACGCTCCGTCGAGAATACCCGCCGCTGTGGCATTTCGTCTACTGTAGATATATACCTACCGAGTGTTTCGTTACGCGTATCAGTGTCATTGTGATTTAGACTGCTTGGACGACATAAGGGCGGATTGAACATGCCAAAAGAGCGCCAAAAATTGACAAGATCTACTTCAAACATGGATTGACAGTAATCTTGACTTTTATGGGGATTTACGTATTAGGTGAAATGATCTATTTTGTACTTTTTATGAAAGAACAAGTGACTAGACTGGTTTTATTGCGATGTGATATTATGAATGATATGTTATTACAAGCGCACAACTCTACCCATTTCGGGCCTTTCGTATGTCAGACGCGGACAGTCTATAATTAGCTGTATTGTGCGAGCCGTTGTTGAAATCGCTTATTTTAAATTATTAATTACATGGTTTGTATTGGCAAATAACTTTAACGTTGCGGAAATCTCCTTTTTTGTATTCTTCACCTTCGACCCACGTTGTGGTAAATCATTCACATTTTGAACTTCAGTATAATGTTTAATCCACTTCTTAGTAAAGGATACTGAACGTCTCATGTATTTAGCAGCGGCTGCGGAGCTCATTTTAGGGCTTTTCGTGTGTGTACAGAGAAAAACTGCCTCGAAGCGCGATGCGTAAACTGCACTCATCTTGAAAATACACTGCTATTGCGATAAATACAAGATTACTAATCGTGCTCTGACAAATCATCTTACCTGCCTCTTGTGGCGTTCGATTGACGCGTTGATTTATCGGTACAGACTATAAAACGTCTCTCCTTTTTTGGAAAGGAAATCTCTTTTTTTGTCAACTTCACCTTAGACCCACGTTGTGGTAAATCATTCAGTTTTAACTTCAATTCAGATAGTTCTAAGAGTAATATTTCAAGATATGAGGGATCGATTATGATATTTTACATTATCTAACATCACACACCACACTTCAACGCAATATGGTACGCTGTACTTCTACAGAGTGCGAAGCTTCGCTTTCAGAGGCACATAACAGGAGCTGTCTCTCATATTATGAAGTATGGTTTAAAACGCCGCACGAGCTGTAAACACGGTATATTACCAGCAGCATGATGTTCTCTTTACAAAATAAAAACCTGTTTACTAAAACAATTTCCCACTACGCCGTCAGCTAGCGTCCATTTTTATTCACGTTACCTAGATTATGGCGATTCCAGTGTAAAGAGTAACTATGCAATGACCAACCAATAACAATAATAATGTTCTGATCTGTAAATTGTCGTATCACATAGCAAAATCTAGAGAACATCAACAACATGTCTTGATTGATTGTCAATATGCCGATTTAAAAGTTGTTGCACTATTTACAGGACTGCAGAGTGGATACACGAAATATTGTTGTTTTTTAAGTGAATGGGATAGCAGAGTTAGAAACCAACAAAACCAACATTATGTCGTGAACGAATGGTCGTTATGTGAAAACATTGTGCCGGGTTTGAAAACCGTCTTTAATGAACCCTTAGTAGGGCAGCAGACAATTTATTTACCACCTCTGCACATAAAGCAAGGGCTTATGGCTTATAACAAATATTGTTAAAGCCTTAAATATATAAGTTTAATCGGAAATGAATATAATAAAAAACCAATGTTGGGCAGTAAATTTAAAAAAATTAATAAAAAGGATTATTTTTTTATATATTTTTTTTGGAGGAGATTGAGTATATAAAATTTTTTATAATAAAAGGATAAAATTTATAAAAAATATTGTTTCTGCTTAAAAAAAAAAAAAAAAAAAATTTTTTTTTTTTTTTTTTTTTTCTTTTTTTTTTTCTCCCCCCAAATGGATATATTTGTAAATAAATGGGGAAATGCTGATTCTTGATCATATGTTTGTACAGGTTTTCAATATTTTAGAAGTGGTAATATATAATTCTATGATTTCATCATGAAAATAAAAATTAAATTATTTATTTTTTTTTTTTTTTATTTTATTTTTTTTTTTATATTTTTTTTTTTTTATTTATTATTTTAGTATTTTTTTTTTTTTTTTTTTTTTTATATTTAATTTTTTAAGAATATCCAAATTTTATATTTTTATTTTTTTCTAAGTTTATAATTTGATAAAAATAAAAAAAATTTTATTATAATTATTAATTTCTTAGATAAAAAAGAAAATTGTGTCGTGGGTTATGGGTTAAGACGTAAATTCGCGCGTATAAGCGGGGTAAAGCATAAAGAAGGAATGTTCGTTCTGCCGCAAATACGAGTACTTTTTAAATACGAAAATTTTGAAAATACGCTTTCTTCACTCCCATTTGGAATTCTTCCCTGACAACTTGAGGTGCATTTTCAGACGAACACGCAAATTGCTCAAATGGAGAAGCGGTACAGTGAAAAATGGACCCCAACGAGTTAGGGGATTACTGTTGGGCCTTCAAACGTGGAAGAGATCACGGCGAATACAAGAGACAAAAAAACAAAAAAAATAATTTATTGATTATATTATCCTTCTCTTTTCGATACAAAATGAAGTATATTTTGTACAAAAAGTGGTTTTGTTTTTTTTTATCTTTTAAAAATTCACTAGAATGCATATGGTTTGGGTTTCTCAGTGTATATTCTTCTCTTCTCTAAAAACTTATGGGTGCTTGGTAAAAACCGAGTTCATATTTCAATTCAGCACATGGCAGTAGACACAACAAACCCAAAAAATGGCAGGGACCGACGAAAAATTTCAAAATCCAGAACAGTGTAATTATATTCTTCGACTAAAATAAGAGAATAATATGTCTAATGATAATATTGTGTGCGGTGTTTTAAATAGTGTATTATAATTTGGTCCCTGCAAATTGTAGTTTAAGTCAGTGATGTCAACAAAATGCTTTGTTCCATATTCTGGAATATAATAGAGAAACATTGTGATATACTGACAGTTTATAGATTTTTTGAAAACATCGCAATTTTATTTTTTAACGATATATTTTCACACAATCGACATACAACTCCTTTAACTTGAGCGTATTAGACATAGAATTTAACAAGCTGTAATCCTATTAGGAGCAAAAAGAGTCATTACTGTTGTAGAAAAATGGTCAGAAATTAAGCAACCAATAAAAAAGTGGGTGTATCAGACTTTCGTTTTTGACTGTATGTTACGGTAATTAACTAAAAGTTTGGAAATAATTTGTTTATATTTTGCACCTTTTTTTTGTTTTTACCTTTGAAGTCTTTGACCATTCTCCTAAAAGGATGTCCATACATCTACAGGGGAGTTCTGGTTCTTATTGGGGCACAGTGTAGATCAGATAACAGGCTTGGATCACCCTGTATACGCTGAGTTCTCCTATTTAGAATCCGAGCAATTTTATAGAGCGGAAGAGGAAGCAGAAGGGACGCAATAAAATCGATCTGCAAATGTGATGACGACCGACACCGGATAAAAGAAAAAAATGGAGCCCCAAATGGATTCCTCCGGTCTGAAAGATTTTTAATCGAATTTTCGTCGCCTTTTTATTTCCTAGCCGGCGATTTCAAATTAACTAGACTCCGCAAGTTTTTCATTCCTGCCTGCCCGCCAACTTAGTTTTAATAAATTAAAAGCTGGGGAATTTGTTTTTTTTTTAATCGCATTAGGTGCCAAGATTACTGGAAGGTGACAGAGAGACTGAGGGTTTGAAAGTAAGGCGAATCCAATAAGAATCTTGTAAAAGCTACATATTTTGTATTAGGTTTCTGTTTATAAAACAAGCGAACGTTTCATATTCGGGACACTAAGGTTGTGCATATATGTTTTCTTAACAATAGTTAAGCAGTGGAATGAGGTTAACTAGTTTATTATTTTTATATTTTACATATATATCAATGTTTCATTTATATATATTTATACAAATGACATCAAAATTATTGCTTATTCAATTAGTCCTGAGGATGTAAATAAATTTTGAGAAAAGTCGACTAAATGAACAATATTTTTTTTTTGTAGTATTTTGAAGTATTTTCTCTCATCATCCTCCTCATCCCACTAGTTAACCATAGTTAAATACAAACAGGTCACTATTTTACATTACATATTTTTTCATATTTTGTAAATTTTATTTAATATTATTTTCCATGCTACCTAATGGGCTACCTAATTTGGCTTACTCAAAGCTTCTCAGTTTTACCTATTAGCCGAATGGTCTGTTTTTTAAGTCTAGTTAAAAACAATATTTTTGTATGACCACACTTTTGTTCACAATCTGTACAACGCAATCAATTTCTGACTTCTCTATTTTTTTATAAGGTTTTGTAACTTAATTTAATAATAAATTAATTTTTAATATACACATGCAGAGATAAAATACCTAGTAAATTTTAAGTTTAGAGTATATTTCCGAAAAATCGTAGAATTATAGTTTTTGCAGACGGAAGCTTACAATACCGTTTTTAATACCGTGATATAAAAATCACTAGGGTTGGCCGATCGTGTCGCAATAGGGGCGCGGGCGGGCCATTGGGTTCAGTTGTTTCACTCGACTGTCTGGTAGATTCAAGTATCACTATTAGTGTGTTCGTTGACGTCCGTATTATATTAATAATAAAATGTCACATGTGCAAACGCCTAAAAAACTACTAGTGGCGTCTGTGAGTCGGAAAAAAAACCACTGAAAAAATGATCTTCGATTTACCCGGATCGAGAGTACCTCCCCCTCCCCGTTTTCGAGGATGTTGAAGACGATGCCGGTGTCAGAATGTCTCTTTGGGATTGCGCAACCCCCCAAAACGACCAAAAACCATCCCCCTACATCATTTAATTGTAAAAAAACGTCTTTTATCCAGATTTCGAGAATGCTGAGCACGGTGGTGGTGTTGAAGACGACTTCCAACCCTCACCAACCCAAACCAACCCCTCCACCAGCCAAAACTCACCCTCGAAAGGGGTATTTTTTTATATCAGCGGCAAAACGTCTGTCCCCCGTTGTCTGCTTTCGAGGATGCTGAACACGATGGTGGTGGATGATTTTTTTCAAATCCCTTCCATCCCCAAATCAATAAATAAATCACCCCCTCTCAGGGGTGAGCTTTGGCTGGTGGAGGGGTTGGTGGGGGGTCGCAAGGGATATTGAACACCACCACCGTATTCAGAATCCTCGAAAACGGGGGGACAGATGTTTTGTCGCTGATATATTTTTTTTTATATACATACCTTTTATAAATACACCACCACCGTGCTCAGTATTCTCGAAAACGGGGAAAAGACGTTTTTTACAAGGAAATGATGTAGGGGGTGGTTTTTGGCCGTTTTGGGGGTTGTGCAATCCCAAAGAGGCATTCTGACACCGGCATCGTGTTCAGCATCCTCGAAAACGGAGGGAGGAGGTATTCTAGATCCGGGTAAATCGAGATCAATGTTCGTCCGACTCACAGACGCCACGATACCATATGATGACAAAGTGAACAAATCATCGGTGATTTCGAAGATTTATTTTATGATTGTGTGACTCTAATGTGTAGAGTTTGTAAGGGAAAATTGCTGGACAAACGCGATTGTAGCCGTCACATAAATAATAGTGTGAAACATAAATAAAAAAGAGGGTATGCCCTTGAGAACTCAGTTTATGTTTGACTTACTTGTAATGCTAAGTGCCTGTGATGTACCCCTGAATGTACTCGATAAACGACCATTTCGTGAGTTCTGGATCAAATGCGTTCCAGAGATGCCGTAACTATCTACCAACTGCTCGCAGTGACTTATTAAAAAATACCTGGCTGTGGTTATGTATTGACGAGACATTTCCAGCAAATAAAAACTGTTATTTTATAGTTCAATCCTGCCGAAGCTGCAGCTATTAAGAAGAGCCAGACCAGATTTCAAGATGTGTTGATTGAAATAGCTTTAAAAACTATTCATAGTAACTATAAAGGTTTTTATGACGCCATACAAAAATTACAAAACAGTGTGTTGTCGTTAACGGACTCACTACAAATAGTGGACGAACTAAATTCGCTGCTACAAGCTATAGATGACGCAATAAATGAGCCAGTTAAAAATAAGTTCTAAAGTGTATCAAAGAAAGGCACCGGTTTTACCAAATTAAGACAAATTCGTGATGGCTCAGTTAAGTGAATGCAAAGAGTAGTTTAATTATATGTGTATTATACATCAGTAGATATAAAACGATCGTTCTCAAAGTGTAAACATACAATTGTATTTTCACCATAGTGAACAAGACTCTCAGAGCCAACTATAGAGGCATATCTGATGCTACAAAGTTTTTACGAATCTTCTCCAGTTCGTGATAATACTGTAACCAAGCTATGTTGTCAAGCTAATTGAAAGGGTAAGTTTTACATACACATATGGTTATAAAGTGTAAATTTATTGCTTTTGTTACTACTATTGCACTTTTCGACCAACTCTTACTGGTCTTATTTACTGTTTAACGAACATTCCTCGGAATAAATCATCATCTGTGCATAACAATCTATTGCTTTTTCATTCAATAAAATCTTTCCACAACGTTTTTAATGACCAAAATTGTTTCTATGCATTATAAAAAAAGTGCATAAGTATGAACGACGGCTATCCCGATGCGAAAAATGAAAACCTGCTACTGGAAACTCCTCCTCATTTCTCCCAAGAGCATCCGAATAAACGCTGAGTGAACTAGACCAACGCATCTCATTTTAAAACGGCTTTGCCTAAGAAGTGACTTCGCGTCATTTCTAAATCGGCCTTAATACCATCGCCCGACTTCATTTGAATAAGAAGCCGGCGCCTGCTTTTTCTCTTTTTTTTTTGAAATAAAATTCCATCCGCAATTGAAAACGGAATCAATGCCGCTGTAAAAGCGATTAATTATATAAGTTTGGAAGCGGCAGCGTCTTTAGAAGTAGAACGAAGTGTTTTTGTCAATAATAATTATGAATGTAAGTGTAAACGTCTATTAGTTGCTAACTAGTGATTGCAGTTTCCTTTTAAAATATTTTAGCTACTGTTCGAGTAGATCTTAAAGGACATAAAGGTGACAAAAAGACATACAGGGTTAGAAAGTCCAAGATTTCAAAGCCGAGCATTAAAAGATAGAAAAGAATAAACTCTTCAAGTAACTGACAAGTGAACTGACAGAGAAATATTATATCCTTAGTTGCCAGACTGATATGTAATTTTAAAACTTTTATGATTTATTCTCTGTCTCTTCTTCTCTTTTGTTCTCTGTCTTTCGTGTTTTCAACAATAGGGAACCAATTAAATGATGCGGGACGCCCCCCATAAATTATAATGCGCACGTGTGAATTGAATTCTTGTCTAGACTCTAAAGTACAATAATCGAAATAAGGAATCAGTTTAGCCGTGTCTGCGTAAATAAAATATTCATATTGTAATTAAATAAACGTTTTTACTATAATAACAATAACGATGACGGTATACACTAAGGAGGAAAAAGTTCAAATAATTAAGTGGTATTTCTCTCTCAGAGCGCTGAAAAAGTTGTTGGGCGATTTGCATTTTCATTTGGAAATCGGCCGGTACTTACGGTACAAACCGTATTAAATATCGTCCACAAATTTGAGACATCGGGGTGCATAATGGGGTGCCACTTATTCAATAGGCATTTTTTCTTTCTTTCGTCTTATAACAGGGTTGATTGATATTTTTATTTTTTTATTTTTTATAGAACTTCAATTTATTATTCTTGCAGACCGGTTAGTCAAGGAATACAAAAAATTGAAAATAAATACAATTATGTTCGTACACTTCTTTTAAGGGTATGGGATAATTGTAAAAGTCAGAATTACGTAAGAATTTCGTTTCATACAGTATGTACACACCCATAGCTCCGAAAAAGTACTGAATCCCATTCAAATTCGGCGATATATTGTTTATTCAAACGATGTTCCACACGGATGCTGCTCTACGGACCCCACTCATTGTATTCTACGGGAAAAAATACATAGGAGTCCGTAAAAACCTGCCCCGCAGGTCGCAAGAATACATAAAACTCCCTGCCTACTGGACTAATTATATTGAAGTACTTCTTAACTAATACTGAGGCAATATTAGAGAATTTCAATTCAAATTAGTATATTTAAGAAATTGTTTACTATTATCTATTTTCTTCTAAAACCACAACAGCTCTCTTGCCAGGTCAGCCCTACCTACTCGATTTATTACTCTACGATTCATCCGGTATGTCACCGACAGACGTCCGGATCTCCTCATGCCTCGCTGGTACTCGCAGTCGTGAAATAAGCGTGTAATAAACATAGCGGCGTTTTGCCTGTAAACTGTATTATGGAGAGCATCCGTCGCAGGGTTTCCGACACGGATGTATTATATATCGCACGAATTCTACCGCTTTATGTATCCGCCCACTACCACTTCGGGGTTGTAAAATAAATCGCGGGCTGTAAAAACGGCGAATATTTTCGGGAGGAGGCGATGGGGTCCTATACAGGCGCGATCTTTCATCACAGCATGGAATCTACTTTATGTCCCGAAGGATTCGGGACGACCCCGTGAACCAAGTATTTGGAAAGAACGAGCAAACGGCGCTTTAATGTCTTTTTTTAAAATCTTCCTGGCAATTCTAAAATAACATAATTATAACCATTCCCGAATTGTTCTTGAATCCGTTAATTTCTATTGAATCTTTATTTAGGTACTGAATATTTTCAATAAATTTATACATAATCTTACAGGTATATATAATTTTTGGCAAATGAAAGTGGAAACGGTTGCATAAAGAATAGGAAGAGGAAGGGGAAGGGGAAGGGGAAGGGGAAGGAGAAGGGGAAGGGGAAGGGGAAGGGGGAGGGGAAGAGGAAGATGAAGAGGAATAGAAAGAGGCAGAGAAAGCGAAAGAGGGGGCGGAAGGGGCAGATGAAGAGTAGCGCCAAAAAAAAATCACAGGTCAAATCGCAAGATCTAGGGGGGAATATGGTCTGCGTGTTCAAACGAAAAAAATCGCCTATATAATTAATTGTTTCCCCTAGTAGTATTGCGTACGAGATCCATTTTGTTGAATATAACCTTGCAATTCGTCCTCATGCAACATTTATACAGAAATATTTATAAACTGTACATCTCTGCATTCAGCGTTCCATTAGGTCAAAAAAAAATAGGTCCAACAATTCTCTTTCTGCTCACAGCTGCCCACTCTCCATTTTTTTGTGGGTGTAGTGGAGTTTCAATATAAAAGTGAGGGTTGTCAACACTTCAATGTATATTCTGAGAGTTAATAAGATAAAAAGATGGCACCAAGCCTCATCAGTAAAAAAAAAACTGTTTTGAGGCCCCCCTCTGAGAATTTCATGGGTGAATTTCTGACGATATGGAATGAGCCCAAATCATTTTTCAAAATTCGTTGACACGTTGTATAGGGCGGATTCATTTGTTGGCTCATCTGAGCTGATTGATGTTCTTGGGTTGTCCGTTATCACTTCCGAGCCTAACCATTTCAACGTTTTCTGCTGTCCTTGCTCTGAATCTGCTACTTCATTTTTTCCGATAGTCTCTTCTAGTTTGCAGGTACAAATTTAGTAGAAGTTTTACTGACCGACTAAAATGGTCGAAAAGAATAACTACATCTGTAAAAACTTCCCTGTAGTCCTCATATGCCGCTCTCATCGAATATATCCAGTTTCCATCGATTCCACCAACATTTCCAAAATAAATTTCAAGTGAAACACGCCTCTGTCCTTCATTAAAAATTAATTCCGTTATTTATTTTACAATAATTGTGACAGCCACTTGGCCACTTCAGAAATTTGACTACAACAAAGTTTCGCTTCGACAATAACCGCTTTTTCCATTTGTCTCGTCCATAGCCAGTTTTTTTTAACGGCTCGTTATATTGGCTAAAACTGTATAACATTCAATAATTAAATAAACGTTTTTTACCATTTTCAATAGATCTATTTTCCTAATTACATAATATATCATTTTTTGGTGAACTATCGAGGAGTGAAAACATTTGTATCAAAAATACCCAAATGAAAGTGGAAATAGAAGAGGAAGAAGTAGGCGGGGGAAGAATAAGAGAATGAGGAGGTTGAGAAAGAGAAGAAGGAGAAGAAGAAAAAAGGAGGAGGAGGAGGAGAATTTAGAATCTACGAGGTTCATCAAAGTGAGCTTGTTCTTGAAATACTTTCGTAGGTCACATTCTGGCTACGAATTCATTTTTGGACTAATGCCCAGCCTAGGGCGTTGGAGACGCGAGATCCGACGTTGGAGGCGCGTGGGCGTGCCCCGCTCCCCTTGCAAAACTCGCGAATTTATGTCGTGCATTTGGTTCGCACAGAGTGCAATCCGATAGCGCTCGTAAATTCGGGTCCGGTGTTGCAGACGACGGGGGCGCCGCCGCCTTCCTTCGACGGAAAACTGCCGTCGAGATCCGCGAATAAGTTTTTTGCCGCTAGGAGGGGGAGATCGGGGCAGCGGCGATCCTAAACTGAAATTCTAAGAGGCAGAGACGCGAGAATCCCTACACCTATATCACAAAAAATGGAAATTATTTTATTATCGAAAATAATATGAAAGTATTTCAAGGTGGTATTTTGAAAGAAAATTGCAGATAATCGTAATATTAAACCCCCGGGAAGAAGAATGGAATAAATGTAAGTCGACAAACAACTCCTAAAGTCGATGGTCGATATGTCGCCTGTTTGTACGCAATATGCGTCTGCACGCAATAAGTAGTTTTTTTTCTCTTAACCATAGGCGCAACACTGGGAATTTAATTTTCCGTAAACACGTACTAATTAAAGTAAAAATAATATTTCTAGCAAATGAAGAGCTCGACACTTTTAAATGTTTAAATGTTGAAACTTTTAATATATATTTTCAGATTAATAAAATCCTATATACTGGGTGCTGCATTTTTTTTGTTCACCAGTATATTAGAGTGGGTACTGGAACCTGCGGCATAGAAACAAAAAACTGGATGTTTTTCACGAAATACCGAACTACTATACTTTTCTCGACGCGCGTTTCGCCAACTAAGTTGGTATCCTCAGGAGAAGATTAAAACTGAGTAAAACTTAGTAGTTTGAAATATAGTTTAATTCGATCGATTAAAACTTAGTAGTTCGGTGTTTCGCGGAAAACGTCCAGTTTATTTTCTTTTCATCAGTATATTATTTTTCGTCCTCATCTGAAGCCTCAGGGGAGAAATAGGAGGCGTGGCTATTAAATAACCGAACTGTTGCCATAACACTTTCTATTCGTTACCAATTAGAGTACCAACTTTCTCGCCTTCAAAGTACTCCTCTTGGCGATCTCTACACCGCTCCATACGATTTTTCCATTGTTGAAAGCAGTGCTGGAAGTCCGCTTCTGTCAGCTGGGCTTCGTCGCTTTTGCTTTAACCGCTTCCACACTTTCGATTTTTGTCCCTTTCAGCGCCGATTTGACCTTGGGAAATAAAAAAAGTCACAAGGGGCAAGGTCGGGCGAGTATGGTGGATGTTCCAACACAGTAATGCCATATTTTGCAAAACAATAGTCAGTCAGTGTTGTTAAAAAATGTCAGCGCAAATGTTCATTCTTGATTTATTTTGCTCGGGAGTGAGGAGTTTTGGCACCATTTTTGCGCAAATTTTGCGCGTGTTGAACAATTCATGCAAAATCTGACACATACATTCTTTGTCGATTCCTGTTATTTCAATAACCCCTCGGATGCTTAGACGACGATCTTCGTGGATTAATTTACCAATGTATTCAATGTTTTCGCCCGTTTCACTTCCCTCTTTAAACCTTATAACCATTCAAAAATTGTGTGAGGGATAATAATTCATTCCCATACACCGTATATAAGCTTCTGTAAAAGTTTTCCCCAACTTAATAAGAAACTTGAGATTAACCCGTTGCTCCTTGCTGAACACTTTACATTTTTTTCGACGCGTCACTGGTGCGTAGACAAATTCAAACGACTGCTACAGTCAAACTCAGCGACTCAATAGCTTGTCCAGCGAGCTCAGAGTGGGGAAAGTATCACCAGACACAGTTCTGTTGAAATTTGTCGCGACACGCTCGCAGCGCACTGGTAGCAGAATCAGTTCGGTTATTTAATAGTCACATCTCGTAAAAATTGCCCCTGTTACCCCCACCTTGGACCGACCCTGGATTAGACCGCGAACTCGATGTACGGGCTTTTTGCTTACCGCAATTTGCATGCGGGATGTGCTCAGTCGATCTCATGCGATAGACTCCACGACAATGGCGCATATTGCCAATATAAATCCGTTCCAATCGCTTACGAGGGTCTTCTCTGTACCGTTGCCTGGCGATGACGGCATAACGACGTTTATTAAATTTCTATTTGTAGAAGACCGTATTTATTTCATACGCACACGCGCACGAGCGATATTGCGGTTGCATAACAAATCTCGGAGGGGCAGTGCGTGAAGAAAGCAATTTAGTTTGATGCCAATGGTTCGATAGTTGAGCCAAAAGTCCCAGTACGGCAGAATAACTCGGCGGGAATGCAATTTAGGGGAAAATGTTAAATACAAAAGGATAATAAATACAAAAAATACGATGACCTTGGATTTGACCTTGACCTTTATAACCTTCTTAAAGGTTATTTAAAGGTTTAGCCAATTTTTTTTAAAGAGACTCCATACTTTTGAAGCAAGAAATAGAGAGAGAGAAAAATTTTACATTCAAATATGGCCTTCAATGACTCCCTCCTCTGACCTTGGGGATCCCCACAAGGTGAAACGGTGAAAATCCGCTACAGAAGTTGACAGCCATAACTTGAAACATAAGCTTTATCTGAACATAACCAAAACCAAAACACCTTTTTTATTCAATTATTTTTTTTTGTAATTCCTTTAGTGCCAAAAAATAGATTAGGTATATTTGATAGAGGAGTTGATTTGTAATATATACATATATGTGTAAGATGTACAGGATGATTCACTATAAAAGTCCGACCGATTCGAAAATTAAAAATTTAACCACACAAAAATCCAATATGGTGCCCATAAGAAAAATCAAAATTAATGGCATTAACTCAGAAACAAATGACAACTGGAATATTTTATTTTCATAAAGTCAGCGACAGCGATTTAAAAAACTAGCCTAACTATGTACTCGCTAAAATATCTCTAAAGTCCTGTATTTAAAAAGAGATGGAACACTTTCTTTTCTGGAAATCTTTCGAAAAGGATTACAGAAAAATCGCATTTGAAAAAATCTGAGGTAATAAAATTTTCTCTAAAAATTTCGCCATAAATTTCTGTATAACTGTACATACTGTATAACAATGAAATATCAACAGAAACAAAATATTTAATAGATAAAGAACAGAAAACAACAATCGTTATGTGACAACAAACATTTCTGTACAAACCTAATTTTTCACATAGTCTCATCAAAAATAAAATCAAGTGGCGTGAGGTCAGGACTTCTAGGGGCGGGACATCATATAGATTCATTGTTATCCATCTTATGTTATTTGCATTAGGGTAATGGCGGCGGTTTTGGCCACCCCTCCCCGGTTTTGGCCATTTTATTTATATCATACAATATCAAATGCCCAACCTAGGAGGACATGACAACGGTATTCTGAAATTAAATGCGCATAATTGAAGATGATGTTAAAGTGCCCCATATTTCCAAAGCCCCCTTTCTTTAGTACATACATATATCGGTTAAAAATAGTGGTAAGTATCGATATCGGCTTGAGTTTTCAGTGTATTTGTCAAGTTTGTTTAATAGGGACAGTTTCATAACATTCAGATATATTTTATTTTATATGTAGTTATATGTTTGCATGAAAAAAGTAAGTTTGAGTAGTGTTAGGCGACAAATCTAAAAGTGGCCATATCTGCATCCCTTTAATAATCGAGAATCTGGTTTTGGCCATCTGTGTGGCCAAAACTGAATACTTAAAAATTAGTTTTGGCCTGAGTAATATCTGATGTTCACATTGTATCTCTCGGTAACTCTATTAAAATATAATTCATTGTGATTTATATTTAATTATCTTTTTTAGTAATATGGATACGACTAATAAGAAATATGATGAAATCCAACTTAAAAATGCATTATTGGCAGTTATAAATGGAATGCCTGTAGCAACAGCCAGTAAAACCTTCAATGTTCCCAGGACTACTCTGAGATACAAAGTAGCAGGTCGAGCACCTCAAACCATTGCAAAACGTGGTCCCGATTATGTCTTAGGACAAGATCTTGAAGGTAAACTTTGCGAGTGGTTAAAAGAGTGTGCTCGTGGGGGATTTCCTGTAACTAAAGACGGCATGTTCTATTCCGTCCAAAAGTTGTCTAGAGAAATCTACAGACAGTTTGGTGAAAAAGGTCCATATGTTGACAAACAAGACAAACAGAAAAAAATAGTGGAAGTGGCCATCTACAGAAGATAAATGTCGTTATTCTCAAAAGGACGTAGTAGAAGTTATATTCGAACCAAAAAAAGAAAAATAACCGAGGCCTCTACAGTGTACCTGAAATAGACAAATACAAAAGTTGAGAGCAAGAGTTTTGTTTTAACTTACGACCAAAGAATTACTTACGTGATGCATTTTAGTTTTTTTTCCAGTTTATAAAGTTTCATATTTTTAGGAGTAGTTTGCTTTTCTTTTTAATAAATGAAATAACTACCTATAATTTTCAATGTTTATTACCTACCTAGTACATACCTACCTTCTGTTCTATAAAATTCCCAACAATAAATACCGACCTACTTGGCCAAAACTAAAATTTTAAGTGGCCATAACTACAGAGCTTCTGGCCAAAATGACGGAACACGATTTTGCAGTACATTTTATTTTACCAAAAGTAACCCCTTCGCGTCATCTCCTTTAAGCATGGCAGTTCAATCTTAGATCATCACTCTATTTCTTTCTTCTACAAACGTAATGAAATATTCTACGAGATAGTAGGTATTAATTAACAAAGTCCGATTTCTGCTTAATGTGGCCAAAACCGGGGGTATTACCCTATATCTTATTGCTTTCAATGCCCACTTAATCTTGCTGAGCTATCTGAATATTCTTGGTAAAATCAGCAAAACTATAACTTTTGTACTCTTTAACGTCTCATAAGTACTATTACATCTAAGATTTCTAGTATAGGCTTGCATAAACTTTATCTACACTTCTTATCTTTTCATGCTTTAATCATTATTGTAACCAACACATTTTATTATTTATATTCTACTAGCGACCCGCCCCGGCTTCGCACGGTTTACGACATCACATTAGAAACTTCTAAAATTATCAGTATTTCTCTACTATATTATGCATGTATTATACATATAAACCTTCCTCTTGAATCACTCTATCTATTAAAAAAAACCGCATCAAAATCCGTTGCGTAGTTTTAAAGATCTAAGCATACATAGGGACAGACAGCAGGAAGCGACTTTGTTTTATACTATGTTATGATTATGATTATGATTTCTAGAATATATGAACTACTACATAGTGACAAACCTCCAATCACTGTACTCGATATACTGGTAAGTACATACCTGAATCGTTACTAAATATTTATCAAATGACGTTAACCCGTTTACCACGTCTTCGTATCCCTACGTCGATCAGAGATGTGTGTGGATATAACAGAGGGCCTTGTGTAAACACAGCGGACTATCAAACACGCTCTGTACGTGATTCTCGCCCCCATAATCACCTAACGCCTCTATTATTGATGCCAAACGATTGGAATTCGCAGCCGGTTATCCTGGAATTATTTGGGATTTTATTTTGCATCGTTCACAGTCTGTTTGTTGGACTGTGAACTGTTGCACACCCTAGTACATTTTTTTTATTATGAAAATAATGAAAATAATTATATCAGAAGGTTGGTAACAATGTACCATTAAAGTAAAAAAAATAAAATAAGTAGAATAAAGAATTTTGAAGTAGCAAAAACCTGAATCAGCAAAGGAAACGTTAGAGAAACCAAGAGTTAGGTCGAGAAGTTTAGAGAGGCTTTGGTTGTGTTTGAAAATACAGACATACTCGTTTAATAGTAGAGGTGGTCCAAAATGCTTTCAGTTGACGACATATTTCCAATAGAGAGTACGAGACCACGAGCCCATACAACAGGGGGCTGGTAAAGGAGGGCTCAATAATGAGTTTCCTTGGGTCGAGGTCTTCTGGTTTCAAACGCAGCACTGAACTGTTAAGACTCTGCCGTAAAAATCTTGTGGGAGTGTTCACTGGACACTACCCTACGAAAAGGCATCTGAAAATCATCGGCGTCACAGCCAGTGACGTGTGGAGGAGAAGAGGAAATTCGCCTCCATATTCTTTGGCACTGCTCTGCGTTGAGAGCTTCTCAGACCTATTCTAGATATCTATAACCTAGTAATATTCAGAGGATATCGTTAACGTCCTTCATCAGACTTATATGAGGCCCTACAAAAATAGGGTGCAGAGGCGTCAGTAAACGGCTTTCCACGTGAGAGTCCCCTATAAACGGGAAAAAAAGTATATAATAAAATGAGGCTAGGGATTCAAATAGATTATTTGGAATATCAGTTTTCCATAGTTATGACTTGACATTTTCAGCTACAAATAATAGGAAGCATTAAGGAATAGCCGTTTCAAAAAAAAGAGATTTAGTTTGGATTTTCCAACTCACAAAGTACAATAGAAAGTTTAGGACCAATTCTTGGAGTAGATAAACAATATGGAAAATTTCCATTGCCAAATATGGAAGATAATCTTTCACTTTAACTTTTATGATTTACTTTCCAATGATTAAATAAATACCAATAAAAACGATGTCATTCTATCAATTTCATTAAGAACAACTTCAAATGGAATTGCTAAGAACTGATTACTCGACGTATTTCTATGAATACAGTGCAACGAAAATAATTGGTACACCCACGAGCTGTCCTAGCCTGAATGAATTATCACTCCCTTTGTGATTGAAGAGAGCGAAGAGAACGTAGGCGGGGTAGTAAACAAATCCGACCTTAGGTATTTTATTGAAATAACCCTCATATCTCGCTTTTACTACGTTGTCTCTTCGCCGTCCACTCTTCAAAAATAAATAGGGACGACATTGTTTGTATTATATCTAACTTGATGCAACCCAAAGATCAGAGAGGTGAAGGATTGGAAGAACGATGAATATTTTGTAATATGGCTCCAGCTACTGTTTCAGATGTAATATTACTAAGAGAATGTTGAACAAAAATGTTGATTGACTCCATATAGTTACTTTCATATCTTCTAGTGGATATCAAGTCTGTTATTTGTATTGTAGCAGTTGCTTACTCTAGCACAGGCCTCTCCAACACGAGCACTCGGTGCAGGCGTGCACCGGTGCTGCACTTTGCAGCACCGGTGCCCGCCCCCTGCCTTCTCCACTCCTCCGCAACGCAGCCGTTTTTGCGCGACAGAGACAGCATCATATTATTGTTTTCTGTTTCTATCTCTCTCACACCCACACACTCGCGCGCGCGATCCGCGCTACACTTGATTCTAATTCTAATGGGAAAAGAATCGGTCCGTCATTAACAGAGTGGATCTTCGTAGACATTGTAATGCCAGGGCAATCTAGCCAGACATTTAATTCCCAATGGGAGGATTCATATATTTTTACTAACGTCGACGGAAAAGCCCAATCTTTAGTTTGTTATACAATCGTAAACATCAAGTCTTCGACCGTGGGGCGACATTATGAGAACAAACATTCTTCGTCGCATGACGCAATTGTTGGTGATGAAAGGACGGAACTGATACCCAAATTAAAATCAGAACTACCAAGCATTCCAGAGGTACGCGTCATTATTTTAGTTCTGTTTAGTATTTATTTATACAATGACCCTCCAGTTTTTCGATTGTATGAAAAAAAACAAAAGTTATTACTTTGGCACGCCCCTAGTTGTGGGGTCCCCCGGCCACCTAACCAACCTGCCCGCTTATGCACCTCCGCCCCTGGTCATCGAATTCAATAAAATGGGACCCCCAGGGGCGGTTTAAGAAGGAAGGGGAATGGTTTGGGCCCGCAAAAAAAGATTAGCCCCCGGTAAGAAAAAAAACCACTTATTACAAAAAACACCCCCCCCCCCCCCCCCCCCCCCCCCCCCCCCCCCCCCCCCCTCCCCAAAACCCCCCAAAAAAAACCCCACCCCCCCAAAACCAAACAAAAAAATCATCAGATTTTTGACTAAATCTATCAAAAACATCATTTTGAGCGAAATTTTAAACTTTTTTTCAAAACTCTGTCATTTTCTTAAATTCCCTTTTTTTTACCAATCCTGGGTCATTGCATAGGCAATACCTTCTAGTTTAATAGTTTTTTATTTTTTTTTATTCCAGCCACTGTGAAGACCGCAATCACTATAGCAGTGGAGGAACTTTTTTTTTTCGAGACTTGGGAGATAGCGTATAACTCGTTGAAAATAAAATTTTTTTTTGTTTAAAAATTTTACTATGTATTCATTATTTATGTACAAATATATCCTCAAAATTTCAAAACATTTGATGCGGTACTTTTTTTTAATTTAATTCCCAAAAATCACCTTTTTTTAGGCGGTCACACTAGGTATGCCCCTTAAACAATGTTCCACACGGATGCTGCTCTACGGACCCCGCTCATTGTATTCTACGGGAAAAATACATGGGGATCTGTAAAAACCTGCCCGCATGTCGCAAGAATACATTTTGATGATTTTAGCTCCCTGCCTAACTGGACTGCTAGTGCTGTCTGTTATCCGTCGGCTCAACGGTGCCGCAACTCGGCGCGAGTGCTTGGCCGGCGCTCGGCCGTAGCGGCAATAGCACCGGAGTTGGAGAGGCCTGCTCTAGCAAGAAAAAAATGCTATCTAGTGTCCGAAAATTTTACAGCGGAATTATACACCCATTTTTTGACGGTTGCTTTATTCTGATAATTTTTGTGTTTACTTAGCTTATAGCTTATGAAATTGAAGGTGATATGTCGATTGTGTGAAACGATATTGCTAAAAACAGTAAAATTGCGATGTTTTCAAAAAACCGTGAGTAATTCTGAAAATATAAAATTCTTTTTTAAAGTTCTTGGACTCACATTAAACGGAAATCTTAAGAGTATTTACATGACTATCTGAGCCACTTTGGAAAAAAATTCTAGAATTGAACCAAAAGTATCATAAAAAATAAAAAATAACCCTGTATGCAACACATAACTCTAAAAAAATACAGATTCACATCCCTCTAGAATCCGCTGTGTTTTATTGAAATTTACGAAAACTGTAATAAGATTGGCAATTTTTAATGTTTTTGGTTCAGTTTTAGTTATTTTTCATATCTAGGAAAAATGTATTCAAAAAGATTTAGATAGTCAGATACTCTGAAGATTTCCCTTTAATATGAGTCCAAGAACTTTGAAAAGGATTCAATATTTTAAAGTTATTCACGTTTTTTTGAAAATATCGCAATTTTATATTTTTAGCGAAATTTTTTCACACAATCGACATTGGGCTTATTAGACGCATAATTTCACAAGATATAATCAGTGCAATCCTATCCAAAGCAAAAAAAAATACTGTACTACATTAATACTGTAGTAAATTATCAAAATTTAAGCAACCTTCAAAAAGTTGGTATACGGTGACATTGATGACTTCGTTGTTGACTGTATGTCTAACATTTCAAAAATATAATTATTATAATTTGAATTAAGATGTTATTTTCTTATTTTGATTTACATTATTTAGTATCCTATGTTTTTTCAAAATACAAAATATTTTTTTCATAGAGAATAACATATTATGGTATATATGTATGTATGTTATTGGTTTGCTTTCAAATTTAATGTACTACTACATCTCAAGTAGTCAGCATAGCACGTAATACGGTTACTTTTCCCTCTCTAATCTTAATGATGTAACCATTAGTTAAACGTTAAGCCTAGCGGAAACTTCATTTTCCCCACCGTGAACGTTGAAAGTTACAGTTCATCAATATCCCCCTGTATATAACCGTCATATTTTCTTTTCAGCCCCAAAATCTCGGAATTTAATATTTAAATGTCTACCTTCCGAGAGAAATAATACCCAGCTCACAGACGGAGACGTAAACAATATCATCTTGCCGCTGCGATAGGTAGGTCGAAGGGGTGGCTTCCCCTGCGACATTAAGCAGGGAAATTCGTCGCCTACCCCTCCGGCTCGCGCCCTCGTAAACAAATTCCCGCTCCATTATTAAAATAACCCTCTTCTCGATTAGTTATCGCAGTTTCCGCGGTAATATCAAAGGGGCAGGGGTTGGGGGGTGAGCGCTAGCACAGATAGAGCGCTAATATCAGACGCATTCGTACCGGATTGCCAATCTTGCGCGCCCTCTGTGTTTGTGTTTGTTTCGCGCGTGGAAAAATAAAAGTGGTACTCGAACGGGAATTTCTGAGACGACTCTTTGATTAAGCGATCGAAAGTGATATGGTTGAGTGGTAGCGGCCATTACAAGAATAACTCGAACGATATCTGTTTGTTTGCTCCTAGAAGACATAAATCTAGGAATATAGTTTGGTACGAGGGACGCTTCGTTGTCTATTAGCAGTCTAAATGCTGCGGGGGCCGTTTTTAATCCGAAAGCGAATCGAAAAGGAGGAAAGAAAGTTGTTTTGACAATGAAAAGCGCAATATGATGCCGACGTAACGATTTCAGTCGAACATTGTTGCCCGTAAAATTACTTGTTGAGACTTTGAGTGAAAATTATCTTGGCATCATCAATATTGATCCAGGGATTGATCGTGTAAAACGCGTTCATGTTAAGCCCCTGAGTTTTATGAGCAATCGGATATTTTATATTAGACTTCCCTTTCTTTGCTGAAATCCTAACACAAATTTATGTAAACTAAATGTAAAGCGATGTAAACTAAAAACAAACTCCCAAAAATCAACGTTACTGATTTGTATTTGCAATTTAATACCAAGTAGGTGTGTTGTCAAACATTTAACTAGATCATCAGCATATATCTAATCATGCTGACGATCTAGGACTTTAATCTGCGAATCAATATGTGTCTCTCTTTCAAAACCCGAGTTAAGTTTTGTTTAAACTCTATTAAAGTTGTACTAAGCTTCACAGTGTGTCTGATGTGAATACGTCAACTTTTGCCTTGGTAATTTTATGAGTTCATAGTTTTGGCATTCATATATAAGTAGGATACTTTGTTAGGTAATTAAATTAACAACGTTGAATATGATGAGATTTTATGTATGTTTATAAAAGTTCTTTTTTGTATCTGCTGCTTCCTGTATTAAGGTTCGTATTGGTTTTCGTTACAAAACGTTTAGACTTCCTTAAAAAAACAATTAGGTATATTATGGTCCGGTGCTTTTACTACTGGTTAAAATAATTAAATGTTCAATTAGCAGTTTAACCATACGCACGTCCTGATTAAATTAACCAATGTTTAACAGAGAGCGTGTCTACCAAATTTAAATGTACCCAGAAATAGTGATTAAGGCTTGGTTAACTCGGTTATTTACTCTTTTACTCTACAACGACCAGGGATTGTCAAAGTTTCTGTATCGTTATTAGTACCTATTTTTCTGTTATAAATTTTGTTGTAAACTATACATGGACCCGGATTTTCAAGACTTATTTGAGGATGAGGACGACGAATTTGTCGATTTTTTACCAAATATGAGGACCTGCACCACAGTGGCGGCTCGTGGAATTTGAAATTCTCGTATTTTCGTAAGGAAGCATGAGACTCACATTATATTTTTGGTGGTGATAACTAGACCTAAGTAGAAGGCTGTCAGGTAGAAAAACATTAAATTAAACTTTTGAAAAATTAAAAAATGTATTTTCCACCAGAAAATCTTGAAAATAGCTTACAGAATATGTATTTGCGCAAAATATTGTTTTTACAATTATCAAGTGAATACAAAAAACTTTTTATTCTTGTGCTCTTTGAAACATTTTCATTTTGCTTAAAGATACAGCTATTGTAATATCCCAAAAACTAAATGCGGGGGGAGAAATAACAGTCTAGTTACCATCAATTTTACAGATCATATAAATATTTTTACTCAGAAATATTTTGTATTTAGTTGGTGATTATGAAAAAATATATATATTTCAAATGCAGATGTTTAGCAAGCCATTTACAAGATAGTTTGGTGGGGCACACATTATTTCAGATTTTTACTGCAGATTTTTATTTTAGTCCAGTAGTCACACCCTAAAACATGATATGGATCCCATGATCTGTACAAACTTTTTATCGTTTCGGGTTCTCAAAAATGTTGTCGGAACAATATTAAATGAGGAATAAATCAAAATTCCTCATTTCAGTTTTTCATTTTCCTGTATAACAAAAAAGCTTATTTTTAATTTATCATTAAATGTCGTACAGACAATGACACGTGATTTCCTCTAGTTAGTTTATTAGTTAGAATAAATAAAGTACAATTTAAACCACCTCACATTTATTAACAGATAGTTAGCTAATCGCGCTGTTATATTTTGTAAAAGTACACACACATTCTGTTGGTTATTTTCTATGATTAAAAAAACTCGTGATTACTTAACCATAGGTATAAACGACAAGTTGCAAGAAGGACCGAGCCTATGTATGTATAAAATAGAATAATAAAATTAATATACAAGGTTTGTCCGGAAAGTAATGTCAGTGAATTTTTTTCCCGACACTGTACGTGCCAGCCCACACTTTACGTGCTGGGATTGTGGTGGGGGGATCTGGCAACAAGATCCAACAAGCGTCAGTTGGCTACCGGTCGTTGTAGCGGTCGCATCACTCGTTCTTTGAGAGTCGTTACAGTGACCCGGTGCAAGAAAAAATGCAACGTTCGCTTGAGCAACGGATAGCGATCAAGTTTTGTGTGAAACTGGAGAAGAGTGCTGCGGAAACCATGCCAATGTTGAAGAAGGCTTTCGGCGTCGATTGTCTTTCGGACAGGCAAATTTTCCGGTGGCACAAGGCCTTCGCAGAAGGTCGGGAAGATGTCAACGACGAGAACCGCGCTGGACGGCCATCAACCTCCAGTTCCGACAACAATGTGAAACGTGTGCGTGACTTGTTGAACACTGACCGTGGTCTAAGTGTCCGTTTAATTTCCGAAACATTAGACATTACGAAAACCATTGTTCACGGAATTGTGTCTTTAGGAATGAGGAAAGTGTGCGCGATGCTCGTGCTAAAAGTACTAACGGACGATCAAAAAGCGAGGCGCGTCGAAACCTGCCAAGAACTTTTGGACACCTGCGAAGACAAACCCGCTTTCCTTGATGACGTCATTATCGGGGACGAAAGTTGGGTCTTTGAATACGATCCGGAGACGAAGAGGCAAGGTGCGGAATGGCACACGTTGAACTCCCCTCGCCCCAAGAAGGCCAGGATGTCCAGGTCAAAGATCAAGACAATGCTGATTGTCTTTTTTATTGCCGGGGATTGGTCCATCATGAGTTCATTCCGCAGGGCACAACCGTAACCGGAAAGTTTTACGCCGAGGTGCTGAAGCTGCTGAAACGCAGGGTGAATCGCGTCCGCCCAGACATATCAAAATCCTGGAAGCTTCACCACGACAATGCGCTTTGGCACACCTGCCTCCTCGTGGCCGATTACCTCGTCAATGCAGGCATCACCGTTGTTCCCCAACCTCCCTACAGCCCCGATGTGGCCCCCCCATTTTTTCTATTTCCGCGCCTCAAAACCCCAATGAAATACAGCATTTTGGGTCGGTGAAAAACATTCAGAAGGCTTGCACCGACGCTTTAAAGGCGATTCCGGAAAACGACTACCGTGCGGTTTTTGATGCGTGGAAGACCCGCTGGAACCGATGTGTGGACGCAGGAGGAATGTATTTTGAAGGTTTATAAAGATTTGTACACATAGAACCAATAAAAACCATTTTTCAAAGCTCACTGACATTACTTTCCGGACAAACCCTGTACACTTAAAAGTCAATTCTCAGCGTTTTTTTTTTAATATTTTTTTTGATAGCACAACGATTAATATTACTTTTCAGTTTCGTACCTTTTTTTTAATTTCCCACAATACGATCATTGGACGGGTACCACATGATCATATCGTGCATTATCATCACATGATCATGAATACAGTTTTAGATATTTGCATGAAGAATTGATTACCATTTTTTTTACGAGAGCTCAATATAAAAATGTTTCCATTGTGGAGGACACTGTATATTGTAAACACTTTTTATTCACATGATACCAACTTACAAATATTTGCCTATCGTATTCTCTTCGAAATATCGATTGTTCCTTCGGGGCTACAATTTCGAGAGAAAGTTAGCCGTGTTATAACGCTAGTTAATCTAATCTAGCCACCCTCGGAACTGCTAACGATATCTAGAATACCCCGGAGTAACAATGAAACACTTACGCTGTTTAAGCGTTATAGTTTACCACAATAGATCTGTGCCGCAACTTGGTCTCCCCAATTTACACAAACAAGTAATACGTAAAGAAACTTGCCTAACCTAACCTAACCTTCTTGAGACTGATATTGTACGAGACTAATTAAATTGGCCTTGACTTTCGTCCCGCATCTGAAAACTGATTTTTTAATTTTTATTGTTATTTTTATTTTCAACATTGATTCTCGTCCTTCGAGCCGAATTTGAGCCAGTACATACCACACTACTGTAACAAAACGACGGAATTCTCAGGAAAAGAGTCATTGCTAGTTTTTTCCTATTCTATTCTTATTTTAAGAGAAAGCTTTGCAGAGCGACTTCACAGGGTATATCGTAAATTTAGTTTATCCGGTCAACATTATAATATTTAGGGGCGTTTATTGGATATGTTGTTTGGGCCGTGACGAATGGATTAAATATTTTTCTAGATTATTCCATTCGAGAAAGTAGCCATAGTTTGATACTTATATCACATCTGGCAAACATAAGGGGCTAGGCGAATGGACAGCGAGGCCTAGGCCAGGGACGGGCTAGAATTAAAACTCGCGGAGCGGTTACGGCGGTCGAGATAAGTTATACGGGGAATATTATTCAGTGAAAATAGCTTGTAAACGATATGTGGGAGATAAGGTTACGAAAAACACATAATGTATGTAAACCCTGGGTCACACCGTCTATCACGGGGTGACAAAAGTTGTTAACGGGTAGTCAGCTCGGGACCGATGAAAAGTCTAACGTCTCCTCCGCCACTGGGTGGAGACGTAAAAGTTTAGGGTCTTTTTTGGAATCTACCAAGTTCATAAAACAGAGAAATTCATCCAAAATATTCAGTTCTTTTCCTCCGCTCAATGGATTCTTACGTTGTCGTGTTGGCTCTGATTAATTCTTGAAGTTTGCTATTAATGTATTTGTTCAAGAATATTTCTGCTGCTGTATGGATCAAAGCGTCTCCAAGAATTAATTAGTTATCGGTAATAACCTCCCTTAAAAATAAGACTCCCTTATTTGCACGGTTGGGTTTGATTTCGCGCCGGACTACCAAGGGGACCGATCACCTACTAATTGAGGCGTTATCAGATAAGCTAGTCTCTTCTCTTGGACGAATTAATCAACGAATCCAGATATCATAGGTGTGCAGATTATAAGGCCGCTCGGTAATTTGGAAAAGTAGCAAAAGGGAATCCCGGGGCCGCGGGTAATTCCTCGTGTCCCTGGATCCCACATGTTACACTACTTTGCCGGTACATTTCACCACCTTTCATCCTTTCAGGGATAACCACCAAACAGTAACTTTTAGTGGATGCAGTGCCACCGGGTGAACCTCGTGTGGGTTGGTCTTGTCCCATATACGGCCAATGTTGCTTGTTAACATAACCATTCATCCAAAAATGGACCTCGTCACTAAAGATGATTTTCGACCAAAATTGGGGTGCTCTTCCAAACGCTCCGAAGCCCAGTCAGCGAACAACCGGCGTTTCTATGGTCATTAACTTTGAGCTCCTGGGTCAGTTGGACCTTGCTCAGTTGGAATCTGGGTCAGCTGACGAAAACCGGAAAGACGTGGATCCTAACCGGATCTACCAATGTGTAATTTACATATTTCAACATGCACTTTTATGGAAAAATAGTGGCAGACACCGCAGACTGGCAGTATGATGATAATTCGCAATCCAACATGGAGAAATTTCTCAAAACTGCTGTAAAATAGTATAAAATGAGTAAAAATTGAAACAAATTTCTGTCGCTTGCCAAGTATCTTCCCTAACGACCGCACAAACGTTGCATATTGCTGGCAGACATTTCCCCATTCCCCCGCCCCCCAAAACCACTATAAAAGGGGTAACATGGAAAATGATTAAAGTATATTAAAGTCGATAAACTTTATTTCTATCGGTTTAAATAATCAACATTTCACTTCATAATTAAAATCGATAGAAATAAAGTTTATCGATTTCAATCTACTTTAATAATTTTCCAAGTTATCTCTTTTGGGGTGGTTTTGAGGGGAGGGGGAGGGGGAAATGTCTGCCAGTAGTATGTAACATTGTGCGGTCGTTATGAAAGGTTGGCAAGCGACAGATATTTTGTTCGATTTTTACTCATTTAATACTATTTTACAGCAGTTTTGAGAAATTCTTCCATGTTGGATTGCGAATTACCGTCATACTGCCAGTCTGCGGTGTCTGCCACTATTTTTCTATAAAAGTACATGTTGGAACAAGAGAATTGCACTTTGGTAGATCCGGTTAGGATCCACTTTTCCGGTTTTCGTCAACCCCACCCTCCCTCCGACTCCGCCATAATGTTTTGTCTGCAACTATTTTCCCGGTTTATAAAAAATGGATACTTTGACTTACCGTTGCTTCCAAACGGTTAGGGTCCACTTTTTTTCTCGGATTTCCCCCCCCCACTCCTCTATCTCGAAAATGGCCGCTTTGCCATATATATGTGGTATGAGAAAAAATGCTCCACATCGACTCGGGATCTTATTTATCACACGGCAGACAGTTAAGGGTCATGGATTTTTTGACGCGCCATATCCTAGACTAAAGAGCCATCTCGTCTGCCATAAAATGGGCTCTACGAGCGCAACGTTTTCACTAACGAACACTTATTTTGATAATCCAGTTTTATCATTTGGACGTGCTGCTCAATCGTGTAACTTGCCATGGTGATTTGGCAGCAGTGACTGAATAATAAACATATTTGACAGACGTTGCCAAAACAACACCCTATTGGATTATGCCCCGACCCTATTGGAAAACCTTTTAAAACCGTTAAAACATACGGGGGGTTTGATTTTTTACTAGCAGTGTATATAACCTTATATAACCTTATAAAATATAGTTTATAAAATTTTCAGATTCGAGCTTGAAAAAAAAAAATCGGTTGCACCATGTTTCTCATAGGACAGGTATCCATTCGAAATTCCCGCATTTTTTTAGCTTTTCAGCACGAGCCGTCACTGACAAACACCCTTTAGGATCTCAACCCTTCAGAATCCCATACCGGGCATCATTACGCCCAGAATACGGACGGATTTTATTAAATTCTATCGCAGCCTTTCCCTAGCCCATAAATAAAGATATATTTTGAAGTCTCTCTACTCTGTTGACTTTTTTTATTCGAGTTCTCCCCGGAGTCGGACGCTTTAATCGAATTTGCCATCGAATAAATACAAATATAATTTGCCGGCGCCATTCGGTTTGTATTCAAAGGAATTCTCGTCGGTCAGCGTTCAATTTAAACTCCGGCGGGGGGGGAATAAATTTCACTCCGGGAAGAGGGGGGGCGGAAGAGTGGGGCGCGCTAAGCTGCCGGGGCGGATGAAACTTATTGCGATGGTTTTTTTCCCGCGTTTAGGCTCTGCGGCTTAAATAAACGGCGTTCTGTTAAACGAGTGACGAAATGAGCTTAATCGGTTTGAAAAAATCGGTTTCATTGATTTTTTTTATTAATGGTATATTAAAAAAAATCAGAGACGGCCAAGATGATTCCTAGAGCCCGGAGATTAATAACAGATGCGTACTTTACCAGAGGCGGCTCCAGGATTAACAGTAACCAGGACTAACAGTAACGCTACGAAATGTTAAATAGGTTTTACATTATTCGTGTGATGGGGATTTTTGTAGCTCAACTAATCGGCAAGGGAACCATAGTCGCAAGACACTGAACTTACATACACACGGTAACTGACGCTATAAAGTGTCCGTACTGCAACTCTAGTTTCCATAAATTATTTATCAACAGCATGGATAACTGCTAGTCACACACTCACTAAATTGTTCTGCATTTGTGCTTTCCAACACCCTTGAAGCTATCTAATGCCTTCCATGGCTTTTGGCTCATCCAGGCCCCCAGCTGCGTTCACGTTAGTTATGTTATGTCCTTTAACATTCGTCAATACTAAGCCATATAGGTTTATCGTGCAATTCCGAGACGATATTTTTTTATATCTTCACACAGTGGTGCTATGTAGACAAAAAAAAAAACGTTGGCTATGGACGAGACAGATAGAAATAGCGGTCATGTCGAAGCTTTAAACTTTTGACAAGTGACTGTCACAATTGTAAAATAAATATCATATAATGCAACAGCTTTGACAATTAAATAAGGTTATAAATTTAAGATGGAAATACGTCTTTTTTTACTAGACCAAATTGATGACGTTTTTTTTTTGGATGGCTCAATATAATCGTCTAAGAGTTGTTCGCAAATTATGCATCGACCAACACAGTTTAACCAATACTAACAATAAGTGTAAAATATGGTTAGAGTGGAGCGCACAACATGGCAGGCGGGTTGTACTCCGGAATATAATCTGATTGAACTACGATTGTACTATGTACATACTCGTATATACAGGAGTTGACAATGCACTTTATTAATGTGGCATGTATAATAGTACTCCATTCGCTTTAAGACCGGTCCTGGAATCTATTATTAACCTACGGGCTCTAGTAATGACCCACGCTATGTTCTCGTCACTGATGAGGACGTAACGCGTAACTTATTTGATACATTATTGCATATCGTTAACTATGAAATAATACACAGACTATAACGAGACAAAAAAAGTCACAAATATGGCTATGAACGACAAAGATGGCAATAGCGATTATGTTGAAGCTCGAAGCGAAAATTTGTTTCGTTTCCTAAATTTGTACCGGCAAACTGAAAGCGTCAATCGGAAACAAGGAAGTAGCAAACCCAGAATAAAGACAGAAGAAAACGTTGAAATGGTTAGGCAAGTGATAACGGACAATCCAAGAACATCAATTAGCTATCTAAGCCAACAACTGAATCTGTCCATGTACAATATGTCAATGTATGTTCTGCCACAGTTCTGCCAACCATTTTCACAATAACGATGCTGTCTTCGAAAACGTTTTTTTTTTACTAATGAGGCTTGATTTCATCTTTCCATCATGTTAACTCTCAGAATATGAGACTTTGGAGTGCTGACAACCCTTACATTTATATTGACACTCCACTACACCCACAAAACGTTTTAGAAGGTTATGTTCAATAAGATGATGCTCATGCGCATACTACTAAATGTATATTGTAAATTGACTGGGACAAAAATAGTGGATGAGAATACTCGTACCCAGTGCCTTATTACAAAGTTATCGAAGTCTGCGGAGCCATCATCTTTAAACCATGTATCTCAGTTTTTTTTTCTAATCTTCTACTGTTTATAAAATAAAACTGCATCGGAGATTGACGCTCTAGGCTAGAGGGCGTTGTCGAACGACGTTTACTGAACAGGTAGTTAACGCAAACACGTCAACCTCCAGGTAGATCGAAAGCTAACGCAATAAAAACTTCCCCGCCGAAGGCACCATAAATTTCCGATATTAACCTCATCGCCAACTTATTAGGGCGCCTTAGGACTGAATCGGGTATCTCACCTCGTCACTCTCCTGAGGGAGAATTTAGTCGGCGTCTCTACCTTTATCGTGTCTATATGAAGACGACGGTTTCTGGTCCTAGTCAGTGGTGGTTCAGTGGCAGGAGTTTGTGGAAACTCCCTGACATCCACAGTAAATTGGTGTTTGGCTTGTGGTTTTCAGAAGCAAATCATCAGAATTTTTTAACCAAACCGTCACTGTTGAAAGATATCGCAATAATTTATTAGAATCCTTTATCAATGAGTTACATGAAGAAATTAATGTGTAATTGAATTTTTTTGATTGTATGAATTCATGTATGAATCTTGTGAACATTTCTTATATAAATTATAATTTTAATATTACTTATGTGATTACTAAATATTTCCAAATTCACATTTTCCTTAATGAAAAATCTACCATCCACCAACCCTACCTGACCTAACACCTCCAGATATTTCTTGCAAACTGTTCTAGAATCTCTACCTGGAGTTCTAACTAGATCTCTGTAACTAGCTGGCGTTTACTTAAATGAGAAAATTCCATCGTTTCTACCCCACCAGAAATAAGGTATATTGCATTTCTGTGTAATACTCGATAATGATATATGTAAGAGAGACAAGACGTCCCCTAATATGATTGGACGCGCCGCTGGGGGTCCCACAAAAGGAATCCTTTCACAGGTAATGGAAAACTACTTTACTCCACTATTAGCATAATAACTTCATCTCCGCTAACTTCGACGTCTACAAGGAAATGCTTTCCCGCAATCACAACGAAGACACTGAATACTTAGGTATCGTTTAAAGCTCAGTTCCCTTCAACTTATTCCATACGATCTTTAATTTTTATCGAATTGCCTCTGGAATATCAAAAGAAATGATAATTTCTTTATGCGTCAGTTGAAAAAGTTGTGGAAAATTTGTTGTTGTTGTTGAAAACAAAATGTAAAAAAATCTCTGAAACCCACGCTATGTTCTCATCACTGATGAGGACGTAACGCGTAACTTATTTGATACATTATTGCATATCGTTAACTATGAAATAATTCACAGATTATAACGAGACAAAAAAGTCACAAATATGGCTATGAACGACAAAGATGACAATAGCGATTATGTTGAAGCTCGAAGCGAGACTTTGTTTCGTTTCCTAAATTTGTACCGGCAAACTGAAAGCGTCAATCGGAAAAAAGGAAGTAGCAAACCCAGAATAAAAAAACGGTAATTTTCTCTCTCCGTTTTTTTCTATATAATTCGAGAACTATTGATTTCAGGTAAAAGTTGAAGAAAGAAAAATGTTTCGTTATTAAATTTTACATAGGGAATTCAATTTTCCATCAGTTTATTTTCCATGTTTATGTCAATATGAAATAATTTTGTCTTTATATTGTTATAGTGTTGTTATAGAAAACTTTATTTTTTCTCAAATATTAAGAGACAACCTGAAGGTTTTCTCTCAATTTCTGAAAGAGCAGCCTTTTTTATTTACTGTACACTAAACATTTGATATGATTAGATAAAGAAAGTTTCGCAAAAAAAACACGTTTAAAGTTAACTCTATGAAACCGACAAAAAAAAAGATAATCAAAGTACTTGTGAAGTTAAAATGTTCTCTTAACATTTAAATCATTACAGATGTCACATTTTATTTGATTGGCTGTATTTGTGTTCAATAATTTCATGGATTACTTAAGTGAGAAGCAAAGAATTGAAATTTTAATAATGAAAGGGTATAGAGACATGCAGATATCGCAAAACCAAAGGAGGAGGGTCCCTGAGGCCGGTTTTCGGCCTAATTTATTTTTGGTCAAAAAATAAAAGAAAAAACATATTTACTTATTTATATATCATTTACAATGGATCTGACCACAAACGAACCGACCCCAACCCCTCCCTCCCCTTTTTACCCCCCTCAATGACGCAAAAAACAATTTGCTTTTTACCAACTTCCACGGTAGTTTTTGGCTAAAAAAAAAATATTTTATCAAAAAATATCACCCTAACCTAACCACTCACGGATTTCACACATCTTCTTCCCCCTTCTGAATATCCCCCCCCCCCCCCGGAAATCTGCACCCCACCCGTTATTCCTACCACTCACTTCTGCGTGTAAAACGGATTTTTGGGAACTGTATAAATATTACTGAAGATAATAATGCTTGTACTCATCACGATATCTTTATTTTAGCTATGTTTTCAAAGCTTTTTTAGAATATAATAACACCACTTAAAACGTTATATTCAAGCATAAAAGAAAATACCCCCCACCCCTATTCTTAGCATGATTTAGTAAGCTTTTTCCGCATTTGACACAGTAGTTTTTTGATTAAAAATATTTTTTTTTAAATAATAAAAAGCATCATCCTAATGACTCACGCACATCACTTGAATGCACTAAACTACTCCCACTTTAGCAACTGCCTCTATTGAAGCATCCTTTAAATATTTAATTAATAATGTTTATACAGTTCCCAAAAATCCATTTTAAACGCAGAAGTGCGTGGTTGGAATAACGGGAGGGATGCAGATTTCCGGGGGGGGGTAATTCAGGAGAGGGGAGATTGTGTGTGATATCCGTGAGTGGTTAGGGTGATATTTTTTGATAAAATATAATTTTTTAGCCAAAAACTACCGTGGAAGGTGGTAAAAATCAAATTGTTTATTGCGTCATTAAAGGGGGTAAAAAGAGGGGGGGGGTTGAGGGTGGGTTCATTTGTGGTCAGATCCATTGTAAATGATATATAAATAAATAAATATGTTTTTTCTTTTTATTTTTTGACCAAAAATAAATTAGGCCGAAAACCGGCCTCAGGGACCCTCCTCTTTTGTGTATTATTTAATGGACTGTACCCCAACGTGTCTCTAATAAGCCAGTCAACAGTAATACGATTGGTAAAGAAATTTGAAGTAACTGGTAGCGTTAAGGATTTCGCTAAATCAGGTAGCCTAGAACTGCAACCGTTGGATATCTTGCTCTCAGTCCGCGAAAATCCAAACCAATCTTTCAGGATTTTAGCAGCTACTTTTGATGTTTCTCATCAGTCAGTTAAAAATTTATTTAAGCGAGAAAAGTTACATCCATACAAAATACAACTTGTTCACGAGTAAACGAGGATGGCTCGATGGAAAGGTTGAATTTTGTGTGAAGGATGATGGAAAGTGGCACTAACAATAATAACTTCGCAAGAACTATCATTTTTTTCAGATAAAGCTACTTTACTCGATTTAAATGGTGTTAATCGACGTAATAGCCGTTACTGTTGGCCGTAATAGCTATATTGTTGGACATTTCTCCATAGATGGAAATTTAAATTCCTGAAAAATATTTAAATCTGCTAAGAAATCATATTGTTTCATCTTACAGACTGTTGTTACCGGGCGAAAATAATGTTATTAGCCAACAACTATGGTTGAACAGGACGGGGCACCACCACATTTTGCGATAAATATCAGGGAGTATTCAAATGCACAATTTCCAGGACGCGGGATAGGGAGAAGAGATACAATAAATTGGCCAGCGCGCTCCCCGGATCTAAATACCTTAGATTTTTTTCTGTGGGGAAATTTAAAATGTAAAGTTTATCTCAATCGACCAAATTGTTTTTCAATTAGAAAATTTCAAATGAATTCCCGGCCATTCCTGAAGATTTACTAGTAAATGTCATTGAAGAGCTTGAGACCGGCTTGGGTGTTGCTTAGCGGAATATGGAGGTCAACACCTCATTCGCTAACTATTGTTTTGTTTCATTTAAAAAAAATATAGTAAGTACTAAGTAATTACATTATTTTCAAAAATTAACTTTAAACGTACTTTTTTTTGCGAAAATTTCTTTAAGTAGCTTATCAAATTTTAGGGTACAGTAAAGAGAAAAAGCTGATCTTTCAGATATAGACAGAAAATCTACAGGTTGTCATTTAAAAAAATAGAGTTGGTCTCCGTAACAACCAAATGCGAAACGACAAAGTGATTCATGTTGATATAATGACATGGCAAATAAACTTTTTATTCAGGACGTTTTTGCATTTACAAGGTTATTAAAAAGTTACAGGCATTATGCGCGACTTTTTTGCTACGCTGTATAAAAATGTTTTCGTTGTTATTTGCTTTATTGTTTCAAAACTCAAAATGAAAAACTTTTTAATATTTGTAGGAGCAATTCACTTTAGCTATTCCTAGTTATATTTTTTGCTTTCCAACGAAATTTATCCTTATGTTAATGAACAGTTAAGCTGAGGCAAAAAAAAACAGAGCATTTTTTTCAACTTTGATTAATCTTCCCAGAAAGAATAGAAACGTATACTTCATATAGCGAGTTTTTCGTGTCGTCTCATTTATTTCTTTTGTAAACGGAAACGCCAAACGCTCACATCTTGGGATTTGGGAAGATTAGTGGCCACTTTTGTTAGTGAATCGGCTACGAGTTCTTTAGGATTATCTCTAACGCATCCATTCTCCTTGTCCCCTAATAAAGAGCTATTTAAAGTTGGCCTAACAAAAAAAACATTGCATTTTGTTAAGTTTCCAAAACAATCTAGACAATAGTGTCACAACTAACAAATCTTACATATCCTCAACAGCAACTTTAAAGTGTTGGAGTTTTCAGACAACGTCATAGAAAAAATATCTTATACCGAATTTAGACCCGGATGTCAAAGTCAAAGTGCAAGATATAATGTAATGAGTGTTTATTTTGTATGAAATAATTGTACTTCAAGTTGGCCGTGGAAAAACTTAACTGTCTCGTCAAGTTTATGTCGTCGGCGTCAGTATTACGTTAATAATGTCCCAAGCCACCCCCCCCTGTCTATCTATAAGTGTTACGTAACTATCTATCAACTGTACACAAGTGACTTACCAAAGTGGATTAAAAATGCATTAAAAAATGTGTAGTGTGGAAAAGTACCAACCCTTCGATATCACAGTCATATTTTTTAGACAATTTGAGGTTAGATAAAATAAAGGCGGTATGGCAAACCTATACAGTCCTGTCAAAAGTATACGTCAAGGTTGTTAAATGCTGTATAACTGTAAACTCCACATATCGGTGTGAATCACACTGCTAGACAACACGTGCTCTTGAATGATGGGTACGAGAGTGTCAGTATCGCTCTCCTCTACAACCACCAGCTTGACGTATTTTCAGCCGCGGTTTATTTTCGTTTGCCGTCCTTAGACTCGTCTATTAGGACGACGACACCAGGCCCGCTCTGCTTGTGGTCCTGTGTTTTCTATTGAGAGAAGTGGTTTACAACCATTTCTCGACCTTGATTATCTTTAAAAGGCATAAACGGAATTGGTGAAAAGTGTCCTGGTGAAAAATGTGTGAAAAAGTCCAAAATGAAAGGAAATTCTGATCCCGAAGGTGATGAATGAAAGCTTTGTTCCCTCATCCGGCGGAATCATTTTTCCATATACTCAACATGGGGTTTTGAAAGTTCCATAACTTTTTAACCCATTGTCTCCTCAACCTGAAAATTGGTAAATCGACAGCTCGTATAGAACTTTCGAACGACACCATCATAAATTTATTTCATGACCGGAGAAACGAATTTGAGCCCAAATGATGGACGAAGTAAATTCGGTACATATTGCTACAAGATGTACGTGACGCAATACATAAGTCAGTTAAAAATGAGTTCTAAAGAATATTAAAGAAAGACACCGGTTTTCCCGAATTGGTGATGGTGCATCTACAGATCCGTTAAGTGAGTGCAAAGAGCATATTAATTATGCCTGTATTACATTAATAGATGTCGAACGGTGGTTCTCAAAATATAAGCATGTATTTTCACCACAGCCAACAACACACTCGGAGACAACTATAAAACCTTACCTGATGCTACAAAGATTTTACGAATCTTCTCCAGTTCGTGATAGTATTGTTAACCAAGCTACGTCGTCAAGCTAATTAAGAGTTTATTGCTTTTGTTATTGCTTTTTTTACTATAATTAATTATTTTTAATTATATAATTATATTATTATATAATTAATTGTTTTTACTATAATTAATTTTATATAAAGGGTGATCCAATTAGCGCTTCAGGATTTGAACATGAAATAAAACTTAAAAATTGGTCGGCAAGTAAAATGTTATTTTTTTATTCGAAAGAGTATCTAATTACAATTATGTTTTGAAAATAATATCGTTCAAATGTGCACCACGACTTTTGTTGACAATAACGCATTCGATCAGTCCAATTTATCATTACGTTTTCACACATTTCGGCCGGCATCTCACGAATAACATTTCTGATGTTAGTTTTTAAATCCTCAACAGTTCTTGGATTGTTGGCGTAGACCTTCGACTTCACATAGCCCCATAGAAAGAAGTCACACGGAGTCAAATCGTAAGATCTTGCTGGATAATTCATATGACCATTTCTTGAAACAACCTCACCAAACTGCTCTTGCAATAGCGCGATGGTTTCGTTGGAGGTATGGCAAGTAGCGCCATCATGTTGGAACCAGAATTCCTCCAGTTGGCTTTGAACAACAAGGGGAAAGAAATAATCGTTCAACATTTGTCGATAACGAACTCCGTTTACGGTGACACGTTGTCCTTGCGCATTCTCGAAGAAATAAGGTCCAATAACACCACGGGCATGAATGGCACACCATACTGTAACTTTTGCTGGATGCAACGGAGTTTTTACATATGCATTAGGTTGCTCTTAGCTCCAAATTCTGCAATTTTGCTTATTGACATCGCAGTCTAACCAAAAATGCGCCTCATCGCTAAAGATTACAGTAAGATGGAAAAATGGATCTTCAGTCAGATGTTCAAGCGCCCAAGCAGCAAAATCACGACGACAACGATGATCACTGGGCTTTAATTCTTGAACCAGTTGAATTTTGTATGGATAAAACGTAAATCCTTCCGTAAAATCATCCAGGTTGATCCATAAGTAAGGCCCAATTGCCCGGAACGACGTATAACAGACAAATTTGGATTATTTCGCACATTTTGTCTTACAGCTTCAACACTGGCTGCATTTCTCAAATTTCTGACACGATTCTTCCTTGGATTATCCACCAACGTAAACTCATTTTCAAATTTCTTTACAACATTGCGAATTGTTTGTTCACTTGGTCGATGATGTGGACCATAACGTGGACGTAATCTGCGCCAAGTTTCCTTTACAGAGTTTTATCTTTGATAATACATTTTAATAATTTCACAACGTTCTTGTGGCGTTAAATGTTCCATGTTGCTTTAATAAGCTTACTGAACTGTCAAACAACAATAGTTTCGACAATTGACTTGACATGGCCTACGTTTCACTTAAAACACTAATCGGAACTTGTGAAAACGTAATGATAAATTGGACTGAGCGAATGCGTTCTGGTCAACAAAGTCGTGGTGCACATTTGAACGATATTATTTTCAAAACATAATTGTAATTAGATGCTCTTTCGAATAAAAAAAAGAACATTTTACTTGCCGACCAATTTTTAAGTTTTATTTCATGTTCAAATCCTTAAGCTCTATCGGATCACCATTTATAATAAATTAATTAATTTATTGCTTTTGTTACTATAGTTAATATTAATTACTTTATTGCATGTATTATGATGCGTACGCCTATGTCCCGCACATTTCGATCACCTCTAGTCATCAGTCATCATTAGGGTTCGGAACGTGTTCTGTAATGCAAGGCCGGACTTGTAATCCGTCATGTTATTGACGGAAGACGATATATGAGAGATCAAAAAAAACAGAAGTAAAAATTGTTAATAACACAGCCCCACAAAAAAAATAAGGTCAAGATTTGGGGGATATTCCTATGTATATTTCGACGCTAAATCCAATTCCGTGGTCACAAAAATCCGTATACCCATAACATTTTTTTGTAGGGGCGAAATAATCCCTCCAAGAGGGGTAAACTGACAAATGTCAGTATCTTGGGGGATATGTGTGAATGGGCATGTTTTATCAAGCAAGAGTAAGTCAAAGACTTCCGCGAAGGGATAACCACCCTTCTGGAGGGGTTTATACACCCTCTGCAACCCCTGCTATCCCCTTTTCGATACAGACACCTGATATTATTGGAATAGCTCGCTGTTTTACGGAGAAATTGTATTACGGCGTCCTGGGTTCCCGCACGGGACTTCGTTCGGGACAGCATTCTACGCACGGTCAGTGGCGTGTATATAGGGGCGAGAAATATGCGCTTAAATGCGTTTTATACTTTAATTATCATAGAGTTGTATAGTGCCGGCTCTGCGTGACAGCATAATTTTTTTGGACCCTAGTCATCATCATGCAAACGTGATGAGTTAAATTCCACCACGGGTTAATAATGCGGTGGAATTACATAAAAATATCTTCATAATGAAAAATGCTACCGAAGAACCACATGAATATGAATAAGTTGACATTACTGTGAAGAATAAATAAGCGGAAAACCATCGACAGGGGGTATCTCTCGAATTAGCGAATCTATTTTTGCTGCCCGGAAAAACCCGGACTGCGGATCACGGCGAACGAGACCCGGAGCCGGCATATTTATTCGCCCTCGAAGTCCGTACACAGTCCGAAAAATTAAATTAACTTTGATTTTGCTTTTCGCCGAATCACCCTTATCGGATGAATTATTCAAAAGGCGGGAGCATCTCGTGTGTACGCGAGGCGCTTTTTCTCGTAGGAGCATCCCCCTGGGAGACGTAACAAGTTGATGAATGGTCTTACCATAATTTTTTATAGGATACGCGGGCACTGCCTGGCGCTGGAAATTTAAAGATCGAATTTATGTAAATCGTCGGTTGCAATCTCGTTTAGCAACCGCTTAGTAAAAATAAAAAAACGGAATTAATAGTTTCGGCAAAGAAAAACATTTTATAAAAAATAAGTCGGAATTCAACTAAAATAATGATGTATTTCAAATGTGCAATAACTTTTGTAAACGCAGTTGGGTAATTCCATGTGAAATCGGATATTGGTTGGCAACGATGTCACCGGTTTTGTTCATACTGGGTGAAAAGTCTTCGTCTGATCTACTTGATGTGTGATAAGTAGGGTCCGGAAATGTGTGTTGCAACGCAGGGCTCGGCACTATAAAACTCTATGATAATGAAAGTATAAACCATATTTTTAAGCGCCTTTGACATTATATACGAGTGTATTTCTTGCCCCTGCGTACATACGCCACTGACCGATCCTGCCCATGTGCCGGGACACGCGTTTGCGCGGTAGTACGCCGATACCTTGCGGGAGCGCAGAATAGTTAAATGCAGTTTCACATGCGGTCAGACGGAATTTCCGAACTCTAGCGATAAGCAGCTCGGCGAGGAATCAATCCGTTCTCGAAATATACAGATGTCAAAAATTAAAAAAAATTTGTTCGACTCAACTGCGGCACTATACAACGTCTTGAGGCACGAATCTCAAAAAACCGGCAATATCTTGACCAATATTGAGGAAATCAATAGAAATAAAAAATATTTGGAATTAGGATTTTTCACTTCGATTTTTATTTGCAATCCATGAAGTTTGGCAAAATTTGATCTGCATTTCCAAAAATACGTGTTCATTTGATTTGGTTCATATTTGGTGTTCAGTATCCTCAAATATAGTAGAATAATCATTGAATTTCAAGTTTCAGTCCAGTGGCGGCCGGTGGAAATTGACATGCTCGTATTTCCGTAAGGAGGTATGGACCCATACCATATTTTAGAGGGTGGCTAGGTCTAGTAGAAGGCTATAATGGCAAAAAAAACAGGGAAAATCTTCTACTAGGTCTAGTAAACCACCCCCTAAATAATGGTGTGGGTCCCATGCCTCCTGGTGGGTCATGAGCATGTCAAATTCAACCGGCCCCCAGTTAGTTGCACAGCGGGATTGTTCCGAAGATATTGAGCAAAACATATCAGTGTACCGCGTGATTTCTCATTCACTATTCACGTAACATGTCACGTGATTATTTGAGCGCTTTAGAAAGAATGATAGTCGATTGAAGATGACCGGAAGGCTTTTATCTTCAATAACCGATGAAAATGTCGATAGAATACGGGGTAATCCCTTGTAGACGTTATAAAAACTCAGATCGTCGGTTGAGGACAAGGATGATCGAGGGTGTAAATTAAGTGATTCACACTGCAATGTTCATCAGATTTTGACTAAAGCATTGGGGATGAGAAAAATCTGCGCAAAAATGGTTCCAAAAATGTTCTCGCTAGAACAAAGGACATCAGGAGCATTGAAAGATATGTTGACGATTTTGAAACCGATTGAAAATGTTCCGCATTTTATGGAACGTGTCATTACTGGTGATGACGATTTGGTATAGGTCATTGAGTCACGACTTGGAAACAAGCGCCAAAGATGGAATATTAATAATATCAATACTCCACCGGATACAGTTATTCCGGAGGCCCTTAAGGTCCTCTCAGGGACCTGGGGAAGGAGTCGATTGATGATGATCTGAAGGCGCACTGGGAGCAACTTAAGATAATTTCGGTAACGCATTTGCTTTCAGATCGTCGGTTGACGACAAGGAAGCTCAGGGTAACATTGACCAAATCAGGCATGTGCGATTGGATTGGCATCTAAAGCATTGGGGATGACCGAAAAACTAGTGTATTAGTGGTTCCATATCAAGCCTTGGCAAGAACAAAGCGAGACAGGATTAAAAATCGCTACCACATTTGGGACTCGATTGACAATGATCCACAGATGGAATCGTGTCTTACTGGTGAGAGATCGGTGCTTTAAGTCCGACCCGGCTACCCGTGCAAGCATGGAATGGCACACTTCAAGCTCTCCAAGACCCAAAGAAGGAATTGTCCACAGAGTTTGTGCCTCTATGCCAAACAGTACATCAACACTTTTACAGAGAGGTTCTTGAAAAACTTCGAAGAAGGGTCATACGTGTGAGACCAAATCATGACAATGCGCCTTGTCACACAGTCATTTCAGTAAACGAGTTTTTAGCCAGTAAAAATATTCCTGTCCCTCCTCAGCCTCCTTATTCGCCTGATTTGAGACTTGAGTCCTTGTGGCTTTTCTCTCTTGTCGAGATTGAACAATTACCCCAAGGGACGCCATTTTGGGACCATGGAAAATATGCAAACGGCTGTAACCGACCAGTTGAAGGCTATTCCAGTATGTGAGTTCCAGCACTGCTATGAGGAATAGAAGAACGAGCGCTGTGTGACTTCCCAAGGAAGTTATTTTGAAGGAAACAATACTGAATAGTAATTATATTCGAATAAAAAAAAAAACAGTTTAATCACTTAATTTACATGTTGCCTCTTTTACCTCGTACAGTTTCCGTAAAAATAACTGTTCATGATATTATATCCTGGAGTGGGTACTGGAACCTTCCGCGTAAAAACAAAAAACTGGACGTTTTCCACGAAACACCGAACTACTACACTTTTCTTGACGCGCGTTTCGCCAACCAAGTTGGCATCTTCGTGGAAAACGTCTTTTTTTTCACTTAACTTTTTATAGTTGTGTGTGACGTACAAGGATTTTTTTAAATTTGTATGGAATTTTTGGCAAATTTTTCAGTTTTTATTTTTTCCAAAATAGCTCAGTTAGTCAGATACATACTTTGAAGGTTTTCCTTTAACATGGGCAAGAATTTTGAAACGGATTTAATATATTCGGAGTTATTCACGATTCATTGAAAATACTTTCACACAATCGACATATCACCTTCAACTTGGATTTATAGAAGCAGAATTTCACAATCCACCAAAAGCAAAAAAAAATCAGTACTATAATACAAAAGTACTGTAATACACGGTTTGCCGACCACTGTCATAGGAAGTAAGTTTTTCTCCAAAATGACTGAGATAAATTAATTGTTGTGAAAAGTAAATTACTTTTACTCACATCCACTTAGCACTAAGGGAATAATAAAAAATATGTCTTAAGAACACTACGCGTCACGACGCCTCAAATAAATGTCTCACAATATATTTCTTCTACTTTACCTTTACAAAGGTATATTAATTATGAGTTCTTTTTCCACTTAACATTTTTTTGTATTTCAAGTATTGGATAAGTTATGGTCGATTTATTGTTAAGTACAGGATCTGTTTTTGTCGTAAGCTGCTAACTGCATATACCAGCTAAATGAATATAATTTCTGTAACCACTTGTAAATTTACGTGCCTTTACTAAAGCCAGAAGGTCCCTCCTTTTAACACAGAAATAAAAAATATAGCTTAGCATCAATTATGCTAAGCATCATTGATGCCTAGATTTTTTTTGGCAATATATGTACCTTTTTTATGAGTCGTAATTTTTGTATTATTATACTTATATTTTTAATATTATTATATTTTCATTTTCAAAAGTTATCGCCGATTCCCATATTCTTGTTTAGTCTACTAAAACATCCACTTAAAAATAGTATCAACCTACTAAATAGTATAATATATTTCCAAATTCCACACCATTGAGGACATATTCTAACGAAAATAGAAGCTGAATAATAAACCCTATTTAACCTATCTAACCCTATGTTCAGCATTTTATCGTAAAATTTATTACGTTTTAAATACACGGTGGAGACTATAACTGGAATATATTCGCTAGCGGGGTGGTGAATGATTTTTCAAAAAATTCCCGAGACACGTCAACTTTTAAATGTATAAAAAATATAGCCCTTCAGGGGTGGCTGAAACCACCCTCGACATGATTTTTTCAAATGCAACCCTATAGCTTGTGACCCCTCATTGTAAATCTGGTGGAAAGAGGAATCCAACGCACTGATCAAATTTTATTTTTTAGTATGTTTGTAGGGTTGCATACAATTAAAACAATTTAAAAATTAAATTTATTTTCAACGTAACAATTGCTCAAAATGTGCACCATTCACTTGTTGGCAGCATCCCAGTCTGTGGTAGGTTTCGTCCCTTACATTATGCAACATTTGCGGTGTTATTTTTCCTATTTCCTCTCTTATCCTTTCCTGCAGATCTGCTATGTTGTTGGGTTTCTGAATGTAAACCCTACTTTTAAAATGTCCCCACAAAAATAAATCCAGTGGTGTAAGATCTGGAAATCTTGCCGGCCACTCAATATTACCTCGCCTCCCAATCCACCTACCGGGAAAAATTATGTCCATCCAGATACTGACGAACAATGGCAGCATAGTGTGGTGGGGCCCCAACTTGCTGAAACCATAACCTCTCGTCGGTCAAGTTAGGTTTTTTGGGGTTTTTGAAAAAAAATGAAAATCCCCTGGGTTTATTCCGGGCGGGGGGAAACCCGGGAAGTTTTCCCCCTTCAAAAGGGTTCCAAAAAAAAAAGGGTTCCCTCTTTTTTTTTTTTTTTTTCCCCCCCCCCCCATTTTCTGTGGGCGTTGAGTATGAAATTCCCTCATCCAATGGGGGTTCTCTTCAGCCCAGTAACGACAATTTTGGCGATTTAGGTGCCCATTTAATGTAAAAGTAGCCTCGTCAGAGAAAACTATCCACTCTAAAGATAACTGGTTTTGATCAATACAAGTCATCGATAAATCGCAAAATTCCACTCCTCGATCTGGATCATCTTCAAGTAGCTCTTGAACAGCTTGCATTTTATATGGGCGTTTTTTCTCATATTTAAGTATTTTTAAAACTGTTTTGTGATTAAGATTACTATCACGGGCCAGTTGACGGGCTGGAGTGGTTGGATTTTCTTCTAGAGCAAGCAACAAATTCAACTTCGTGTCGTCATCAACAACAGCCTGCCTCTTACTCGGTACTTTTCTGACATGACCCATCTCTCGATATTGTGCCTCAATTTTACTAATGGTACCTTGATTTACTGGTGGCAAGTCAGGATGCGTTTCTCGAAACAAGCGAACAACTTCGCATTGAGTTCGCACCCTATCACCATATCCAATCATCATCAAAATTTCGATTTTTAGTGATTCAGTTAAATAAGACATTTTCACCAATTTGAAATAACACTTCGTTTCAAACTCTGAATACAGCATACAAACTAAATTACTCTTTGCGGCCGTGTAAAAACACTAGCAAAAAATAACAAATATCAGTTGTGGCAAAAAATTGCTTGGAATTTTTTGTGGGGACATATGGAAAGTAAGGTTTACATTCCAAAACTAAACAACACACATTTTGAGTACGAGTTGCGTTAAAAATAAATTAAACTATAAAATTACGTTTTAATTGTATGCAACCCTACCAAACATACTAAACTAAACATACTAAAAATTAAAATTTGATCAGTGCGTTGGATTCCTCTTTCCACCAGCTTTACAATGAGGGGTCACAAGCCATAGGGTTGCATTTGAAAAAAATCATGTCGAGGGTGGTTTCAGCACCCGAAGGGCTATATTTTTCACATTACTTGCAAAATGGAGGTAAATACATTTGAAAGTTGACGTGTGTCGGGAATTTTTTTGAAAAATCATTCACCACCCCGCTAGAGAATATATTCCAGTTAAATTCTCCACCGTGTATATCTCATCTTACTTCAAATTTAGTTTTCTTGATTTATGGATTGTTACTTTAGAATAAGTGTCAAAGTATGTGTGAAGAACAGTTTTTGGCTTAAATTTTTGGTGAAAAATATCGGTTTTGGTGGCATCGGAAAAATACAAATTTAAATGTTGCCATTTTAAATGTTTACCATAGAGGAAGTCACCTGGAAATCGGCCATAACCTTTGAAATATTGAAAATATGATGAAATTTATAAAAAATAAATGCAAAAATCAAAAACATTTTTACGAAGTCATGAAAAAGGTAGGTATATGGCAAAAATATTTTAAGGCGTGGCAAAGTGTATCGACCATCATTAAGTCATATTTTTATTTCCGACTTAATTTTTAATAAAAACAAGTAGGTCGATATACTCTTATACAGAAATTATATTCATTTAGTTAGCAGTTTACGAGAAAAACAGATAGGGCATTCAATAATAAATCGACCATAAATTTTTACATATTTATATATTCAAGTTAAAAAAAAAAAGTGTTAAATAGAAAAGTAAAGTTGACGAAAAAAAGTTGTTGAAAATTATTTACTGAATTTTTATTTTTTGATGCTTCGCAACGCTTAGTGTCGTTAAGACAAATGTTTTATTCTTGCCATAATTTTGAGTGAAGGTAAGTAAAAGTGAAATAATGTGAACTATGTGTAGTAAGGTGAAAACAAAATAATCTTCTCTCAACCGTTTCTGAGAAAAACTTCCTATGATAAATCGATCACCCTATACGTATTGTGAACCAGGTATAGAGATTAAGATGAAAATCCTTCGTCATCCGCCTTACTAGTTTTGTTTCTAGAACGTGGATCTCAAAGCCAGCCTTTAACAATCAATTTTCAGACATATATGTACTCGTCAAAGCAACGGATATAAGAGCTCTCTGTGTAGCTCTAATTCAATGCAGTTACCTGACAAAGTGATAAATAGAATAGAGAAATAAATAAATGAGCCATTCGTAGAGCAAAATTCAATAAACCCGATAAAACCCTATTTAAGGGCGCCCATTTCCCAGTAACTTTAAAATTAAAGCTTTTAAGCTCCAATAACCGCATACCTCCAACTTGTAAACCCCCCTGACCTTATCACATAAGCTTTCAAAACCCCGTGACCCCATAACTTGAAATATTAAATTTAAAATTTAAAGTAATTTTAAATTTTAGTTTGAACACGCATACCGTATTCCCCTCTAGATCTTGTGATTTGAAACTCCCATTGGCGATATGGAAGACCTTCAGCAACACACTGTCAATAAAGAGACATTAATAATAAGAAATTAATGGAAAACCGTGGATACTGCAGCACGTTATTGAGTCAGTTAAAATAAGAGCTTAGGCGTGTGCAAATATGAGCAGTCGTCATTTTCTTTAACAGTGTTTTATTTTTTCGAAAATATAGTTTTTTATTTCTGTTGTTTATGTACTAGGTAAAAGTATCCTCAGGTAATGTAACAGCCTTGACAATTCAATAAGGTTATAAGCTTAATATTGAGAATATAAATACGTTTTTTTACTCGGTCAACTTTGATGACGTTTGTTTTGAATGGCTCGTAATTTATAGTAAATTAACACAAAAGAAATATTTTCTATTGAAATTTGGGCTGGGCACGTGCCCCTGTACCCTTTATTACCAGCCGCCACTGGAAAAGTCACCGGTATTTTTTATGCACAGCTATTCAAAAGTTTGGCTTTCAAAATTCCAGAGAAATATGCCTTTTTTACTACCACTCAGACAAGGCCCTAAGGCAATGTCAACGCGAAGGTTATCCTTTTACCAAATCAATTACACTAGAGTTTGTCCGCACAAGTAAAAAAACTTTACCCCAAACCAAAATATACTAAATTGGTCTCAATTACATTACCGTTCTCATCCCGGTAAAACATGTAATTTTTCACCGCCCAACAGCCGTAAAAGTTCCGCTCTGAGGAGAAAAAAAAGCTCGCGAGATTTCATTTCTTCTCTGTCGATCCCCTTTTAGATAACGAGCATTAGTTCTGACTCTTTTTCGGGGCTAGTTCGCATTTCGGTAAACACGCAGTGGGGGGTTTGGTCCCCCCCCCCAAAGTCGACAAAAATAAGATAACTCCCCACAGAAAACTCCAATCATTGTGTTTTTTTTTATTTTACAGATTTTGGACAGTAGATTCAAGGAAAATTGGCCCGACACACGTTTGAGGTTTAAAGAGGTTGGGGGGAGACACCCCATAAGGGACCCCATATCCCAGTAACTTTCCAATTATAACATAAACTTTCAAAACCCCGTGACCCCATACCCCATAACTTGAAATTTAAAATTTAAAATTAAAAATTTTCAAAGTTTAAAATTTAAAATTTAAAATTTAAATTTAAAATTTAAAATTTAAAATTTAAATTTAATTTAAATTTAATTTAAATTTAAAATTTAAAATTTAAAATTTAAAATTTGAAATTTAAAATTTAAAATTTAAAATTTAAAATTTATTTATATTATTTTATAATAACCACACACCTCCAACTTTTAAACCTCCCTAACCTTATAACATAAGCTTTCAAAACCCCGTGATCCCATAACTTGAAATATTTTTTTTAAAGTTACATTTTAAAAATAAAAATTTATTTAAAATTTAAAATTTCAAGTTATGGGATCACGGGGGTTTGGAAGCTTAGCGCAAAAAGGTTGGGGGTTTTTAAAAAAGGTGGGAGGTTGTTTTTAAAAAAAAAAAAAAAAAAAAAAATTTAAATTTCAAGTTATGGGGTCACGGGGTTTTGAAAGCTTATGTTAAAAGGTCAGGGGGTGTTTAAAAGTTGGAGGTTTGCGGTTATTGTTGCTTAAAAGCCTTAATTGTAAAGTTACTGGGATATGGGGGTCCCTTATAGGGTGTCCCCCCCCCCCCCTTCCCCTCATTAAACCTCAAACGTGTGTCGGACCAATTTTCCTTGAATCTACTGTCCAAAATATGTAAAATGAAAAAAAAAAACACAATGATTGGAGTTTTCTGTGGGGAGTATCTTATTTTGAGAAAAATTTTGCCGTTTTCGCCCACTGTGCGCCGCTGCCTAATCCCCTCGCTGTTTGTTTACCAAAACGCGAACTGGCCCCGAAAAAGAGCCAGAACTAATCCTCGTTATCTAATAGGGGATCGACAGAGAATAAATGAAATCCCGCGAGCTTTTTTTTTCTCCTCAGAGCGGAACTTTTACGGCTGTTGGGCGGTGAAAAATTACATGTTTTACCGGGATGAGAACGGTAATGTAATTGATACCAATTTAGTATATTTCGGTTTGGGGTCAAGTTTTTTACTTTTGCGGACAAACTCTAGTGTAATTGATTTGGTAAAAGGATAACCTTCGCGTTGACATTGCTTTAGGGCCTTGTCTAAGCGGTAGTAAAAAGGCATATTTCTCTGGAATTTTGAAAACCAAACTTTTGAATAGCTGTGCATAAAAAATACCGGTGACTTTTCCAGTGGCGGCTGGTGATAAAGGGTCAGGGGCACGTGCCCAGCCAAATTTCAAAGTTTATTTTTATTAAATAAAAAATAAAAGAGAGAATTTTTAATATTAAGTATAATTATTGAATTTTCAAGGCTGTTACATTACCTAAATCTCCTGTAATACAAAACGAAATAAAAAACTATATTTTCGAAACACCCCCCCCCCCCCCCCCCCCCCCCCCCCCCCCCCCCCCCCCCTTCAATTTTATTGACAGTGTGTTGCTGAAGAAGTGTCTTCATCGCCAATGGGAGTTTCAAATCGCAAGATCTATAGGGGAATACGGTCTGCGTGTTTAAACTAATTATACGAGGTGTGTAAATTAAGTAAACTGTTTTTTTTTTTATTCAAATGAAATTACAATTCAGTATCGTCTCCTTCAAAATAACTTCGTTGGGAAGCCACACAGCGTTGGAGACGGTTCTCCCATTCCTCATAGCAGTGCTGTAACTGGAATAGCCTTCAGCTGGTCCGTTACAGCCATTTGAATGTGTTCTATGGTCCCTTGGGGTAATTTTTCAATCTCGGGAAGACAAAAAAGTCACAAGGACTCAGGTCAGAAGGATAGTCCTTGTGAGGGCGAATAAGGAGGCTGAGGAGCTACAGCAATGTTTTTACTGGCTAAAAACTCGCTTACTGAAATGGCTGTGTGACAAGGTCGTGCATTGTCGTGATGCAACATCCAGTTGTTCTTAATGTTTGGTCTCACACGCATGACCCTTTTTCGAAGTTTTTCAATAACCTCTCTGTAAAAGTGTTGATTTACTGTTTGGCCTGGGGGCACAAACTCTTTATGGCAATTCCCTGGTCATCAAAAAAGCAAATCAGCATGAATTTGATCTTCGACTTGCTCATTCTTGCTTTTTTGGGGGTCTTGGAGAGCTTGAAGTGTGCCATTCCATGCTTTGACACTTGGTTTCCGGGTCGTAGTCAAATACCCAAGTCTCATCACCAGTACACGTTCCATAAAATGGGGATAATTTTCAATCAATTTCAAAAAAATCAAGACACCTTTCTCTCATGATGTCCTTTTGTTTCTGCGAAAGGTCTTTTGGAACCATTTTTGCGCAGATTTTTCTTATCTCCAATTTGTTAGTAAAAATCTGATAAACAGTGGTATGATTCAAATTTAACTGTTCCCCGATCATTTTTGTCGTTAACCGACGATCTGAACGCACAAGATTCCGTATTCTATCGACATTTTCATCGGTTCTTGAAGATGAAATCCTTCCGCTGCGTGATTCATCTTTAATCGACTCCCTTCCTTCTGAGCCTTAAACCACCGAAAAATCGGGGCTCTTGAAAAAACACTGCCTCCGTAGGCATGCTAAAATTTTGCAAAAATATCCGTTGCGCTGTGTCCAAGTCTAAAGCAAAACCTGATAGCACACGGTTGCTCCAAATTAATGTCACTCATTTTTAAAACGCACTAGGAAAAAACGGTTTAGGAAAAAAAGTCACAAAGAACAAACAAATGACTCTAACAAGCTCAAACTTGTACTGGAGGTGCACTATATGTTAACCTACCGCCCTTCCAAGTTCCGTCTCCGCAGTGTTGCTAGATCGGGCGCTACGTTGCCAGACTCATTACTTAATTTAAAAACATCGTATGATCTTCGAAAAATTCGCCTATATCATTAACTGTTTCCCTAGTAGTATGCGCACGAGCTCCATCTTTTTGAATATAACCTTCTTGCAATTCATCGTCATGCAACATTTGTACAAAGGGTGCATTCCCCGCATTCCGTTAAAAAAATGGGCCCAACAATACTTCTTCTGCTCTCAGATGCCCACAATATTTGTGGGTATAGTGCAGTTTCAGTGTAAAAGTGAGGTTTCCTCATATTCTAAAAGTTAACATACATAGTTCGAAAGATGGGACCAAGTCTCATCAGTAAAAAAAATCTCGAAGACAGCATCGTTATTGTAAAAATGGTTAATGTACCTTTGACATTACCATTAACATACCATGGAGAATTTCGTGTGTGGATTTCAGATGATGTGGACAGAGCTCCAAATTATTTTTCAAAATTCGATGATACGTTGTATAGGACATATTCACTTGTTGGCTCAGATGACTAATTAATGTTCTTGGGTTGTCCGTTATCACTTACCTAATTCAACGTTTTCTTCTGTCCTTACTCTGGGTCTGACACGTCCTTGTTTCCGATTGACGCTTCCAGCTCGTATTGACGCATATACGTATCCGATTGACGCATATACAGCTCTCATCAAATATATCCAGTTGTTATTGATTCTTAACAACTGAATTGTTAACAACAATCCAGCTGTTAAGTTTGACAACAACAAGTTTGACAACAACAAAGTTTCGGTTCGAGCCTCGACATAACAGCTATTTCCATCTCTCTCGTTCGTAGTCTGATTTGATGACGTTTTTTTTGAATGGCTTGTTATTTGTTTAGGGGGATTAAGCGATTTAGTATTTTCGGATTTACTTAGTATTTTTTTGAAAACATCTCAATTTCACCTTTTTTAGCGATATGTTTTCACAAAATTGATATAGCACCTTCAACTTCGGCTTATTAGACGCAGAATTTCACAAGCTGTGATCCTATCAGAAGCAAAAAAATGCTGTAGTACAAAAATTATCAGAATTTAACCAACCTTCGAAAAGTGATCGTGTCATGACTCATGATTTTCGTTTCTGACTGTACGTTGTCGAAAAAATAGTGTATGCAACACCGGAAACTGTTTTTTTTTTGGACATAGACTTCAACTCTTGCCGTCTAAAAAAAAAAACGTATGGGATCTTGTCGTCCAAACAAAAACAGTATTTTCCGAACTTGTTACGTAAATTAAAATAGTGATTTTATTTAAATGCTCTAAATATAAAAATAATAATTATATTATAAATTCACGAGTTTATTTTAGTTTTATTTAAGTACTTTTTAAAATATACTTTCTTTTTCTATTAAGTCAAGTTAATTTTCTTTAAATTAATAATTATTATAAATATGGTGTGTTAATTTATTATTTCTTTTTTAAAATTAAATAAAAGCTTGTTTAAAAAAAAATTATTTATTTTTTATATTTTTAGTTATAGTCGTGTTTTTGTATCTAAATGTTTCTCAACCTGTTCATACTATCCCTAACCTATACCAAGATATAACTCTTTTTATTCAATTCATTTTATTTTTCTTATCCTTCTTTTCAAACCCTTTCATTGGATACTCATATCATGGGAGTGCACAAAAAATAACTAGTCCGCCACCTTGGGCGGTCCGCCATATTGGATTTAGAGTAAATACATTTTATTTTCTTATTTCTTCTCAAAACCCTTTCATTTGACAGATGTATGTATTTACCCGAGTTACTATTTTATAAAATACATACTTTTTTCTTAGATTTTCTTATGTCAAGATAAGTTACATAATTATTACATTCTTGTTTATCTACACAAGTAAATCTCATGACAAGCTTTTGTATCATATAAATTGTGTAATGTAATAAATTGATGGGTGTGATTCAATTTACAGTTTATTTTCTTCTTTTTAGAGCATTTAAATAAAAGCTTGTTTAAAAAAAAATTATTTATTTTTTATTTTTTAGTTATAGTCGTGTTTTTGTATCTAAATGTTTCTCAACCTGTTCATACTATCCCTAACCTATACCAAGTTATAACTCTTTTTATTCAATTCATTTTATTTTTCTTATCCTTCTTTTCAAACCCTTTCATTGGATACTCATATCATGGGAGTCCACAAAAAAATAACTAGTCCGCCACCTTGGGCGGTCCGCCATATTGGATTTAGAGTAAATACATTTTATTTTCTTATTTCTTCTCAGCAAACCCTTTCATTTGATACCCATATCATGGGAGTGCTTAAAAATAACTAGTCCGCCATCTTGGGCGGTCCGCCATTTTGGATTTAGAGTAAATACATTTTATTTTCTTCTTTGTAGTATGGCAAAATGTGAGTTCATTTTTTCAATTGAAAAGAAATTAAATGAAAAACTTCAATTCATTTCAATTGGAAAGAAATGAAAAACTATGATTTTCAACATGTCTGTGTGTCCATTGCCTTAAATGAATGTTGTGTAAATGTTAATTTGTTTTTTAAAAAAATAAGAAAATCTAATCAGTAATACCACAAATACCAAGTAAGAAGTGGTGTAATCTATCTGTGATAAATCAAGATAAATCAATTTTGGAAGGTGAATTAATAGAAGAAAATTACAAAAAATCGATATATCTACCAGATGAATTTTGATACAACATCAATAATCAAAATTAAAGTAATAATCCTATTGTAACTTTTGTTGCCTGAATATGGTCATTTAGTGACTGAAACCGGTAGCAAGTCAGAAATAAAGGATTTGTAAGAAAAAGGCCCCTCTTTTCATTTCTTTCCAATTTTATTTTCTTATTTCTTCTCAGCAAACCCTTTCATTTGATACCCATATCATGGGAATGCACAAAAAATAACAAGTCCGCCATCTTGGGCGGTCCGCCATATTGGATTTAGAGTAAATTCATTTTATTTTCTTATTTCTTCTCAGCAAACCCTTGCAGTTGATCCCCATATCATGGGAGTGCGCAAAAAAATAACTATTCCGTCATCTTAGACCGTCCGCCATTTTGAATTTAGAATGACATAATTTAGCTAACCATGCATTGTCATCCAAACTAAACGTGTATGCAAAATTTCATCTCAATCGGTTGAGAATAACTACTTTAAAATTCAGTTGCAAGATTTTACCCGAACATACATACAAACAAACAAACAAACATACATTGCAATAAAAGCTTGCAAAAATTAATGTTTGTCTGTATGTCTCTTATGCCTTCCTAAACCGTTCATCAGATTGCGATGAAACTTTGGGGAATGGTTGGACGCATGCCCGCGAAGGTTTCTGAGTTAGTAAAACTATGATCCGATAGATGGCGCGCGCGTCGTTTCGCCGAATGTGTGAATTTCATATTGTTTATTGGCAGTTCGTATGTTTTCGGTGTTTTCTTTAAATTTAGTAAATGGCACAGCAAGGCGTGACGGGTATGGCTAGTATTTCATAAATGTGATCAAAACTAACAAAAACTAACATCGCTAGATGACTATATCAGCTAACGCGTTTCGCAAAAATAAATCTAGGAATCCGTTTATTATTCCGGAGATTCGGCCGGTGCCGTTTGTTTCCGCTCCAGTGCCCCGTCTACCATCGCTCCCGCCATATTTCAAAAAGTTAATTAGCCGAGCGATCGCATCTCGTCCCATTTACAGAAGCGGGCCGTTTGCCTTGCCGAAATAAAACTAAATAAGACGCTGCCGGCCGGCTGGCGAGAGCACCGGTTTCTTGCCTCCGCCACGAGCCGTAATCCAGGATTATCCCCGGGATCCCATCCCTTCGGAATAACACGTTTTACGCGGCGGGCGATTCCTGCGAATCAGTGGCGGATGGTGCTGGGTTTGCGGATTCGAAAGGTCATCGAGAAAACGCCATTTTTATTGTCAAAAAGCAATATTAACAAACGTCTAAGTGTAATGAAAATCATTCCCGTTCATTGTTATACTATGTAGGGTCCAGAAAGTGTGTTACAACGCAGGGTCGACACTATACGACTCTATTATAATATAGTATAAAGTATAAACCTCATTTTTTAAGCGCCCTGTAAATTATGTATGCGTGTATTTCTTTCCCGTGCATACGTACGCCACTGACCCAGTAACGTGCACTGGGACTCTCCCGTGCGGGTTTGCGGGAATCATGTATGCAGTTTAACCGTATAGTGTAGCGAGCATAATTTTATGTGTCGTGAGTGATTAACTACATATAAACGTGTGTACATACGTATTTTGCAACGTGTACGTATTTCTTTTAGAGTTCATTTAGTGTATTATTTATATATTATCTGATTTTGTGCGGATTTTTGCAATAGTGGCACAGTCGTAACCACTTGTGCATACACTGAAAAAGTTGATTAAAAATAACGATGATTTTACAGTAGACCGATCACATATTTTATGTATTCCTTGCAATCGTCGATTTATCCTAGAGATGCCGAGACTATGAAAGACATTTAGAATCGAATATCAATAAAATGTTACTGGTGGTGTTTGATTTTTAGGAATTTTGGTTTGATTTGTGAATAATGTTTTGCGTATGTAGCCTTTTGTGGAACGTGGTCGACCATATTTACTTTAGAGGTTTTTTTTTTTGCTAAATATGTATCCAATTTTCCATTGCCTAGTGGCCATACATTATGTAAAATATATTTATAGAAGAGATATCAACGTGTCATGGGAAATATAAAAAAGACATTCGCAATACATTTCTGTGGCTGACAGTGGACGAAACAACAGATTTTTGCGTTAATAAGGTCGTTAATGTTCTGATACGAATTTTAGGTGTTTCAGATATTTTGCCCTCGATATTGATAGCTAGTAAAGGGATTTTGCAAACAGCGGCTACAAGTATGGAAATAGTATAAAAAATAATAATATACTGATGTTAGTGATAACAAACAACTGTTAGTGGTGCAAACAACTGTGCGAAATTCGTGAAAGTAATGTGCGTGGTGTGTAGTCCTCTGTCCTCTGTCCAACTATTTTGAATTTGCACCTTTAACTTCAGTAGATGTGGAACGACCATTTTCCTTCTACAACCATATGTAGGTACAAGCCAAATTTGTGCTTTTTGGAAAAGTAAAACATTGTAGTTCAGCTGTAAAACATAGGACGTTGCTCTAAAAGACCATTTAGAAACAGTAGGTAACTGTTTTCAGGGTACCTACTTCAAAAGTAAGACAAACTGAATTTGTACAAACAATGTTTAGTGTATGCCAAAAAAGAATTTATAAAGAAATAAAAGAAGCCGACAATTTATCTATAATTGCAGATAAAACAAATATCGTCGTGTCTATTTTCTCTTCCAACAATATTATAAGCTTTCTACTTTAGTCAGAAAGCATGTGGTGTCTCGTCCCAGACCTATTAACTTTTAACCTATCATAATCTAAGGTGCCTAGCCTAAGGGTACGTTTCCATTGCACGCTATGCGATGCTATGCTATGCCATGCGAGGCGATGCGTTGCTATATTTCTTGCTTTTTTAATCAGACGTGTTCACATACACCGCTATCCGGCTATCAGTGAGTTTTTGTGCTTCATTGCGATCGGTCATGAATACTAGTGATTATCTGATCGAAAACTCTGTATTAAAATACTACATGATTATGAAGAAAAAAAAATAAAAAAAGAGTCGGGAAAAGAAACCTCTGGATCCATACAATTAATAAAGGTAGAAGACGATTTGGAGAGTTTCACCATCTGTTTAAAGAACTTGAAAAGGATCCCAACAAATTTCATGAGTATTTTCGCATGTCTTCAGAAACACTTCAATATACATTGAATGGCATCTCTCCATTGTTACAAAAAATTACTATATTATTTGGATCGCTGATCCCATAATGGAGGTCGAGCTCTTACGGCTAATATTAATTTTTCAACGTCCATGCGTGCAATAGGTACAAACGGCTTCACGATACTGTCTACTTTGGGCTAATTAGCGCGATAAAATCAAACAAATTTGATTTTCAAACACACGCTCGCACTCGGCGCTACTAACATTGCGTCGCATCGCTCTGTATAGCACGCTGTCGGAACATTTAGATAAATATTCATATGTTTGTTTTACTAGCATCGCCTCGCATGGCATAACATAGCATCGCATAGCGTGCAGTGGAAACGTACCCTAAACCCTTAGTTAGCGTAGTTACGTAGCGTAAAAGCTTTACGCTACGTTAGTTTTACGATTGTTAAGTTTGTTGTCAGACGTCTGATATGCAGGTTTAAAGTTATTAGGATTGGACGTGGTGTAATATAATGGTGGTTCATCCAGACTTTAGGCGAACAAAAAAATAAAAATAAAATCAAAATATTTAGTTAAATAAAAAAAAAATACGTAGATGTAGGGTTTAATAAAAAAATTAAACCCTACATACCTGTGGTATGTAGGGTTTAATTTTGTTAGGTTCGTAACTAAATATTTTAGACAATGTTTGGTTAAAAGTTGTTGGGTTTAGGAGTAGAAGCCTTAGATTATGTTAGGTTCATTTTTATTAGGTTTGGAACTAGGTTAGAAGATTTACGAAAGTAAATTAGTTGCATGAAAGAAGTCGAAATCACCAAGTCGATAAATATAAAAATAGTTACTCTGACACAAAAAAAATCCCTTTAGACTGAAAATTATTTTAAAAAAGGCCAAAAAATGCAAAAAAATGGTCAAATATTTTCACTATTTCATCACCCTTTGATTTTTTTAATTTTAAGAACAAAAAATTGAATTTACCATTTCAATAAACATAAAAATAGTTACTCTGAGACAAAAAATCGTTTTTAACTGAAAATTATAGTCAAAAAATGGTCAAATATTGACCCTATGTCATGACCCCGAGATTTCTGAAATTCTGGACTCCAAAAATCGAATTTAGCGTACCAAAAAAACATTAAATTAGTTCATTTAGTCAAAAAACTCTTTTCCGCGAATAGTATATAGAAAAAAAAGAGCCAAAAAATGGTCAAAAACGGCCGTTACAAATTTTTCTACCATTTTTGGTAGACTTGGAGACCATGAAATTTGGATTCAGAGGATCATAAAACATAAAGCTACATGCCGGGATTTGAAATATCTATGTGTAGGCGCCATTTTATGCTCACCATATTGCATTAAAAAAAAACTCGAAAACGGAGAGTTTTCATTCGAAAGCATCGATTGAACATACGAATATTTTGATACCTTAATAACGCTTTTCCACAACTCTTAAAATCTCTAGCTTTCATATTCGACCTTGAAAAATTGAAAATGTTCAGTTGTGCCATATTTCTCACAAGTATCCATTCGCAACCCCCACATTTTCTAGCACGATCCACCACTGCAGGCTACCCAGAATCACTGCTTTACCGTCTTTTGTCTCCCCGGTCGTCGAAGGCAGTGATATATATTTTCATTTGTCCAATGAATGCAGTCGTTCTTTTTTCTGGGTGGGAGGCAGTTTTTATTTTGTGGCTTTAGTTTGATGAGGGTGGCTTTCCTGCGTGTACTTGTAGCAAGAAGTTGTAGAACATAAAGTGTTGTGTCTCTATAATACAGTCTTGCAAGGGATAGTTTTAGATGCTGAATGGCGGATCCGATCGATTTTTTGATACTAGAACCGAACCTGGTCACAGGGAAAAACAAATAAGCTTCATTGATATTTTAACCTTTAGACTGCCGGCTGGCTCATATGTGGGACAGTAATAAAATAATAGTTTTAGTGATGAATACAAATATTATAGTGAATTTTTTCCATTTAATGGGCTCTCTGATCTCTAAATGATACAACTGAAATTCTTTCTAGTCCTACCCCTAGCGAGGGGGTGAAATATTTAAAAACTCGTTATTGAACTTGTATTCGTTATTGAACTTTTTACTGAATTATTTTTAGTAAATAGCCTGTAAAATCTGTAAAATGTATCCTAAAATTTTCCGCAATTGATTGAGATGCCGAAACTACCCCTAACGAGGGGGTGAAATTTTCAAAAATTCGTTATTAGGTGGGTATTGACTTTTTAAATCTGTAAAATGTACCCTAAAATTTTCCGCAATTGCTTGAAATGCCGAAACCACCCCTAGCGAAAGGGGTGATATTTTCAAAATTCTTTATTGAACGGTTATTGACTTTTTTATCGGTTATTTCAAATTAAATTTTTTTTACATAGAATCATTATTAGTTTTTTACTTGAATTACTGTATTTAGGATAAATAATAATTTTTTTTAGCGATACTTGAATATAATGTGTTCGATTGAATTCGAATGTAAAACATTGAATTTCAACCTATAACTATATAAATATATAAGTATAAAAATATATACGTATGAAAATATGTAAGTTGATCTTAACTGATCTGAATAAACTGATCGCTTTTTTCACGTTTTTGAGTGGTTTTATTGGTGACTAAATATATTTTAGAGTGTTTTTGGTAGCTTATTACTTTATAATATCAAGCATATTCGGTTAAAAATAAATATATAGTAATTCACACAACCTGAAAATTTTTAATATTGGCCCGACCGTTGCCAGCCGGCCTGGCTCATATATGAGCCACCCGCGACCTCGGCAACTACTTTAGATGTATTAGATGTTTATATATATAAACTTTGCCCCTCAAAAATATCCATTTATAAGAGAAAAATGCCGGCAGTCTAAAGGTTAAAGAAATAATGGTTTGCAGTAAAAAATTATATTTATTTTATATCTTCACATTTGGAGAATATAATTTAGTTCACATATGGCATACTCCTATAGATATTTTAGATGCATATAAAAGATACTATTTCATCCTGGAATTGAATTATATATAAAAATACGGTCAACTATTCGTAGCAACATATGAAATATTTTACCATACGTACAATTCAAATTATCACAGCTAATTAAGTTAAGTTAATTAGGTTATATTAATAATCTCGTTAGCTAATTTAACGACAAAAACAGCAAAACCAACGCATAAGAAATGATGCAGGTACGAAGGTAGTAGATTACTGTGAGAAAAGCATGCATCAGATATGACATGTTCACTCTGCACACTTATTGGTTGGTATGAAGTAGTGACACGTGACCAATGTTCCTTTGACTCAGTTAAATAGGATGGTCTACATAAACTAATATTTAGGCACATAATATGTGTTTAGCGATAGGTTGTTAATTTGTTAATATGTAGATATGTAAAGTATGTAAAAAAAAAACAATAAATAATTTATTCTTTTTAGAAGTTAGTTATCACTAGAGCCAGTAGGTTAATAATAGATTCCAGGACGAGTCTTAACACGATTGAATTGTTGTTATAACGAACCATTCAAAAAAAAAACGTCAGCAAATCTGGCTATGAGCGAGAGAAATACAAATAGCGGTTATGTTGAAGCTCGAAACGAAACATTGTTGTCGTCGAACTTTTGCCAAATGGCTGTCAGAATTGTAAAATAAATAATGGCTGTTACATAATGTAACAGCCTTGACAATTAAAAGGGGGGCAACAAATTAGAATTTCGAAAAAATCTATGTTTGTTTTTTTTTCATAAAATGGCTTCAAAAAATTTTTCAAAAAAAAATCATAAAATACCATTCCAAGAATATTCCTGTAAAATTTTAGAATGAAATTCGAACTCGTTCCAGAGTTATAGTACCTTTTATGACGAGCGCGCGTTAGCGTCGGCGCTGCAAGTATACGAAAATCTGAGCGTTCGGAGGAGAGCGCTCTCGCTTTTTCTTTCTGTTCCTCCACTTTTTAGCTATTGGAAGACCTTGAAAGCTGGCAACATTGGGATGTTTTGGAAATATTGTGTGAATGCGAAACCTTATGTCCACGCTTTCTTATAATTTATTATAGTTTTCTATTCCACAAACTTTAAACGCATTTTCGCTCAACTTGTGTTTTTTCAACTTGCGTAGAAATCTACGCAAAAACTATGCAACCGATCTTGCTAAAATTTTGCACATACATTCCTTATGTAATTCGAAAGTATATATACCCAATTGATTAAAAAATATTTTTATAAAAGTATTTATTTATAACAAAAAAACATAGGTCATTTTTAATTTTTCATAATTTATTTATTAAACATGCATAATTTTAATATAATTTAGGTACGTATTCTAGAAAATAATGTTTACTTTAAGAATAAACTTTATTTTTATGTTTCAGATCAAAATTGCGGCCGTCGTTTTCGACGCAGATTTCGAAAGGGGTTTCACGTTTCGCTCTGTATATCCGCCATTTAAAAAAAAATAAACTACAATACTTGTGTAACAATATCCTAAATTTTCAAAAAAAATCTTTCCATTATTACTACCTTAAAAAAAATCCTGAAAATATGCCTTTCTAATTGGTATGCCCCCCCTTTAAAGAAGATTATTTTAAGATCAAGAATAGAATTACGCCCTTTTTTGGTCGGCCAACTTTGATGTATTTCTTTTTAGTATTAGTTAACCTCCGCTGATCGATCCATCATAAGTATGCATGAAACTTCGAATAAGTTTGTATAAATGTTGGGATAGCGTCCGTCACATGTTACGGTGGAGCGTTGGATAAACAATTTTGCGGAACTGACGTTTAATGGCAGTGAACTGCGTTGTAACGTGTGTGACAGTGTACTGGCTTGGTACATAGGCACATAAAAACAGATGTATTTCAGCATGTTGCTATAGACAAACATAAAGATCGTGTAAGTGGTGGTGTGAGTGCGCGTGACAGACAAAGACAATTTAACTTGTATTTAGTCAAAATGATGGTAGCGTGTAATAAATATTCCATTCGCCAAATTAGATCATCCCGAGATCAATTCAAGTTGTCCAGAACGCTGTGAGTGAAAAGTACATGAAGTTAGGTTACCAGCAGAAACAACTATTAGACGATTTTACATAGCACCACAGTGTGCGGCCATAAATAAATATCGGCTCGGAATTGCACGATAAACCTACAAGGCTTAGCGTTGACGAAACAACGGATGTTAAAGGACAGAACATAGCTAGCGTAGTGATTGAGGAACTTAATGAGGCCAAAAGCCATGAAATTGCATTTGAAAGCTTGAAGGACATATACTAATTTAATCTAAATACTCTAGTATTGTGCTGTTACAAAGTGACAGATTTGAATGTGATATAGGTATTTGTGAAAGCAACATCCAAACGTTTTCGGACGTTCTATCAGGGACACCACTACCAGCGTAACCTATTGTGAGTCGTTGGAGCACATGGGTACAGGCAGCTATTTTTAAGTGCCAGGCGCCATAGTTTAACTCCTGAATATATGGAACAGTTATTGATAACTTGTGGAAACCCAACTGGCAGTACGGACACGTTATAGCATCGGTTACTGTGAGTATGCAAGTTCTGTGTCTTGTAATTATGGTTCCTTTGCCCATTAGTTAGGCTACAACTATCACCATCACATGTATAAAGGTAAGACCTGCTTAACATTTCGGAGCGCACTAATAGTGGTATTCTGTAGCTGCCCCTGGTAAAACACGGATATTATTAACCTCCGAGCTCTAGTTATCACTTATCACTGTGTTATTTATTATATACTTTCATTTTATGGATTAAATATGTATATAAATTAATATGTTTACTAAATTTTCATTTTTCTTATTTCAGATGGCCCAAATTCTAAAAGCAAAATACTATTTTTTAAAAGTGTGTACATTTACACACATGTACATGTACGCATTTGTAGTTTTGTAGCTTAACATCTTAAGAAGAGCAGCAAAAACAAAAGCAATCGCAACTGAAATCATTTATCACGATTGTTTTTCGATTACAAGAGTAAATTGCAATCAATTACAATTTTTAAATGTAGTTAATTGGTAATCGATTACCTTTTTTGACCTAGGAAAGAAGTAACCGATAATATATTACTTTTCCTTGTGAGGGTTTCAGTTCTTTAGATAAACAAACCATCAATACACACAGGTATACTTCATACAAAATAAAAACCGATGCACATCATCAAACACGTGTTTAAGTTTTAGAGCGCTTTGATGCCAAATTTGCTACAAAATTATTCAGTATTTAGAAATAATTTTAACTAGCATATGGGTGGATTGGACAGAAAAAATTGGTAGGAAGGTTACAGGAACCCTCTTGGTTACTGTAACTTTTAAAATCACCTAGAAAACGCAATACTATTGCTCTTTATAATTTTACTAGCGACCCGCCCCGGCTTCGCACGGTGTTTACGACATCACATTAGAAACCTCTAAAATTATCAGTGTTTATCTACTATATTATGGATGTATTATACATATAAACCTTCCTCTTGAATCACTCTATCTATTAAAAAAACCGCATCAAAATCCGTTGCGTAGTTTTAAAGATCTAAGCATACATAGGGGCAGACAGACAGCGGGAAGCGACTTTGTTTTATACTATGTTATGATTATGAATAGTTCATTGTCTTTTGCTTTCTGTGAAATATAATTAAATATAGAAACAAGTTTAGGGCTGCTACGACACGCTAAAACAATATATTGGACTGCAGTTTTAATTAATATTTAATTTGATATTTAAATTACCTTTCTAACAGCTGATAACGGTAGCAATGGACCATTATTGTCTCGTCTTTTTCAAAATAGCGTATCAAATATGCTACTAACTCTGGGCAGCAGTTGTTTAACTGTTTTGTCATTTCGCAAACTGAAGTCTGACAACTACAACATTTTGATCTGTAGATCTGTTCTGAAAATAAAAGTTTTTCAATGTACGAGGTGTGTATTAAGTAATGAGACTGGCAACTGCGCGCTTTTAGCGCTGGATTTAACAACACTGCGGAGACAGGGTTTGGAAGGGCGGTAGGTTAATATGTAAGTTTGAACTTGTTAGTCATTTGTTTGTTCTTTGTGATTGTTTTCGTAAACCGGTTTTTGCTAGTGCGTTTTAAAAATGACTGTCATTAATTTTGAACAACGTTGTGCTTTTAATTAGGTTTTGCTTCAGACTTGGACACAGCGCAACGGATACTTTTGCTAAACTTCAACACGTTTACGGAGACAGTGCTTTTTCAAGAACCCAGGTTTTTCGGTGATTTAAGGCATTCTCAGTAGGAAGAGAGTCGATTGAAGATGAACCACGCAGCGGAAGGCCTTCGTCTTCTAGAATCAATGAATGTCGATAGAATACGGGATCTTGTGCGTTCAGATCATCGGTTGACGACAATGCTGATCGGGGAAGAGTTAAATTTGAAGCACACCACTGCTTCACATCAGATTTTGACTAAAGAATTGGGGATGAGAAAAATCTGCGCAAAAATGGTCCCAAATAACCTTTCGCAGGAACAAAAGGACATCAGGAGAGAAAGGTGTCTTGACTTTTTGGAATCGATTAAAAAATGATCCCCATTTTATGGAACGTGTCATTACTGAGTAAGTAGTAAGTACTGATGAGACTTGGGTGTTTGAGTACGACCAGGAAACCAAGCGCCAAAGCTTGGAAATGCACACTTCAAGCTCTCCAAGACCCAAAAAAGCAAGAATGAGCAAGTCGAAGATCAAATTCCTGCTGATTTCCTTTTTTGATAGCCAGGAAATTGTCCACAAACAAAGGAGGCACAGGAGTTTGTGCCTCCAGGCCAAACAGTAAATCAACACTTTTACAGAGAGGTTATTGAAAAACTTCGAAAAAGGGTCATGCGTGTGAGACCAAACATTAAGAACAACTGGATGTTGCATCACGACAATGCACGACCTTGTCACACAGCCATTTCAGTAAACGAGTTTTTAGCCAGTAAAAAACATTCCTGACTTGTGACTTTTTTCTCTTCTCCAGATCGAAAAATCACTTCAAGGGACGTGATTTTTGGACATTAGAAAACTTTCAAACGGCTGTAACCGACCAGTTGAAGACTATTCCAGTATACGTATACTGCACTGCTATGAGAAATGGAAAAAATCGTCTCCAGCGCTGTGTGGCTTCCCGAGGAAGTTATTTTGAAGGAGGCAATACTGAATTGTAATTATATTCGAATAAAAAAATTAAAAAAAAATCAGTCTCAGTACTTAATTTACACACCCGTATACTCATTTAATAGCGTCATCGGTTACGTGCATCGGTTTTTATTTTGTACAAAGTATATATAGTATATATATAGTATATATATATATATAGTGGATAGTTACATTATTCTTCATAAGTAAACCCTTAAACACGCTCCAGATACAAATCGCAAAAGCAGCTTCGGCTTTGCCGATTCAAACCGAATCACACATGCGATATGTAAAAAGTAAGGAACAAATTCATTATTTCGCAATAAAAATGGTTCCTTAAAAAAAAAGAATTCCTTAGATGCGTCAACATCAATTAATAAAAAACATGTTTTACTAAAACTAAATTTTAAAAAAACGTGATTTTTTTTAATGCATTTGGTATTTGGCATATGACGTCATCGACGTTTTTATTAAATTTCAACCTATTTTTTAATGGATTTGGATAGAATACACTTTTCTACCTCTGACAGTATGAAAGCTGTTTTGTCTTGAAGGGGAAATTTTTCCAGATATTTCAAGTTAAAAGTTGCAAGCAAGATTCATTATATGGATTATTAAAAGTTATTAGTTTTAATTAATACATTGAATAGCCCACCAGATTTTTGCCAACAGATGTATCGGTAGACGAAGAACTATTGAGTGACCTCCAAGAATTTCATATCTTACGCCGCTAGATTTTTCGTGGAGTCGCTTAAAACAATGTTGTGTACAAAATTAGGTCAAATCACATTCAAAATTTAAAAGAGCCTCATACTAGAAATTAACAAAATTACTCCAGAAGTAATAAATAAGGTTCAAAGTGAGTTATTTCCCGTTTGAGACATTGCATTTCTAGTTATTCTAAGACATATCTCAAAAACTTTATTTTTTAAGATGAAACTTTTGCCTTTTTATGATGCCTTTCTATAAATGCATAAAAAATTCTTTTTTTATGAATAAAAAGTTGACTTCTATGAGGTTTTTTTTTAAAGCTTTTTGCGAGATAGTGAATTTTTTCCTTACTTTATACACACGTACATATGTATCGATTTTCTGTCATAAGCTTAATATAATAATTTAAAAATCATTAAGCTTTAATTACCTGGTAGATTCAATTCACGGATTTGATTGAAAAATAGCACGTCTTTGATCTTTCTTTCATTATCGAGATTTTATGGGGTGTCATGGCGCTAAATATATATTTACCTACCCACTTCATTAGCGAAAATCTGAACTGAAGTATCGATATACCATTCACAGATTTTCAACAGGTTTATTCAAAGAGTAAGTTCTTATCGAAATACAAACAATGCATACATACATATATGTACCTATTAGAGATAGCATTAAACCATACAAGTCAGTACACATTTTTCTTTTTTCCTTTTTTTTACTTTTAGTACTCCCTTAAGAACCGTCAGAAGAATTTTTGACGGACATACACTGCGCTAGGTAAATCCCACTCTAATACATAGGAGTTTTTACGTGAGTAACAATTTGTAACAGTTTTTAAAATTTGAGGACTTTTTATTTTTTCAACAACCTTTAACTGAAGAGGGAGAGAGGAATACTGAAGTGATGGGTCAACATATACATAGCTTAAGAATGGGTCATGAATAGGTCAATTATATTTATGAATCTTATGATAGTCGTGCATATAAAAGTTACTATTTTGTGTATATAGTACCTACATTAATAGTTTTTTTTTTACTATTGATTAATTATAGCTTCTACTCGTATGATTACTTTAATGAATAGTTACGATTATGAATATATTAATAGAAATAACCCTCAACAAAGTGAGATTACGTTGTCATTTAAAGATCGACTATTTTTATATAATTTCTTCGTTTTGGCGAGGACCTGACTGTCATAGATCGTTAAGACAAAGACAGCCATCAGACAAAGAAAGAACAATAACGCAAATGTTATTAATTTATTACAGCTGTTACCCCATATTTCTTCCAAAACATAGGGAAATGTGGATTGACCAGAAAGTTAAATGACAAATTTCAGAAACATACACGCATACGTCAAATAAAAATTGCGATTTTGGAGTACCACGCTGGTATTGTGTTGTTTTTTGTGTTATGTTTCTTGATCATAACAACAATTCTGTTTATGCCACCCTTTTAAATGAATGTTTTTTTGCAAGCTATACATTACATCTCATCTACTTGTAAGTCCGGTATACCCTCAAAAAATCAATAAGCAACTGATGCGGATCGCTGCTGTTTTTAATTCAGAATAAAACTACAAGTACATCACCTCACCGACGAAATCACCTGTTTAGTAAAATAACTCCATACATTAGCGCGCTCTGCCGTCGGTCAAATAGCAACTGAGTGACATATAATTAATTTATTAGAGTCCCTATACTCCTGAATATTATCCCGATAAAATTAGGCTATTTTGAAGATGGTAACGTTACACGAGTTGTATACTCTTCATGTTGACTTATGTTCTTATGTTTTACTAATTTTAACTGTAAGTATGTATTTTTTTATAAATCTCTAAACAACTGTGAATAAAATTATTAATTAGTAGGCAAATATTTGTTGAAAATATATGCATTTCATTTGGACCAATATCTATGTAGAATCATATTTTCTTTCTAATCCACAGACATTGTATTATACACAATGGCGTACTATTCAGGTTGCTTTATAGGGGTATTTTATTTGGAAATTATTTTTACATTTTGTCATCAATACAGGCTGTGGCCCTCTTATTTTGCACCGAAATTCAATTTTATTTTATTAATACATAGCTGAAATGTTGCCATTAAATGATGCATGGTGGAAAATAACAAAACAGTAATCAGGTGCAAAATATTACGTCAATTGAGTGGTGCCGGTTTTTGTCTAGGCACTCCTGTAGACGGCGCGAGAAATTGTCCATACTCCTTTCAAGCATTTCACATGGAACCCTTCGAATTTCTAGGGTTATTGTTTCTGAAAGGGCTTCAAGAGTACGTGGTATGTTTATGTATACTCGAGATTTAAAGTAGCCCCATAAAAAACAGTCACAAGGTGACAGGTCTGGGAACCGAGGAAGCCACTCCACATCTTCGCCCAACGAAATCAAAAGTTCTGAGAAATGTTTCCTTAAAAAATCCATTGCTGCTCTGGATGTATGACAAGTTGCTCCATCTTGTTGAAACTATACATGAGATTAATGCGTCGTCTTCTCAATTGCGGCAGAAAAAAATCATGTAACATCGCTAGGTAGTGATCTGTGTTTACAGTAACTGTGCGTTCGTTTTTACGAAAAAAGTAAGGGCCAATAATGACGTTTCGACTAATGAAATCGAAACCGTCGCTGTGTTTGAAACACAAAACGGTCCGTTTCAATGAAGGTGTTGTAAACAAACACGCGATGAGCTATAGTCCACGGTTAAAGCCATTCCACCACCATTCCATGATAACTGAAATGGCACCTGCCAATAAGATGATACTAATTATTCAGAAACCATTAGGTTCAACCCACCCTACATAACACGCTTTTAAAAAATTTCATACCTCCCTTCCGGACCCTGTACCATTATAAAGTATTAATAGAAACCACTCTGAAAATTGCATTCAATGCGGCTGATCGTTCGGTAACAATTCTTGGACTGAGCTTAGACGACAAGCGTACATAAGCAGGTCATATTTTAGGATTGTATTGCTGGTTCCGTAGGATACATTTACTGAACTGTCTAATAAGAGTTTGTGGATGTTCATTAAAACAAATTGCTTCACTTCTTGAACTTTTTGTGCAGTGCGAATTTTAGATCGCCTACTGCCTTCCTTTCTATTCACACTTCCTGTTTCTGTAAGGACCTTGAAGCCTTTTATCTATGGGTATCCTGATTCTGTATGCGGAAGCTATGGAAACTAAGGCCTTAACACTTGCTATAATCTCAGCATTTTGAACACCACTTCTGCTTTACAAATTAGGAAGTTATAAGTGAACTACTTTCTTATTTAAGTTGGCGCCCAACGTGGGGCTCAAACGTGACCTTGAAATAAAAAATTGTCCTTGAACACGTTATCTGATTTGTACTTTTCACTTACATAACTTATCTCTGATCAATTTATATCACAGTAATTTGGTAAACGATGCTTCGCGATGTAAGTTTCATTTAACGCGTTCCAAAACAACGTACCTACACGGTTTAATCCTTGGCCTTACAGTGAAGCGACGAGGCACGTTAACTAGCTAGTCACAAACCGAGTTTAAAATTAGATTTACCATTCCCTTGACGCAGTTTCACCGAGAGAAACCGATCGACGCGAAAACTCTATTATTCTTATAAGATTTCCACTTCGCCGTGCGAATGTGGATAGGCAAAAACCGACTAAATTCTTCATTTGCATCGGTCCACGGCTGTATTATCTGTGCTGACTTCGTGCATTGTTATGGAAATCAGAAACGGAAAAAAATGTAGGTTAATTTTTCACTTTGCCGAAAGAGATATAATAAAAAGGCACAAAAAGGGGCGACTTCTCTCTTGCTTCGTACTTTTAATTCTTCTTTTACTGTGTCCCTCGATGAAAAAGTGTGGTTTACAGGTCTTACTAGAATTTTTGACTGTATTTCTTTTTTAACAAGGCACAGTAACAAATGCGCGTGCTCCGTTTAATTTGAATAAGAAAAGAGGGCCTTTATCTTTAATGTTGGCCTTTCAAATTTTTGCTTTCTGTTATAAGCTAAATGGCAAAGGGGATTTGGTAGGAAGCTAGACGTCAATTGAGGTTTAAAGAGGTCATAGATATATACTTGAGAAAAACAAAATGCGACACTATGCGGCTTTAATTCAAACTTTATTGGTAACCAAGATACAGGGTGTCAAAGTTATAATTTTATTTTTGATTTCTTTAAAAAACATTTTTTTTACAAAATTTGGCGATTGGGGGTTTTGTGAGGAAAGGAATTTTAATTTGCCAATCATTTTGTTGCAAGTTTCAAAGGGCTTCTCTGCAGAATTCTGAATACATTAAAAAAGTTTGTTGCTTCTTATAATATTTATGTTTTTATTGAAAATATCGATTTCATTATTTATTGACACGAAAGGGATACCATTTAAATGTCGCTCCGAATGACCGTTTTAGAGATATTTGCATTTGCCCCCCTACATTTTACGCCGCTCGCTGTTCAAACATTAATTTTGACTATAATTTTGATTTTTTTAAATTTATTTTACAGATTTTTATAGATTATATACTACTGTTGGAAACCCATAGAACGGATGATTTTCGAGATATTTGCACTTAAAGGTTAGTACATTTATTTCAAATTCTTTTTGATTTTCTTAAGTTGGGAGCCTTTTACGATTTTTCAATATAATATACAACTAGTTTTATTTAATTAACTCGACTTATGATGTTTTTCTGACACTGGTATTTTTTTTGTAAACTAAAGAGCTTTGTTGTTGCACCTAACACGTTAAACGCAAATATCTCTAAGACAGTTAATCGGAGCGACATTTAAAGGGTATCCCTTTTTGGATGGAAACTATGACTCGAAAGTCGCAAAAGGTGTATATCATTTTTTATGTATTCAAAATGCTACGCCCTCTACAATTTACATCAAACTAATCGACAAATTAAAATTCCTCTCCTCAAAAAAAAAACCCAATCACCAGATTTTGTAAAAAAAAATAAAGTTATTTATGGAAATCTAAAATAAAATTATAATTTAACACCCTGTGTCTTGGTTACCAATAGCTTTTAAACTAAGGTAAGTTTGGTTTTACCCAAAGAATTTATAGTTTCGCTGTGGCCCCTTAATAATGGGACACCATGTATATGGGTCATGGACATTGTTTCTGCTCTCTGTTGATCCATTATCTTCTTTTTCTTTTCAATCTTGCCTCCCGAGAGAGTTATTAATAAGTGTTCCGACGCCATTTTTCTAATGGGATTAAAAACCGTCTTCACCCCGTCACTCTCGTGCCTAGAATTTCAACTACTAATTTATTTTATCGCGGGTAATTTCTCTCCGGTCCCAGCAAAAATTGATGGATTGAAAAACGGCTGCTTGCGACAAGCGTGACTGCCTACGTTAGTAATAATATGTAGGCGTTGAACATTCTTTCCCGAACAGGTTACTATTTCTTTTTTTACTTGTTTTAATCCCAAACTTCCGCTGTAAATAGGTTTAGTGTTGGTGAAAATTTAAAAAAAAATAACAGTCTGGAGGAATCGCAAGGAATCATAAAATATAGTACATTCTAAACTGATCATCAAAATTAGCATAACACTTTTTAGATTAGCGCCATTTTCGTTCTGTTTGAGCTAGAGACATGCAGTTTTAACGTGACTAAATTAATGAGTAGGAACTAAATATGTCATAAAAAATCAAGTGTTCCATTTAAAATAACGAAATTAGTGTTTACCTCCGGTATATCAGAAAGTGCCAGAATATCGCCATTTTAGATGCGTAGAGCATCACCAAAAGCCAGCACATACAAATTTTCAGCTCCATATCATGTAGGTATAGTCCTCCCGAAACAATTAAAAGGCTACTCATGGTGAAACACCCTATTATCTGTTTTAAAAGTGTGAAAAATTATTTTACAGCCTCAGTAAAGATGTAAAACTGTAACAGTTATACGCAACACAGATTGAACATTAATTGACGACTCATCAATGTGTTTTTTTAATTACTACTTAAAATGATACAGTGCTAGTCAAAAGTACCCTACCCCCTCGTGTCTTTTGAACGGTTATTCTTAAACTAATGAAATTTAGAGACTGAAAATAAACGAATGTAAGCTTCTCTAGTAGTGGTAACAGCTGATGTAATCGTCATAGATAACGTCACAGGGCAACTGTGAATAATAAGTTTAAATAGGACCCTATGCCAAGTGACCAAATTATTTGAAAGGTATTTAAAAGACCTATTCAGTCATATTAATTTTGTTTGGATTTAGGATAATAAATACATTAATTAAATATTGAATTATTAAATGGACATTTAATTAATAGAGTTTCAAGAACCAGCTCTTATACTGTGTTCAAAATGTGCTCCATCTACTTCCTGATAGTAAAACATTCTATTGCTAAATTGCTAAACTCTTGTACTCGTTATTTGTCTGCGGAAATTGCCATACATTCTTCAACAATTCAGTTCGTTGTTTTAAAACATGAATTGTTTCAAACTCAATTGTTCATTTCAAAACAAAATCAATTGTTCATTTAAAACAAATTGTTCGTTGTTTCGAGTGTTTCTTTCACTTTCGTCAGTAAAACTAGTTCTTTTTACATGACCTGGCTGTTGGTCAATTTTAGTGGAAGTAATTTTTGTCCACTTTATTTAGTGGACAAAACAACCAAAGTAAATGTGATTGAATACGTCTTTTATATACCTTTCAAACGAGGTGTCATAAAGTTATTCGTCACAGTGGCTCTGTGACATAATCTATAATATTAAATGTTAAAATTTCATTAGTCTAAGTATAACCGTTCAAAAGCTATGGGGGGAGGGGATTTTGGACTAGTGCTATTTAAAATAAAAACACATTCAGTGAATATCAAGACAAAATTAGTGAAGTAGATAAATAATTTGTATAGTCCCACAAGGAGGTGTTCCGGAACCTATATTTTTACCTAAAGCCTATATTTATAAATATGTACCTAAATAACTTATTTCAGCCTGAAGGGGTATATAACAAGTTTTTATTGGAACATACATTGTTTTGTAATTGACAATAGATGGATAGAATAACTGCAGACTTAGAAACTAAAAATGACCATTTATGATGATGGTTGAACTCTTTGCTTTTTGCTTTATCACCTCTAGTAGTTGTATTCGAACATCTCGTGGTTCATGTAGATGAAATCCGCGGACTCCGTTTTGGGGTCTTTTGTCATGTACTGATCCCTGCTGAATTCTATATCGGTGGCTCTCTCGATGTCTTCTTTCTGCCTCAGATAGACGTGACGTATCACGAGACTGGAGCACAAACTGTTGAAGACGTAGCAACAGTACCAACTTCTTCGCCCTTTGTTAACACGACACAAAGTTAAACAGTTGGTGAGGACGTTGAAAATGCAAGAGAGCGTGCCTAGTACTACCAGACAGAACAAGAAGACCATCAGATAGTCTGTCATGGAGGAGGTTATCACGTATTGCATAAGTATTCCTTCGGTTTGGAGCTTCTGGAGTTCGCAGTCTAACATCATCGACTGGTGGAGTAGGTGCTTCGGTACATACCTTACTCTGTTGTATCCCCAAGAGGTATTGAATGTTATTATATCGGTGACGAAAAACTGGGGAAGGTCGGTAGTCCAAAAGCGATGACCACAAACGGTTTCCTCTCTGATTAGTTTTGCGTAGAATACGTCATCTTCTACTGTATAGACGAAGTATCTGACGGCGTTGTCTTCGCCACTTAAGGCCCACACTCGACCTGAAAGCGTGTAATCGACAGTCTTCAAGGAGGAGCAGAAATCAGTTGCGTCTGGGTAAAGTATGTGGAATGCGTACATGGTGTTGTTGGAGACGGCTACTGCGGGAATTGTACAGTCCTGACAAAACACCGCAGGCAGAATTATGGTGATTAATATCAGCGTTACTTGTATCATTCTAAAAAAAATAGTGATTATTAAAAAAAATATAATTAAAAAATTGAACCTATTAACTCAAATTATTTTGAAAATTTGACTGAAAGCATTTACATCCACAAAATAAAAGTATAAGTCACCATAATGCGTACATTACAGAATGAAGGGGAATTGAAGTTAACCATTCTATTCTATTCTATATCTGAAAAACGGATATTTATCAGATTGTCGAAAAATTTCAAATAATCAAATGGTATTTTGGTGGTTAGTCTGCAGAGGTCTTACTTAAGGGGTAACACCACTCTAGGATTTTCGAAAAATCGTTTTTTTTTTGTTTTTGGCTTAAAATGTACTTTAGTATCATAAAAATCATATGCAACTGGTCTTATAAAGAAAAAAATTAAAAGGTTTGATTCTCGATTTTGCCGCAGCACCTCTGAGCGCGTGTCGAGGGCGATGCGACTGTGTTTAACCTTTCAAAATAATAAGTGGCCCTATTACCAACAGAGTAAAAGGTCTTTCGGGTTCCTCAGAAGTCCACTAGGGTGCGCAAATACCGTAATACATATGTATGTGTAAATTATTTTAAACTTTAAACATCATTATCTCAAAATTACTTTTTTCGAACTGGGCGGACACATTGCTCAAAGACTGTTCCATCGATCGATTTGAAATTTTAATAGTAGCTTATCAATTATATTCTCCATAAAAGTACTTTGCCGTTTTTGATAAAATGTATTTTATTTTTTATATAAACAATTTACTGCAAAATTTTTAGGAGAAAATCGATTTTTTTTTTCGTTAGTGCACAGTTTCTACAAAAAACAATTTAAAAAACATCCCTACGTACTTCTCTAGCCAATAATATGTAAATTAAGAAAATTTTTATATTTTCGTTCCAGGTCTAAAACTTTTCGAGAAATTTGTCCGCCCGTGAAAGGATTTTTAATAAAGGTGTTTTTAAAGATACGCTGGCTGTATCGCCGCCATTTTGTATGAAAATAGCAATAGAAATGTTGTTTTTTATAGTTCAATACATGTTTAATTAACCCTTCAAAAAGAAATCCTATTCCTCTTCTCATTCTCCCACAATAAATTATCAAAATTGGTCCTTGTTTTCGACCACTAGAGTGGTGGTACCCCTTGAAGTCAATTTCCCAATAGACCCTCTCCGACGGTATCAACGATTAATCGGATCGTTAAAAATTTCGAAAAACATGGCTGCGTTTCACTTAGATCCAATAGAAAAAATGCAGACCCTGTAAATATTGTCATTTGTCAAACATAATACTTTTTGCAGATTAAAAGGACAATGTTAAAAATAGGCGTTTTTCTGCCCCACCTGGGAACGACCGAAACCCACCGAAAACTATCATTTGTGGTTAGAAGAAGTCAAATATACTCATTGGCCACCCGGAATGTGCGGGGAAAACTAGTACGTCATCCCTAGAGTATATGTATTACCTTACTTCAGGTAATAAGGTTTTTAATTAATCAGCATAGTAACGATGATAGTTTAAAAACGAATAATCAATAATTCTAGGATGATTAATAATAACTAAAGTCAATGAGTACAGAAAGTATCCGGCATACAAGAACTACCCCAATTACAGGGGTTGAATGTACGTGAAATACATACTTCACCTGAACCTTCCCGCACCTCTCTACTATTCTCAACGTAAAGATCTCACAGGCCTATTACGACGTTTTTATAATTATTTCTAACGATGATTATATATCATTCAAGGATCATTCAGCTACATTACGTGTTCCAGAAATCTACACGTGAAGTGAAATCTACACGTTGAGAATAGGATTAAATTTGTGATATTCAATTAATTTTTCGATGTACTTGATAGTCCAACTCATCAAGAAGAGTATCCGTTTTGAATCGTTACTCTATGATGTTTACAAAAAAAATTAAGGGCTGTTTTACGAAAGCACCTTTTTAATAAACAATTTACTTTTTTGCAAAAACTTAAAAATATATCGATTTGAAATCTTCAACGTTTTTTTAAGTACACCGATACCTACATTTTCCAATACTTTTAAAGTCACAAGGCTTACTTTATAATTAGTTATAAACAATTGAAATAAGGGTCCATTTCGACGGATTTTTGCAATTTTGCAGATAAACAAATTAAACGATTTGCAAATTTCTGTATGAGTTTTGTAGGGTTTTTTACTAGTTACATTTTTTATCTGAAACATTTTTTTGTATAGTTTACCGTTCTCTTTTTATTTCAAAAAAAAAAACCTGATTTTCGCACTTTTGCGAATTATTTAAACAATGTAGCAATAAGTTTAAATTGTTGCCAAAAAACGATATTTAATATTTTCGGCCTCCTCAACAAAAAGCAGTTTTTTTGGTGAAGTGTCAGTTACTTTTCGTTTAGGGGTACAAATCGACTAATTTTACTCTACTATATTGAAACTTTACCTGCTTTCAGTTCGAGCTAGAGACTTCATTTTTTTTTAATGAAACGAAATTTATGCTCTATCGAAATCTGACCCCCACCCGAAAACAGTTTTTCACAGACCGCATCGTATATTTTGAATTTTACTGTTCTATTCCTATGTTATTTCTAAATTTGATTCCTACAGTGGATAGCTAGGAATTTGATAGAATCAATAAAAATATTTTGACTTACTTTCTGTATTAATAAACCTGTGGAATATTATCGTAGCACTGCATCACTGTGAAACAAATATAGAAATATGTCCTAGACATGTGTATGTGCATATCCAGCATTATCAGGAGGAGATGACAGTAACCACAATAGACGGGAAATCGTGTTCATTTTGCCACAATTTTGCGTCTTCAATAATAAATAATACTAGTATTCAATGAATAAAATATTATGTGAATAATGTGACATTCTGATAAATCGCTTAGTAACAAGAAAAAACCCATCGCATTTTCAATGGCTTCCGGTGGAATTTCGACCTGTCGTATTTTGATGAAACGTGGGACTTTTTTTAATTTTTATTGGCTGAATAGGCCTAAAATGTTGCTGAAACGTACTGAAAATTTTAATTCAAGGAGAAAAAACTCTACGGGTCAATCTGTCGGTATGTCTGTCTGTTAACCTTTTATGTATACACGATTACTCGAGAACGCGTTAAGATATCAACTTGAAATTTGGAACACTCACGTACCATGATGAGATCTAGAGTTGCCTTATTTTGAGCTTTTTCGATTATGGGGTTGAAGGATAAATGGGGGTAATACACTTCTTGGGGGTAATACGTTCCTTGTCTATAGGTAATTCCCAAACGATGCTAGGAGTGCACTTCAATTTTCAGACAGATATACAATATAATAGAAATTGCAAATATACGACGTGCGTAAATTAAATAATGAGACTTTTTTTTTTTAATTATTTTATTCGAATAGAACAAAATAATTACATTCAAAAAACTTCCTTGGGAAGCCACACAGCGCTGGAGACGGTTCTTCCATTCCTCATATCAGTACTGGACTTCATATACTGGAATAGCCTTCAGCTGGTCAAGGGCGTAGTCAGTAGTTATCAGTCAGGCAGTAGCGCTCACTGCAGATGAAACAAAAAAGCTAAAAAAAAAAGTCACTACAGCCAAGGGCAACCGCATTCCCCCGAGTATTTCACAACATAAAACCAAAAAAAAAAGGTCACTACAGGCAACGGCACCCGAGTATTTTGGTTTTTACTCGACCCTTTGGGGGGGGCGAACGCCCCGTTCGCCCCCCCCTGGCTACGCCCTTGCAGCTGGTCGGTTACAGCCGTTTGAATGTGTTCTATGGTCCCAAAATGACATCCCTTGAGGTGATTTTTCAATCTTGGAGAGAAAAGTCACATGGACTCAAATCAAGGAAATAAGGAGGCTGAGGAGTCACAGGAATGTTTTTAATGGCTAAAAACTCGTTTACTGGAATGGCTGGGTGACAAAGCGCATTGACGTGATGCAACACCCAGTCCTGTTCTTGATGTTTGATCTCACACGAATCACCCTTTTTCGAAGTTTTTCAAGAACCTCTCTGAAAAAGTGTTGATTTACTATTTGGTCTGGAGGCACAAACTCTGTGTGGACAATTCCCTGGCTATCAAAAAAGCAAATCAGCGTGCATTTGATCTTCGACTTGCTCATTATTGCCTTTGTGGGTCTTGGAGAGCCTGAAGTGTGCCATATCATGCTTTGGCGCTTGGTTTCCGGGTCGTACTCATTTTTAAAACAACTCATCACACATTTTTAAAACGCACTAGAAAAAACCGGTTTACGAAAAGAGTCACAAAGAACAAATCAATTATTCTAACAAGTTAAAACTTGCACTGAAGGTGCATTATATGTTAACTTACGTTACCTTTCCAAGTCCCGTCTCCGCAGTTTAATTTAATTTAATGCTCAACATTTTTGAAGATGCAATAAAGTCTCCTGAAATATTTCACAAGTCAATTACGACTTGCAATTCTAAAAATAAAATAAACAATTCTAAAAATAAAATAAACAGCAAGAGATGTCGAAAATTCGTGAAATAAGTTAGTTATAAATAATATATTTTCACTCCACTATGCGAATATAGAACTAACGAAAATATCAATATTGAGGAAACAATTAACTAGATTTAAGGAACACATGATATTTCACTGCATACTGCATTTAACTCAGGTCAACGAAGTCCAATTCCAAAAATATATAACACTTGTTGCCTAAAGTTATTTATTTATATTTATTTTTGTTTATATTTATTTTTTTGTAGTTAAGAGTTGATTTTCAATCGTATCTAACTCACAAATCACTTTAGACCATAAGTGTTATACATTTTTGAAATTGTCTGTTACTGGAGAACCCAAAAGTAGAAAAAAATATAGGGTGTTCTATTAAAAAAAATTGATGAGACGTACAAAATTGTGATGACGTCACTGCTTCTCCTAATTATAGCATCAGATGCGCAATTGAAAATAAAAATTGACGTATCCAAGGATGACGTCCTAATTGTATGTAAGTTGGATTAAACAACATTATTTTGATCCGTTGGACATTGTTGATTTATTTGATTGCACCTTGTATACTGTGGCATAATTTTAGCTTTAATCATCTACCGATAATGCCAACATAGCTGGCGAAATACGCGCGTTGAGTGCATCAAATAAATTTCCTCGATTTCCAATTAGTTGGAGATTTGTCCTCGTACCTTGGCACACATCTACTCGAATGTAAAGACGCAAACGTCGTCAGCAAACCCGACGCCGACGTTCTCCCCTTTAAAATTCGATCTAGACGGTAATGTAAACATAAAATTTTTATTGAATCAAAGAAAAGCCATCAAAGCGGAATAGAAGCAATAAATGGAAAGGCGTCGCTCTGATGGAAAAATCTATTACGGGCCACGGGAAGTTCGCCCTGTAGAAGGCCGAACGAGATCTTAATATTGCGTCTACGCTGTCGCCGCTGTCATCAGCTCTTGCTCGTAGGCCATTAGGCGAATCTATATAAGCGTTACACCACCTCGTGGTCACTCAATAAACTAATTACTGTACCATTGTATAACAAAACATCTGTTAAAAATTAGCAAGCTACTTTTATAAGGAATTCGTATTGTTGTGTATTATACCTCTCTGTCTGTTCGCCCTGGATTAAAAAGGGACCCCCATTTAACATTTCATATATTTCCTGAAGAAAGAAAACATCGAGTTTCCGCGGTGAATAAATTTAGTTAAAAGGAAAGCACAAATGGGCGCAAGATTTGAATTAAAAATAACAAAAGGGCTGAGGCTAATAAATAACCGAACTGCTGTTATAACACTTTTTATTCGTTACCAATTACAGTAGCAACTTTTTCGCCCTCAATGTACTCCCCTTGGCGATCTTTACACCGTTCCATACGACTTTTCCATTGTTGAAAGCAGCGTTGGAAGTCCGCTTCTGTTAGCTAGTTCAGACCCTCCGTCGCTTTTGCTTTAACCGCTTCCACACTTTCGAATCTTGTCCGCGTCAGCGCCGATTTGTCCTTGAGAAATAAAGAAAGTCACTGGGGGCAAGGTCGGGCGAGTATGGTGGATGTTCCAACACAGTAATGCCGTATTTTGCAAAAAACGCCTTTATAAACAAAGCAGAATGGGCCAGTGCATTATCTTGGTGCATCTTCCATGATTTAGTCTTCCACAAATCGGGTTTTCGGCTTCTCACGCTCCAAGGGGCCTTAGTCAAGAAACACGATAATAATGCTTTGAATTTAGATATGACTCGGGACCCAGTTTTTTTTGCCTCGAATGGCAAAAAAGAGTCTCGCGCTTTAGAATGCACGGCTTGCACTGCTTTTTTTTGGGTTGGCAAGTAAAAATCAGGATCTTAGAATGCACGGATCGGTCTAACAGGCATGGTTCGAGTGTCTCAATGTTGTTTAGAATGTTATCGCAAACGTTCATTCTTGTTTCCGTTTGCTCGGGAGTGAGGAGTTTTGGCACCATTTTTGCGCAAACTTTGCGCATGTTGAAAGATTCATGCAAAATCTCGCGAACGCATTCCTTGTCGATTAGTGTTATTTCAACAAGCCCTCGGATCACGATCTTCGCGGATTAATTTACCAATTCTCTTACCAACGTTTTCGTCCGTTTTTAGGGGGAGGGGCCCGAGGCGCGGATCGTCTTCGGTCGGTTCACGTTCCTCTTTAAACCGTTTAAACCACTCAAAAACTTTTGTGCGGGATAAACATTCATTCCCGTAAAATTCTTTTAACATTGCACAAACCGCTCCGTCTGAACACTTAACATTTTTTGGATGCGTCACTGGGATGTAGACTAATTCAAACGACTGCTACAGTCAAACTGAGCGACCCACTGGCTTGTCTGGCGAGCTCAGGAAAGGGCAACTTGTCGCGACATGCTCGCAGCACGCTGATAGCAGCATTAGTTCCTTTATTTTTATTTCGGTTCGGTTATTAGCCACACCTCGTACAATATGAGAGTCTGTTAGCTGTTCTCTTCATTGGGTGAGACTATTTTAATTGCTGTAGGTTTTAGTATTGGTATTAGTAGATAGGTTAATGTAAAGATATTTATTATTTTTGTCTGCTTCATCTAGGGTTACAAAAAAGCGGAAGTTATTTTGCAAAACATATGATGGAGGAAAACATAATTCAGAACTCCTTGAATGAATGCGGCGTAGGAACAAAGAAGTAATGGTGCAGTAATTAATTCCAAAATTTCCAGTTGTGGCACTGGCTTCTTAAATTCAAGATGTCCTGGGTCCGTCCCTGGCATTGTCGTCGTGTACCTCAGATTCTCGCCCTCTACTTATCACTTGATTTATCGTTTTAATATTTTTAGAGTTCCGAACGTGTGCTGTAATGCAGGGCAGGACTCGTAATCCGTCATGTTATTGACGGAAGATGACATATGGAGATCAAAAACACAGGAGTAAAAATATGTTAATAATGTATGTACCTATTGCTTGTGTCATTCAGAAACACCCAATAGTCTTTCTGCATTTATTCTCGTTAAACGTGAGCGATTTGGCCAGTATATATGTACGTATGGTTGTAGAGGGAAAATGTTCGTTTCTCATCTACTGAAGTTAAAGGTGCAAATTCAAAATAGTTCACATGGACAGAGGACGACACAACACGCACATTATTTTCACGAATTTCGCACAGCTGTTTGTATCACCACTATTACTAACAGTTTTTTGTTGTCACTAACATCAGTATATTATTACTTATTTTTTACATACATGTATAGAGGATAATACACTACTATTTCTATACTTTTAGCCGCTGTTTGCAAGACCCGTTTATTATCAATATCTAGCTATCAATATCTGGAGCAATAATGACCTTATTACTGCAAAATATGTTGTTTCGTCAACTGTTAACTACAGAAATTTATTACGTAAATATGTCTTCTTTGATATTTCCCATGACACTTTGATATGTCTTCTATAAATACATATGTTTACGGCAATGTATGGCTGCTAGGCAATGGAAAATCGGATACATATTTGGCAAACAAACGTCTAAAGTAAATATTGTCGACCTTGTTCCACGCACGGCTACACGCGCAAAACACTATGCCATTACTATGCCACTATTAAACCAAAATTCCTCTTTTCTAACCGTACCAGGTATATTTTTCTAATGGATATTCGAATCTAAATGTCTTTTACACTCTCGGCGGTCACGAAATATATATCGACGATTGCAAGGAATACATATAATATGTGATCCGTCTATTGTAAAAGTCTCGTAATTTTCAATAATCTATTTCAGTCTATTCACACATAGTAACGAATGTGCCATTATTGCAGAAATCTACACAAAATCAGGTAATATGTAAATACAGTACACGAATTCACGAATTGATTAATTCGCGACAAAAAATTGTTTTCTATGCCGCGGTCGACCCATTTATACCGCTGGCAAGTCGCTATCGGTCTTGCGGAGAAAGTGTATTACGAAGTCCTGGGTTCCCGCGAAGACTTCGTTCCGACAATAGCGTGGGTATACAGGCGCAAGAAACATGCGCTTAAAAAATACGCTTTATACTTTAATTATCATAGAGTTGTATAGTGCCGGCTCTACGTGACAGCATACTTTCTCGGACTTTAAATATTTTCTTCTATTCTTATTTTGAGTTTGCGACCTTGTTTGAGATTTACTCTTTCAGTGTGCCTGTACAAATCAACAAAACATTTTACTGATCAGCGAAGATGGCCAAAGTGAACTGCCCTGGGAAAGTCTCTCCAAAGTCGCCACATGCATTCCTTATTGAATAACTCAGTTTTCATCTATTTCTCTATTATTTCCATTTCATTTCATTCATCATTTTACTATTATTTCCAAAATAAGTTTCGATTGAAAGATATTTTTGCTCATCAAGCAAAAATTCCATCTCTCCATAAAATGTTATCACAAATTTTGTCGTCCACCACTTTAAAATTGTCACAGCTCAGCTTCGAAGTGACTATGTACTGCTGTCTCGTTCATTTGTTGAGGTTCTCTTTGAATGGCACGTGCTATATGCTCATAACAATCCCAGATATTTCGCGACAGGCTCATTCGTCGACACAACCCAAACTATCATGGTGATTTATTCCGTTATCCGAGCGATTCATTTCCAATTATGACTCCTGCAAATTACTTTTCGAAAGCGTATTAAACGAGGTGCCACTAGCTCGTCAAAGCCCGCTAGATGCGGACGAATCTGATTGCCTCGCCAGATGTCTTCTTCTGCACCCTAATGGATCGAAGTAGCTCCAAACTGAAATTAGACGAATCGCTGGGTGTTCCCCCAAGTTCCACTAGGGTGGCGCGGGGGCAGGATAGCTTGGGGGATCTATTCGGAGTAGACTTTCCACGCGAGATTAATAGGTAGGCAGATGGGGGATGGTCTCGCCCATAGAAAGGGTTCTAATAACTAGACATTGCGGAAGTGAGGATTATCACAGTTCACAGTTCGTTCATGCGTTCATGATACGCATGAAACTTGAAAAAAATTAAATTATAGAAGTTCTTGGTGACAAACTAGGTGGTATGGAAAGAAGTACATTTTTACAGTATTACAGTATCGCAAGTACCAACATGTAAAGGGTGTCCCAAAATTAAATAGAAAATACAGTGTTTTTTCAATTGTATTTTTTCGGAGAAATGACCTCCACGGTTTTGCTTGTACATACGCACTCTTTTGTTGAAATGTTCCATGACCATTTTGCATCAATGTGGCTGAATTTCGTTGATGCAGCGTTGAATCTCCTCCTTCAATGCACGGGTGGATGTGGGCTTTTTGACATAGAGCTTCTTGAAATTTGCAATTCTTGTCCACGACACCTAATCGATGTTCATAGGACTTTCACCAACACTCTCACGTACTGCTTCGATATTATCATTTGAACGGCTTGTTATTGGACGGCCAGTGTGTTTAGCGTCCCCAATGTATTCAGTCTCTCTGAATTTGTCAATTTCTCTCTTCACAGTTGACGAAGTTGAATCAATCCTCCGACCATATCTTGTACGAAATTTACGAACTATAGCTGGCTGCTACAGTTCGAAAAAAAATAACTTTCATTACTTTTGAAATATTGTTCAACAATGAAAACGCGTCGTTCTTTCGTGTAGTGCTCCATTTTTACTAACCCCAAACTGTTAGTTGTCAAACTGTTTTCTTTTTTTGGTTGCCAACACTTTACCGCGCAAATGGTGGCAAATTCAGATCTTGCGTGAATTATGGGACACACTTTACTTCAATTAATTGAGAAAAAAAAAACACGAACAGAAGTTCTAGGAGCATTTTCCACAATTTGTCGGACGTTTTCTACTAACTCGGGTGTACGTTTTCTTGGTCGGCCACATCCTGCTTTTCTTCTTACACTTTCTGCTTCTCGAAAAACGCTCGCAAAACGTCGAACTGTAGACTGAAAAGTATTGTAATCGAATATTATATCATGGAACTCATAAAACTCTTCTAAACTATTTTTCATTGAATATTTCCTTTGCCTTCTACTCTTCGCCCATTTCTGAAGTACGATTCGAGCATAAAGGTTTTGTGTAAAATCGTAAAATATTACTAATAAATTTTACTTGTATGTGAAATAATAAAAATGATCTAACAACAGATTCGAAATATTAGAAATAAAAATAAAACAGCCAAAGGGCCTTGAAAACCTTAAAATAGCGACATTTTAGTTGCGTCCTAAATTGCAAGTACATTTCCTCACTCCTTGATGGCGTTGTTTTTTATTTGCTCGTTTTAAAACTGTTATGAATGACTGTATTAAATTAAATACCATCTATTTTCTTGTGTTGAGCGCTATTTCCTGCTTGTACAGAACAACTGAAGATCCATCGACTGTTGACTTAACTACTGAGAAGCTTAAATAAAATCCAGAGGAATGGTCGTGACTTGAATCTGACAAAGTTTGTTGGGAACTTCGAGACGCCCAGATTATGTAGTGATGTAACAACTTTCCGTCTTATATATCAGTTAGTTTAATTTAATCTTTTAAGTCTTCGCTTTTGTATTACTATAAAACTACCGTTAAAACGAATAATCAGCTTTGAAAAGTTCGGTGTCTCAATGTGGCTGACAATTTACGAAATAATAATTTATGAAAAAATGAGTCTTGAAAAGTTTATCTTGAAAAGCTTCGTTTAAAAGTAAATGTCAAAACTGCCATTTTAATATTTACACTTTTTTATGAAGTTACTTACTTTGCAGCCTGAGTTTTGCAACTTTTTTTGTGAATGTGTCATTTTCTTTAATTTATTTTTTCGAAAACATACGAGGTGTGGCTAATAAATAACCGAACTGATGTTGTTGCCGGCGCGCTGCGAGCGTGTCCCGACAAATTTGAACAGAACTGTGTCTGGTGATACTTTTCCCACACTCATCTCGCTGGACAAGGCAGTGGGTCGCTCAGTTTCATTATAGCAGTCGTTTGAATTAGTCTATGTCACCAGTGACGCGTCGAAAAAATGTTAAGTGTTCAGATAGAGCAACGGGTTACTCTCTTCTTGTTAAACTGAGGAAAACTTCTACAGAAGCTTATGCAATGTTAAAAGAAGTGTACGGGAATGAATGTTTATCCCGCACACAATTTTTTAATTGGTTTAAATGGTTTAAAAGGGACGTGAAACGACCGAAGACGATCTGCGCCCCAAATGGTCCTCAACGTCAAAAACGGACGAAAACATTGGTAAATTAATCCACGAAGATCGTCATCTAAGCATCCGAGGGCTTGCTGAAATAACAGGAATCGACAAATAATGTGTTCGCCAGATATTGCATGAATGGTTCAACATGCGCGAAGTTTGCGCAAAAATGGTGCCAAAATCCTACTCCCGAGTAAAAGGAATCAAGAATGAACATTTGCGCTGACATTCTAAACAACATTAACTATGATCCAGGCTTGTTAGACACGGTGATTACTTGTGACGAATCGTGTTTTTTTTACTTACGACCCCGAAACAAAGCGCCAATTCATGCATTGGAAGAGCCCGAACTCGCCAAGGCAAAAAAAAGCCAGGATGAGCAAATCCAAATCCAAGCGATGATGATCGTCTTTTTTGACATTCGAGGCATTGTTTACGTTCAATTTACAATCAACATTATTACATCGAGGTTCTGACAGCACTTCGTGAGCGTGTGAGAAGACGAAGACCCGATTTGTGGAAGACCGAATCATGGAAGATTGACAAAGACAATGCATCGGCCTATTCTGCTTTGTCTGTGAAGATATTGTTTTGCAAAATATGGCATTACTGTGTTGGAACATCCACCATACTCGCCCGACCTTGCCTCCTGTGACTTTTTTTATTTCCCAAGGTCAAATGGTTGAAATGGCGCTGAAAGGGACAAAAATCGAAAGCGTGGGAGCGGTTAGAGCAAAAGCACCGGATGAACATCCGTTGCTTTTGCACCAGCTGACAGACTTCCAGCACTGCTTTCAACAATGTAAAAGTCGTACGGAGCAGTGTAGAGATCGCCAATGGGAGTACATTGAAGACAAAAAAGTTGTTACTGTAATTGGTAACGAATAAAAAGTGTTATGAGAGCACTTCGGTATTTGATAGCGACACCTCGTGGTTTCTTTTTGATAAAGTTTTTATTTTTTATATACCTAATAAAAATACCCATCACATAATATGACAACCATGAAAATTCAATAAGGTTATTAACTTAAGATTAGGAGTACAAATATATCTTTGGTCGGTCAGTTTTGATGACGTTTTTTTTTTACGGCTCATTAATTACCTTTAGTTGGAGACAACACAAATATATAAATATGACTCAATTATCCTTTGACACTTTGCAGCTTGTTTCACATTCTTTTTTAGTCTCTAAATCACCTTTTCTAGATGTGGAGATAGGTTGATCACGCAATAATAAAAGTAAACGTCACGGTATATCGTACATCTTGTAAAGAAAAATTAACATATAGCGACATGACACCGACAGATGAAATGCACACTTCCCCAGCCGGAGGTCTGTTTTCAAGTTGGGTCGCGACATTTTTTTAATTTGCATTTTAATTTTCATTCGCCAAAGACACGCAAACTGGTATTATATCCCTCTATAACCTAAAAGGGATACATTGATTGGTCGTGTATAAATTATAGATATACAGAGAGCTGCAAAACTCAGAAAAAGGACAACTTTGCCGTCTGAAAAAGAAAATCCTTAACCTAGTTCTAGACGAATTGCAGCTGAAAATGAAGTTAGCCAAAGATCAGTTTTGCGCTTAATTAACAGAAAAATATACAACATACTATTATTGGACGAAGAAAATTATTATTTAAATTGTACTGCCAACAGACAAAACTGTAGGTATTGGAGTACAAATAATCCTCATTGGATGAAGTAGATTCAACCTTAACGTCCACAAAAGCTAAATGTTTGGCCAGGGACAATCAACAACAAGCTATTAGACCCTCTCTTTTGTCAAGAAACCTTTAGAGGAATCTAATTTCTTCAAAATAAATTAAATCTAAGATGGCCATTTTAATTTTGGGAAACAAAATGTTCCTATAAAATTAAAATTAAAATGGCCATAACTTTTTGAAAAAAAAAATATTTTGTAACAAATCGAAAAACGTCTCCTTATATTTGTTTCTAGATTATAAAAAAAAAATGCAATACTGCAAATATTCCACAGAGCGTTACTGAGAACCCAGGGAGTGCTCCAGTGTTTTTGAAATTTTTTTCGCAAACTTTGCTGACAGTTTTTTCACTATAAATCCTTTCTGTAAGGAGGTATATAGTCATCACCTAAAAAGTGAAGTGGGTCCCATGCGTCGTTTTCAAGATATGGCTAACTGAAATATCACCCACCGCTACCGACGACTACCATAGAGAATAGTTCTCGACAGAACCTCTGGAGAGGTTGATAGTAATTATCTAGTAGAAAAAACTTTAGTAGTAAACATATAGACGACAGACTGTGTTACTTAACTGATATGACTGTCAACTTATGACCAAATAAATAAAAACGTTCTATCAATTGTTTTTATTTTTACTTTTTTACGTCTTTAATTTAATTTTTGTGCCTTAAAATTAAGAATTATAAGTAAATTTATCGTTGTTTTATTCAGTGAGAGCCAAAAAAAAAATTCCTTTTTTTTAAAGAAAACAAACTAAAATTTATATCTTGAAAGAAAAAAAGTTCCCTTGAAAATTTCGAAACAAAAGAATTCGAAATATTTTTTCCGTGGGGCCCCCCCCCCCCCTTTTAAGATCAGTTTGATCAATCATTAAGATCAAATGAGAAAAATGGTGAAATTTTGAATTTTGCATCTTTCGAAAAAAAATTTTTTTTCCCTTTGGCAGAACTCCGTTATATGATAAAAGAAAAGTTCTGACCAAAATTCATCCAAATCAAAAGGGGTCGATTCCAACGTCAGGTCGATTTGACATGGTAGGACATGGTTTGACATGGAATGACCCAGGTAGAATACGTGACCGACTTCTAGTAGAATTTTTCCAGCGGCATGGAAATTGCAAATCGCATTACCAAAATAAATAATAGAAACGTTTTCCTCCCGGATAGTAATGAAATTATCTCCGGATACAGTTGCGTGGGAGCCAGAAGGTAGAGCATAGTGATGTGGGGAAAATAAATAAAATATTACATTAATAAGAAGGCTGGCCTCAGAATACGAATATGGAAACGAATAAAGTACGAAAGTGTAATATGTCTGGTGTAATAATAGAAATTCAATGCACCGTTTCATATCCTTCTATCTGAATACGAGAAGACTACTAAGTTTTGCTTGTTCAATATGTATTTTTTTATATTCAGTGGAAAATTACACCGTATGGCTTCTTTCTATTGGTTCTTCGAGCAAGATTCTTCAACCATTATCCTGATTTAATTTTATGAAAATAGCTGAAATAAAGGCAGACAAAAAAGACTATTAGGTTTTTCACGGTCAGTATCTGTGTTGTAATCAGTGTAGAATTTGCAATAATAGACCCCTCTATACCATATTGCTTTTTTCGATTAGTCCTTCATGCCAGATCATTCAATTACCATTCTAATTTGCTAATTGTATGAAAACTGCTGAAATGAGGGAACATAAAAAGACTATTAAGTATTTCACGGTCAGTATCTGTTTTGTAATCAATGTAGAATTGGTCCTTCAAGCTAGATTCAGAGCTGATTTGCTAATTGTATGCTGAAATAAGGGAATACAAAAAGACTATTAAGTATTTCACGGTCTGTATTCGTTTTGTAATCAGTGTAGAATTTGAAATAAGAGACCCCTCTAGAGCATGTTGCTTTTTTTCATTGGTCTTTTGAGCCAGATCCTCAACATTATTCTTATTTGCTAATTGTATGAAACACGCTGAAATAAAGGAGCACAAAAAGGCTATTGTTTTTCACGGTCAATATCTGTTTGTTGCAATCAATGTAAAATTTGCAATAAAAGATCCCACTATAACAAATGCCTTTTATATACGTGATGACTGAAATTCAAGAAGTAACAAGCAGCGCGAATCTAGGCGTCTGCACTAATGCAAACCGCCGGAAAACAGTTGAATGCAGTTTCGCTAGTCCTGCACTGACTAATTACATAAGCCACTTCGTGGAGAGCCTATCATTAAATATCCGGGATAATTGATTTAGAGCCTCCTGTAATTAAATTCCTCCCAAAGGCCCGCTGCGATCGTTTATAGCAACAATACGCGTCCGTCCAGAACACCCAGTGAAGTGCCATAAATGAAGGCAAAAAATTCGTCTCGTCGTCTAAGAGCTAGAACGATTATAATTTGTTTCGGAGTTTGTTTGGCGAAACAGTGGCGCAGTGATGGGAGCGAAGTGTACGATGTACAATAAATGTGTCTTTTTTTAGTATTGAACATACTTCTGGGCGCGTATATGGGAGCTGTCTCCTAAAATGCAAGCGAAATGCGAGCGACCTCGACGTGGTCACGTGCTCATGGAACGACCTAGCTGTTTAAGCAGTCTATGTTTATGTTTGGGTTGCATATGTCGTCATCCACAATTTTGATGACTACTCAAGGGGTCCAAGGACACCGTCGGATGCCCGACATTTGCTGATTTGCTGAAATGGCAAAACGACATCCGAGCGGCAGGGCGCTTATAATTCAAGCACGTTGAATAGAAAACTTCCCAGTACACCGTTTAGCGAAAATTTGCCTGCGTATTTTATGAACTGATGTTGAATGTAAAATGAACAGTTGGTATTTATTGATCATTGTAATAGGATGATTTTTTATTTTTTGTTATTTGTTATTTTATTAATTTACACTAACATATATATAGGGTGATTCATTAATAATAAGTAATCTCTAAACTGGAAGATTTAGTTATCTAGATACATCAAATGAAAGGTTTTGGTATCACACCCTGTATAAATATAATGGACTATGAAATGTATAAAGTGCATAACAAAAATAGTTTTAGGCTGACGCAACCTGCATTTGAGAAATTATGGAGAAAATAATGTTGCCATTAAAGAAACGAAAATGCAATGTTTCAGAAAATGAAAAGGAAGCTATTCATCTTACGTTAAGACATACATATTTGTAAACAATTTTGAAATCATCTAGCTCACGTTCGAATTAAAGGTTGCTGAGTGGATGGATTTATCCAAAACTAATAGGAGGATCCAAAACTAATTATTATTATTATTATTATTATTATTATTATTATTATTATTATTATTATTAATACTTTGCTGAATTTTGACAAGGTTTTGTTAAAGTAGTTGGATTATTGTTTACAACTGTTAAAATTACGATTAATTGTCTTTTTTACAGAGATACACATTTATATTTTACAGATAGCTTTTCAACAACTAGAGGCATCATTCGGGTCCACTTCTGCAGTTCCTAACAAATTAAATTAAACATTGCCTTGTTTTCTAATTTTGAACGAAAACGTGGCTGAAAATTAATTTATGCGTTACGTTATGTAAGCACTATATTAAACAATTGATAATAAATTGTATCAGGTCAACAAGGCATTGAATATCTGACTTCTTAAGAGCTAGACTGGCTGGTAGAGGCGGCTTCTCTTACAAATGCCCCATTGAACGAAGTTGAGGATTGACAATGAGGAGGCTATTGCGAACAGTCCTCTTTTTTGACTCGGAACTTTTTGGTATCTACAGTTCAGCAAAATTTGTATTTATATAAACTGCCGATTAGGACTATCACACACCAACCCTTGTGAAATCTCACATCCTGGTTGACAATGTTGCTTAAACGCTGATCTCACACTACAAGATATTCACAATTCTGTTATCCATCGGTGTGGATTTCTGCCTGTTTGCGTAACTGGGTAATAGTCTCTTAGAGCATATCCCTGCGACAAATGGTTTTCAAGAATACGACGGGCCAAATGCATCAATTCATCGCAACTGCATCTACATTCTCGGTACACTGCAGGTAGTCCATGGCAGCCAGGCCATTGTAAAGGCACATGATGACGATCAACTTACCAATCGAAAACATTTTTGTTACGATATGCACAGCGGCGCACGGCAAAGAAATCGCAAACTGACTGAATATCACATGCAAGATAACCCGTTTAAAACGACAAGACCTTCAGGTTCAAACCGCCAAAAATCGTAACAACAAAACTGTTTTAATTTTATTAAATTTACTTTAATAATTTCTACCAGTTGCGTCTGGTATTTTTAATACGCCTACGATACTTGCGTAAGATGCAATATCTGTGGATTTGTATTTATATTGAATGCCCTTTATATTTCGTGGTATGTACATTGGCCAGAATTTTCTTATTAAAAATATAGACGACAAAACTTAAAGTTTCTGGTAAGAACTATAAGGATGTCTATTATTATAAAGTAAATCTAATACATAGGGTGATTGATCGAAATTATTCGTTGAAAGTATTATGGCTTGTAGAAATAACTGATTTTTGAAAATTTGGACTTAAGCTAATAAGCCTATGGCTGACTTGTTGAAAGTATTTTAAACCGGTTATACCAGCAGTCGGCATCAAATTACTTATTTTAAATAAAATGGTATATTTTTTTATTCCAGATTTCGATTATACCTACACGTTATTTTAGGAAGATTTTCATGAGATTTTCCTACCTAGATCTTTTGCCGCTTTTGAGTTGCTCCTGTCTTTTGAAATTTTGTATATTAGCGCCATAACATTTGAATCTGTATGTAGTGGTCATTTTAGAAAATTAAGTTTCGGGATAAGCATTGTCGTTAGTAGAACACTAAAGCTATGCAACAATGATTTTATTATTTCTCAATTATGGACAAGATTTTTAAAATAGGACTACCATTTAGCCCAACTTCAAACTATACAAACTCAAATTTTGTAAATACAATTTCCCATATTTTACTTCACATTTTAATGTGCAATTAAATTCTGCATCGATCTATGTATATTAGCAGTACCTATGCCTATATTTAATAATTTTTAGTTATTTAGCTTTTTTTATATAATAACGTTTACTTATAAATTTTAATAAATCATTTGACTTTTCAATAGAATGCCCTGGATATGATTACTGTTACTATTTTTTAAGGGCTAGTACAATTTGTGTCATCTTCGAGTCAATCGAGTTGTATAATGTTTCACAGAATATACAATATGAATAGGTGTGGTTATGATTAACAGTAATATATCATACGCACCTTCGAGATGTGATTCACTCACTTTTTGGATTTGTTAAGATAAAATTAAGCTATCGGTATATTTTAATAATAACGATTGAAAATATGAAAAACGTAATAATTATTAGCATTAATAATAACATTAGTATCGTTAATAGTAGCATTTCCATGACATACTAGTAAAAAATCAAACGATTTAGAGGAAGTTATAAGCAAATTTAGACAAAACAACGAGCCATCCAAAAAAAAAGTCATCAAAATTGGCCGAGCAAAAAAAATACGTATTTCTACTGTAAGTTTATAACCTTATTTAATTATCAAGGCTGTTACCAAGAAGACTAGAACTAAGGAGACCGAACTCGTTCGGTATCGTGGGATCAAATCTGTCCGCCTCCAGAAGGCGCTGTAAACAGTGGTGTACTCAACGTCACGTGATGAGCAGCGGACCACATGTGAATACTTTACAACTTGTCGATCTTAACTGTGTAAAATTCGAATCACAACTAACTCTATTCTAGCAACAACAACACTATTTATAGTTTTTAAATGTTCTAGATAATTCATTTGACATCTAGAATATTTAATATGTCATTCCATACAATTATTTACTAACAGCTAGTGTATAAACTAAATAGACTAAGTATGTAAACTATAAAACTTAATGACTATCAGCTGTCACTAATGACACTTCACAAATGTCACAATATGCTTACATGCCGTTTGGCTTTAATAAGAATACAATTCGAATGTTAAATATGGTTCGAAAGTGCTGTGTTGCATTGTGTGATACAAGAAGTGTTCTGAAGCGTCAGAATAACCTGAGATTATTTCAAATTTTCCTTTGTTGTATTGTTAAAGTATTTCATGTTACGTGTTTCAACGTTAACAATTTCAAAGTACTTCATGTTACGTGCTTCAACGTTGAGTACATTTTCATAATGGTAATTACGAAAATTTGTAATTCCAAAGCAAGAAGTCTAGAACTAAGGAGACCGAACTGAAGCTTTTCGCTGTATAACGCGACGGGCTCGAATATGTCCGCCTCCAGAGGCGCTGTAAACAGTTGTGTACTCTGGTTGCTACGGTATATAAACAGGTGGTTCTGTACTAATATGTGTGCATTAGAGGTTAGAGTCCATGTGAATGTCCGTGGTGCGAATACATTTGACAGACGCTCGATATTTTTCGTTAATTTGTTGTTGAATATTATATTGAATCTACACAAGTAATGTCTTTGCAATTACAAATTTTCACAATGATCAATATGAAAATGTACTCAAAATATTTCATGTTACGTGCTTCAACGTTAACAATACAACAAAGGGAAATATTTCGTTTCATACATACATCAGTAATTTGAAATAATGTCCGGTTATTCGGACCGCTTCTTAAATCATACAATGCAACACAGCACTTGTGAACCATATTTATTTTTGTATATATTTTTGTTAAAGCCAAACGGCTTGTAAGCACCCGCTTTGACAGCTTAATGATAAACGTCATATAAAACCATAGCCTGGTTTGCTATGATAAACATTCACATGTGGACCGCTGACCGCTGCTCATCACGTGACTCGAGTACATTACTGTTTACAGCGCCTCCTGGAGGCGGACATATTTGATCCCTAGATACCGAACGAGTTCGGTCTCCTTAGTTCTAGTCTTCTTGTTCCAAAGATAACAACAAATTAACGAAAAATATCGAGCGTCTGCCACATGTATTCGCACCATGGACATTCACACGAACTCTAACCTCTAACGCACACAGATTAGTACAGAACGACGGTGTACGTATAGATATCTGTTTGTATACCGTGGCAACCGTGGTACACAACTGTTTACAGCGCCTCTGGAGGCGGACATATTCGAGCCCTTCGCATTATACAGCGAAAAGACGCAGTTCTGTCTCCTTAGTTCTAGTATTCTTGGCTGTTACATATAGTGACAGCCACTTGTCGAACGTTTGAAAACAACAAGGTTTTGCTTCGAACTTCAACATAACCGCTATTTCCATCTCTCCTCGTTCATAGCCAGATTTAATGACTTTTTTTTGGATGTCTTTAGTTACAAGCATTGTACAATTTAGGTATTTGCTTTATTTTCCATAGTGATCCATGACCAGTGCGATAAAACGTCACTTTTTTATATCGAATTGTCGCACACGGCTAACTAGACGGCACTCTTTAAAGTGAAATAACTCAAAAACGACTGGTCCGAACATACAGATATTATGTATATTATGTTTTTGGAATGTGATAATTAAGTTGATTCCAAATATGTGATTATATACAGGGTGTTCCATTTAAAAAATAACATGAGTTAACCTTCTTTTAATGGTGTGATTGTCATTTTTTTTGCTTTACACATTAAAAATTTTCAGAAAAAATTCCCCAGCTTTTATCTTTACATTTTTTTATTTTAAATTGGTTGTAAAAAAATTTTTATAACCAGAAACTTCAAAATCTTTGTCCAAAAATATGCGCACTATAAAAACCGTAAAATATTTTTTTCACCGTATTCGAAGCTCGTCACCAAAAATAATCAACTGAATGAACAACAGTTTCTATTTTGCTTTGTAGTTTAGTTATGTTCACTATCGATAAAATTCCAGAGTCGTCAACCGTTGCATCCCCTTGTAAGCGAAAGCAGTCGCATACAGCCTCACCAAGCGGTGGTTTATCAACTATCCCGCCAAATTGGTCTGCTCCCGTAACAGCGCTACTGGACGCCGAAAGTAAACCGAATCCAGATCATAATTAATTCTACCTTAGGGGACTTTATACTTCAACATTTAATTAATGCCGTGCTAACCCAAACATTGATGGAAAAACGCTGACAGCTCTCGTTTGAGATTTAGTGGAATCTGTTGTGCCCGAACCCGATGCTAAAGAAATTGCGTCTACGTCAAGTATCCACCTACAGCTTTTTATTTAGCTTTTTTTTCATAAATTTCATGAAAACTTCAATTGCAGGTCTAAAACAGAGTTCCAGTGAGAAAAGTGTCATTACCATTTTTTACAAAAATATTTTTTGCATTTTGCTTTACTTATATGTTAGGTAAAGTAGGTACTGTTTTACTTTTGCTAATTGTACAAAGTGCAGGTAAATGACCCCAAGGGTGAAGATGACATGATTCTTAAAAATTGATGAAAAAAGGAACCTTTTCATTCTAACAGAATGTTATTTGAACAAAAACACACCTCTGAAAAATAAAAAGACGCAACATTCTGGGGATAAGAATAGATGACTTTTCTATTTTAAGCTGTACTTTTTTTTCTGACGTTTTCTGTTTTAAACTCCTTAAAGTAGATATCGACCCATCAACCAATTTCTTGTATCAGACTTCTCAGTTTCTTCAGGCTTTGTTTCCCACTCATAAAAGAAGTCCACCCGATGAAGATCATCGTCGAAGTTGCTGATTCAACTTGGAAATTTACTTTTGGGTCATTCCACGTCAGATTTACAATCAAAATTTGTTTTTGCTCGAAATATTTTTTTCTTGTTCTAAAAGCTAAAAAAATAGATACATGTTTCGGGGTTTTGCTATTTCTTTGCTAATTTTGGATTTATGATTTTTCAAAATTTGAGCCTCAAAATTCATCGATTTTCAAACACTTGCAATTCGGTAAGTACTTGGTGAAAAAAAATGTGCTCGAAAGGTAAAGTTGACATTTTTTCCGTACTTTTCGATGATTAATTTGAAAAAAAAATTCGAGTATTGTTTATGCACGAATTTTGCAAATTTAATGAACAATTATTTTTTTCCCAAATTTGGGTACCTTAAAAATTTGTTTTTTATTTATTTTTTTTCATGTTCTTTAATCTGCCTAGAAGAAGCAGTAAACATTTCAGAGTGGGACACAACATACATAGTTATATAGTTATGATTTTCTTTAACCGCGCGTCCCGAACTGACTGAGCGTGGCCTGCACGTGCTGAAGCGCGCGGACGTCACTACGCCCGTCTGAACTTGTTGCGGCCGAGTACGGCCGGCTTTCTGTCACGAGTATAAATATGAATTTGTTTACAAACGACTCTTGATCTAATGTAACGTACTAGTACAAGATCCCGACCTAAGTCGACCTCCCCTCATCCTTTTTCCTAATTAAATATATAAACTGCTGGCCACTCGAACTTACACATAGAGACTTTTAGGCAAAATTTAAAGTTCAATATTTTTAACAGGAATGCAAATTTTTTTAACGCGGCTTGCAAATTTTAAGAGCTAGTTTTTTTCGGATTAAGCTGCATGACGTATATTTATCGTAGGACAATAGGTTTATTATATACGGGGTGATCAATGAAGTCATGCAAAAAATCAAAAAGTTTGTACGAGTGAAATTTCCGCAAACATTTTTTTTTTAGTCGTTGCAATATGGTTCGTTACTAAGGTAACATCAATCTCTCTAGACGTTTTTGGTCAGTTTTTGGATTAAAGCCCTTAGGCTTTGTACACACTACTCAACATAAAATTTGGGTAGCAAAATTTTTAAAATGCTATAACTTCACATTGGATTGACGGTTCTTGATGATTTTTACGGATTTGTAATCTTTATTTCACGTAGATTTTCTCTGGTCTAAGCATTTTATTTGAGGGTTGAAATTTACACATTATACCGGGTCGATAATAAACAAAAACGTAGTGACATGAACACGTTTATTATTTTCCTCCAAATATCGCTGATTTGGCCTTCTCCAAACTAACATTTGGCCATCGGAGTGAAACAAATTAAATCTTGTTTCTTCAGTAAATAAACAATGGCTCCACTCTGCATTACCCCAATTCGCATGCCGATTTGCCCATGCCCGCCTATTCGCTCTATGGTGCACACATTTTGTTGTGCGACGGGCTCTATAATTTAAAATGTTTGCCATTATTTAAGTTTTTGTAAAAATAAATTCTCACCTCAAGTTGTTTTTATTTAATGTCCTTCTCACTGTTCTATCCGAAACTCTCACTCCAGTTTGTTGTCTTAAAGAGTCATTTAGTTTTCTAGAGTTCTTTGTTCTATTCTGCATAGTTTCTCATTAAAATTCTTTCGGTTCTTTGGTTTATTTTTTTTTTTGTATGTCCACCCCCATGCCAATTATGATCACCAGTAGTTTCGACGCGGCGCTTCAAATTATAAATTGTTTTTCGGCTGACATTGTAAATGTGCGCAATTTGCTCTTTTGACATTCCTTCGTTAAGAAGTCGAATGCAATTTTCCCTTTCTGCCGTGGTTAAACGCCTCATATTAATTAAAATTTACAAAATTATAACATTGAAATGTGTCAGATTATTTCTAGAATAATGTTAACAGTTTTTAATTCCATAGCAACAAATTTGTTTTTCCAATGCCTACTTTGAAATTGACGCGTCGCGTAGAAATTACACCCGATCATAATTATGGGCATGGGGGTGGACAAAACCTGTAAAACTGAATGATTCTTTGAGACAACAAACTGGGGTGTGAGTTTCGGACAGAAGAGTGAGAAGAAAGTTAAATAAAAAACAACTTGAGGTGAGAATTTATTTTTACAAAAACTTAAATAATGCCAAACCTTAGAGCGCGTCGTACCCTACGTTTTTGTTTATTATCGACACGGTATAATGTGTAAATTTCAACCCTCAAATAAAATGCTTAGACCAGAGAAAATCTACGTGAAATAAAGATTCCAAATCCGCAAAAAATCATCAAGAACCGTCAATCCAATGTCAAGTTATAGCATTTTAAAAATTTTGCTACCCAAATTTTATGTTGAGTAGTGTGT